>OZ024854.1:31356760-31426760 GCA_964017155.1 Oasisia sp. SBJ-2009
CTAAATTGGGATAGACACATCTTAGCACACTGCTACTATGTATGCACAATGCGACTATGCACATTCAGGGCCTCATAAATATTCTGTTAGCCAATTTTTATCAAAACCCACAAACACACCATTTACACTCATTTCTAAGGCATAACTGACAATGTCTATGATTTTTGAAGATTTGTTGCTCTTTTTTTACCCGTCCACCTACATTTCTACCCCTTCCAAAGTAGGTTTTACCCATCCAAATAACGGGTGGACAGGTAGTTAGTTCACAAGAAATTTGTATTTGAGTGTTCCTATGGCACCTCAGGGCCTTGCAAAAACCTACACGTCCATTTGTTTCTTGTGTCTGCCTGGGCAGGCTGTATTTAAGACTGCTCCATCAACCCATCTCTGGAAGTTAGATGGTTTAACGTTCAATGAAATATTTTAATCGTGGTGTCAGTCTGCAAATATAAAATCTAAGGTGCCATTCGCTCTATACAATTTTGGCACATTTATTTTTAGACTATTACGTGGATTACTACATATTATGAGAAATTAAATATAAACTTCAATGACAACATTCAGTCTTCTACCAGTGTTGTGTCAGTCAGTCAGTTTAAATAAAAACAATGTAAAACAAAAACATAAAATTAAATGTTATTTATTATAGCCTTCATTGTAGACCATTTTATGAGCTCGGATATTATTTAAAAAAATCATATTTAATATTCATAATTGATTGGCACTTTCTATTAATATTTAGTTTTGCGTAATTGCACTGAGACTAAAGCAAAATTGGCGAAGTCAAATGCATGACTTTGATTGTGTTTTGACAGATGTACAATGAGGGGGGGTTTGGGGCTTGAAACTGTAACTGTGCCGTCATGGAAAACATTCCTTGGTTTTTGTTGTGCCTGAAGCTCAACACTGAAGCTATTACTGCAGAATCAGGTATACGTAATACCGTGATAAATTACCATTTGAACGCAGATAACACGTGCCCAATTTAATGACAGGCTAGCCTATGACTATGTAAACATCGATTCAGTGTGCGAGGCCGAGGGCCAACGTGCGACGGTGACAGTTTGAACACTGTCCAAAACATTTGCCCGCTTTCTTCCAAGATCGTTTTTACAAAATCCACCGCTGCAGGAATGGTCTTTTGCAACACTGTCAAACGTTTACATAGATGTCTTTCCATTACGGAATGTACACCAGCATTGCATTATTCACGCAGACAACAATATCGCCTACCACCCATAGCCAATGGCAACGTATAACAAGATCACTGATTGTGTGAATAATTAGTGATTCCCGCCATTCGCCAATCATGAGGGCGTTTACAAAAAATACAAGTTCCACAGTGCGTATAAGTCTGTGGGTGTACATCAACATTTTAGATTCAGTTGGGTAATAATTAAGTTATAAAGACAATGTAACAAAACGAACATTAATAAATAGACAAATATATTAAGGTCGTACCATTTTTCTGTTACGGAAACATTGACGGTGGTCAGGTGGATTGAAACTGATGGGCCAGTAGAATTTAAAAACCGGTGGCCCGACAGCTTTAAAATACGCATCGGGGCAGTGCCAATGTTGAGCCCTGGTTAGTCACTAGAGGCGCAGATACGCAACTAGGGCCTAGTTGCGTATCAGCGCCTCTAGCGACTAACATGGATTTGTTTGCATGTTGCTAAGTTGCGTTTGTATTGACTTCTGCACGAAACACTGTGAAAAGCAACTGGCAATAGACATTGCTGTTGTTAACAGCAAACAACAATGCCACAAGCATGTTGTGTGCCTGGATGCACAGAGAGATCGGGGCACGTATTCCCATGGTCCGACGAAAAAAGAATGACAGCTTGGGTCATTGCGGTGAAGAGACACCACTGGCAACCGACGAAAAACAGCGTCGTCTGCAAGCGCCACTTTGATCAAAATGACTATGAGAGAAGAACAACCTATGGTAATTATATGACTGTAATATTTGTTGTATGTCGGCCCTCTCGATGTGGCGTGTGCATTTTCAACATACAGCTTTTAGTTTTATGATTAAAGCGCTATATGGCTGCTACAGCTAGACTAGTGTTATGTTGTCTCCTATCCAAGTAGTGCATGATATAGCCTACTGGATATTCTTCATATATATTTTCAATATATATATATATATATTAGATTTATTTAATATAGAAAGGATATGTAAATAAAACTACAGTATATAAATAAGCACAGAGGGTAACACAAGCATAATTGTAATAACATATTTATTTTCTATGTTCTAATACTCTATATGGGTATCAATAACATATTAGCTGGTTGAACATACCATCCACATTATGGGTATATCCTTTTAGTTGATAAAATTAAAAACAAATGTGACATATGCATATCTAGTTCTGCAAACATTCATTGCTAATAACATAAGATTAAGTTAATTATAATAATTTGTCCAGGGACTGAGCCACTGCAACAGAGGCTGAAAAAAACAGCTGTCCCACATGTGTTCCCCTGGTCACAACCAACTGCAGACAGCCAGAGGGACTGGGCTAGGAGGCTCATGCTCGGGGATAATGATGCTTGGCGCAGTCAGCGTGCATTTGAAAATGTTGTGAAAGAAGAAACTTCTGATAATATAAGTTTTACTGGTACGTGTTGCCTTTATTTATTAACACATTAAAACTAAAAGTAGATGTCAGATTGGCAGTTTTTAATATCCTTTGAAATTGTGCGTTGGCTAAAGGTTTCCCTTGTCACTTCAGTTGACTGGCTTTTCTGTAACTGCGGCCTCAATGATAATTTAGTCCAAGTGCAAAGCCATTCAGTTTCAGTTGTAACATATTCTGTGTTATCATAATTTCAGATAAGTCATGCAGGTAGTAGATTGAAAATATAAACATCAGCTTTAAAGCACTGGCTGATATCCAGTGTATTTGGCTGATATCCAGTGTATTTGTTTGGTTTTTTATTTATGTTTATAATTTCATTATCTTGCAGACCAAGTACAAGGGGAGATGGCGTCACCGATTTACAAGGTGTGTCAACAGACGGTTGGGACACAGAACAGCAAGGTGTCAGATTTCAGTGCAAGACGATTTGCAGATGATGCTCCTGGAATACAGTATTATATAGGACTTGAAAACGATGATAAAGTTATTGGAGTGCGTCACATATTGGGTTCAGCTGCACATTAGTTAAATGATCAGCGTTGATAGAAACATCAACCTTATATGCTATGGTCTTTCTCATCTCAGCCAACACTGTTGTTGATACGAACAGTTTCTTGTCAGCTGTGGCAGTTTGCAGACACCTCAAGGTTCTGAAACAGTGCCCGTCTCAAATATTAACATGAACCAACACTAAATGGAGAAGTTAGGAAACAGTCGAAATACAATTATTAATCAGTCAAACATCTACAATATTTCACAGCACAACGGATGGGAAGTATAATTCACTGACTACAGTGACACTATTGAAGCACACGTTTGCAATAGTTGGTTGTAAAATGCTTAATGATTATTTTATGTAAGTATATGTACATGTTAATTCCTTTCAGTATACAAGTGTCGCGTCTTGACGTCAAGTTTCTTATGAAACTGTGTCAAATAGTTGACAAGCCTTTCCATGGTAATATGAGGGAAGTTTTCTACCATCCCACTATTTCATGTTCTGGTTGACTGGGGTTTTGGTGTATATCTAAAAACTCCAGTCTGCAATAGATAAGTGCTTTTCAATAAAACCATGAAATAAAAAATCGTAAGTCACAATCTTTGAGTCATAATACCTGTCTTCTTTTGTGCCGGAAGTGATGTAGGATGACATTCCAAATACAGCATATGACAGTCTTTGGCTACTGGCAGCCATAGGCCTACATATCAAAAAATAGGTTTGAAAAGACCAAGATAATTTAGACCAGTTAACCGGAAGATTACCCATTATTCACCTAATGTGTAGGCTTTTTATAAGAAGAAAACAGACGTTACTCCATTTATTAAAGAACTATTAATGCTATGATGCTGTCACCGATACTATAAAGCCATACTCAAAATAATTTTATCGACCAACACATTCGCCACACTTTGTCTTGGTTCTAGTAATAAGGTTACTTACTGAGCTATCAAATCCTTTTTTGTCCAGACAGCTGGGTGAATCAGTGTCACATCACCACATCTGACCATTGACATGACCGCATAAATGCACTGGCGTCTCAAATCGCTAAGAATACGTAAAAGACGGCACAAAGACCCTAGTTGCGTTAGAGCGCCCTGTGTCAGATTAGTTATTGTGTACCTCATTAGTAATTGACAGTACCTGTGTATTGGAGACTTCCCCATTGTCACACACTGAAGGCCAACTGGCCTGGTTGGAAAATACAAGTAATTGGTATTCCATATGTGGCAGGCTGACTAGAATGGAAGTAGGAAACTCCAACTTGATTGGAACCAATAGTGACCAGTCCAGTCGCTGCATTCACACACTTTGGCTGTAATTCTGGTCATCTTGTATGAATAACCAGATGAAATAAATCCCAATTAGGTGATTGTGGTGAAGAGATCAGGCAATGGCTGTGATTTACCAAAATATGTTCCATTCATAACTACAAATTATATAGTGATAGTCCAACACCAAACAATAACTACAAATTCACTGTAATAGTCCAAAGGACTGCAGGGCATCTTGGCCCATTTTTCATAAGTCTCATATTTGTTGGCAATACCTGGTATGAGAAGGATGATTTTGAATCTTGTGTGACACCCATTTAGGTAACCGGAATGTGACACATCCCTATTTTAATTTTGTTTAATGACGTGATCAATTCTTTGAAAGTGTGACCTAATATATGTTCACAGTGTGTTGTGTTCGGCATTACATTATGTTTTTTGCAGGATAAAAGATCCAATCTTTAAAAACAATCTGGCACGTATATAAATTATATTTTGATATACGTGCCAGATATGTATATCAATATATGTATTGATCAAATAAAAAATGTATCAGTTATCAAAGTAGAGCAAGATGTGCACAATCATTATCTATGTTGAAATATGAGATCCAATGTATTGTGACGCTTTTAAAAAGGAGCTGTAAAATATGTCTCTTCCAACACAATAATACTTTTATCAATCGTATCATAATTTTTAGTAGTAGTTTCAATAACAAACTCCAATATAATGTTTTGTCTGTCCTACTTTTTAGGTAAAGATGTCAAAGAATGCAAAGCCATCATTCTCGGCGTACAGGTGCCACTACTGTGCGTACAAAGCATCGTCATTTCAGAACGTGGTCGGTCACTGTGTGGGCAGCCATGCCGAGTCTGAGATTGCCGTCTGTCAACCAGTTCTGGACCATTCCACAGGACGGCTGTTGACGAAACGCCAACGGTTTGGTATCACACCAAAACAACACCTGAAGTCGGGGCAGAAGATTGTCTGTTCCCTCGATCGACTTGCTCTTGGAGTGATTGACATCGATTCAAACGTTGGTGTCCAGTCCATCTGCACACCCACAGAGATTGAACAGCCGAGTGTGAGGAGTGACAGCAGGTTGACAGAGAGACGAGACAGTGAGGAAAAGGCCAGTGAGATTGAGAAAAAATGGTTGGAGAGAAAGCAGAATGGTAGGACCCCAGGGAGTGATGACAGCCAGAAGGGTACGGGGAGAACGGTGTCCGACCCAGAGAACAAGACAGAGGGGACAGGGCTGGAGAATGCACAGGATGAAGAGTCGGGTGATGATGGAAGTTCAGAGAAAGAGAGTGACAACGAGGCAGAGGAGAAGGCATCTTTACAGGTGTGTACAGGTGTATGTATATTGTTATTGCAATTATACATTGGGTGATTCTATAACAAATCACTAAGAGACTGACATGTTCTTGACTTTCTCTGATCTTAATGACATTCTGCAATTTTCTACGTCTTTTAAAACTTACCATTTTCATATATTAGACACGTTAGTAAAGGTATCCATTATATAAAATGTGGCTATTTTGGCAGTAGCAGTGCCGTAGTGATAGCATGCTCTTCAGAATCTTGTTGAAGAGAGTATTTGGTATTTGCTGCCTTACATGTTTCTTTTATTTGCCTTGTTGTTTCTAGTTGTATCTGCCGGTGTCTGATTGGCTGTCGGATGATGAAGGAAAAGCTGCTAGCAAGTGTGACCTGGTCATAAAACAGCCGCAAGGTGACAGTGTGATAGGTGACACGGTCAACAGTGGCACGGCCCAGCCAGTGGCGGTATGTCATGTCTCTCTCATCGTAGTAGTAGGAAAGAAAGTTTTGCTAGTAAGCAATTCGCTGGATCAAGTAAATAGATACGCAAGACTGCCATATGCCCTCTTTCATGAAGTGGTGGAATAGAACAAGTTGAATGTTTAAAATGCTTTGTAGTTAGAACAACAGTTTCAAGAAGTGATCACAGTTTTGGGGCACAAATATACTGTCCATCACAAAGCCAGACGCCATTATGAAGGGTGCATCCAAACTCGCTGGGCACGGGTTATGATTGAAGTAATGTCTTTGTCAATATGTTTGTGTATTTATTCCTAGGCTAGCGCTGTCGATCACCATTTGCGCCATAGGCGAAACGGTTTTCTATTTGGCGAAAATAAATTAAACCTCTTCGCCAAATTGGCGAAACGTTATATCTGTCATTATTATTGATGTTATCAGCAATACATGACTGCATTATTCAACACCCAGCTCTGTTAAAGTTGCCTAAACGATCGCACATTCAACTGACCCAAAAATAACCAGTCGGCGTAACGTAACCCGCTGGGTAAACAATAGGTCGCTAATCCGTCCACTTAGCCATGCTCACAGACAATAGGGGAGCTTAAAACAATCAAGAATTGTGTTTACTAGACAATGGGGACCTGCCTGATGGCACTAATTACAAGTTTGAGACAAGTACAACGCTGTACCCGACAGGTTCCATATTATTGCTCAGTATCGCCGGCGCAGTCACATGGCTAGGCTAGTGCTGTGCCTAAAATCTGTTTAGCCAATTTGGCTAAAGGTCAGAAATTTGTTTAGCCAAATGAGATTCTCTTTAGCCATTTTTTAGCTCAATTAAATTATCCGGTTTAAAAGTGCAAAACAAGACATAATGTAATAAAAAATTCTATACAATATCCACAAGAAAAAAAATTCTTATTTTAATTAACTAAACATTTATATATTTAGCTAAACATATATAACGCAAACAAACATCCAGTATAACTTAACAGAACATTGTTTAACAATAAAATGAAACCTGAACAACTGTTGGGAATTTTGCAAATTATGAAGAAACAGCACCTAACACATACTATTAATGTAATAAAATTTACATTATAGGTGTGTATAACATAAATTGAAAGATACACTTTTATAACAAGGTAAAATAATTAAGAACCACCTACTCTACTCTTGCTGCCCCGCAGTGATTCAAACAGTGTATTGATAATAATTATTACCTATCTTAAAACTTCATTTGACTGCTCAGTAATTGAATACAGTAATTCACCAAATTAGTTAACTGTGGCTGACTGTAATCCTGGCCTGGGTGACGCAGGCTATATTTAATAAAACACGTTTTTGACATGCATCTTTCTATCTGTAATGTTTCTGGTGGTGAAACTTGTCAAACATACATGAATTATAATCTATAGTGGCATTTTATTGAATAGTTACCAGATGGCACATTGACAATGCCATGTGACTGCGCCGGCGATACTGAGCGATAATATGGAACCTGTCGGGTACAGCGTTGTATTTGTCTCAAACTTGTAATTAGTGCCATCAGGCAGGTCCCTATTGTCTAGTAAACACAATTTTTGATTGATTTAAGCTCCCCTATTGTCTGTGAGCATGGCTAAGTGGAGGGATTAGCGACCTATTGTAATTTTTTGTTTACCCAGCGGGTCACGTTACGCCGACTGGTTATTTGGGTCAGTTGAATGTGCGATCGTTTAGGCAACTTTAACAGAGCTGGGTGTTGAATAATGCAGTCATGTATTGCTGATAACATCAATAATAATGACATATAACGTTTCGCCAATTTGGCGAAGAGGTTTATTTTATTTTCGCCAAATAGAAAACCGTTTCGCCTATGGCGCAAATGGCGATCGACAGCGCTAGCCTAGCATGGCATTGTCAATGACTAATCAATGTGCCATCTGGTAACTATTCAATAAAATGCCAATATAGATTGTAATTCATGTATGTTTGACAAGTTTCACCACCAGAAACATTACAGCTAGAAAGATGCATGTCAAAAACGTGTTTTATTAAATATAGCCTGCGTCACCCAGGCCAGGATTACAGTCAGCCACAGTTAACAAATTTGGTGAATTACTGTATTCAATTACTGAGCAGTCAAATGAAGTTTTAAGATAGGTAATAATTATTATCAATACACTGTTTGAATCACTGCGGGGCAGCAAGAGTAGAGTAGGTGGTTCTAAATTATTTTACCTTGTTATAAAAGTGTATCTTTCAATTTATGTTAAACACACCTGTAATGTAATTTTTTTGTTACATTAATAGTATATGTTAGGTGCTGTTTCTTTATATTTTGCAAAATTCCCAACAGTTGTTCAGGTTTAATTTTATTATTAAACAATGTTCTGTTAAATTATACTGGATGTTTGTTTGCGTTATATATGTTTAGCTAAATATATAAATGTTTAGTTAATTAAAATAGGAATTTTTGCTTGTGGATATTGTATAGAATTTTTTATTATATTATGTCTTGTTTTGCACTTTTAAACCGGGTCATTTAATTGATCTAAAAAATGGCTAAAGAGAATCTCATTTGGCTAAACAAATTTCTGATCTTTAGCCAAATTGGCTAAACAGATTTTAGGCACAGCGCTAGCCTAGTATTCATGCGTGTGTGTGTGTGTGCGTGCGTGCGTGCGTGCGTGCGTGCGTGCGTGCGTGCGTGCGTGTGTATTGGCATGGGACAGGTATGAGTAATGAATGTTCAAATGTATTTTTGATTGTTGGCGCAAAAAATTCCATGTGCATTTGTAATGCTATCTGGCAATAAACCATCTGACTTTTAATCTTATTTATACTTATTGCACTCATTCCTGTGATGAATGACTGATATTATCTGTTACATTTCAATCAATACGATAGGTTCAAATGTTGAATATTTATACACATACATATTTCATTATAACACTTACAGAAAAGTTAGTTACTCAACCCTTGAATAGTGTTTTTTTGAGAATTGTAATTCTAAACTTTCTTACGTCACTTTTGTTTAGATCACAACAACTGCTAGCATGGTGACAATTGCTAGCATGGTGACGACTGCTAATGTGGTGACGACTGCTAACAATGTAAATGTCCTCACACACTCTGACATTGGTACAACAGTGTCAGAATATAACACAAACATGTCAAGTAACTACACGAGTCAGACACTGAATAGTGTCATGCCAGTTGGACAGCTGACAATACAAAACAGTGGCTGGGCGAGTCAGTTGACGCAGTGTGTGCCACAGACTGGCAGCGACACGATCCTTGTCAGTGACAACACGTACATGAGCGGGGGAACCGTCAAACTCCTGCCCGAAAACAAGGTGTGTCTCGTGCCAGTAGATGTCTCCACCGGTCAGATCGTTCAAAATCTGCCGAAACTTCTTGTTCCTCTGCAGCAGCGTAAGTCGGCAACGACGCAGCAGTCAGTGGTCGAATCAAAGCATCCCCTCACCAGGAAGCGTCTGCAGGTGACGACTATCCCCGATGATTGTGCTAACCAACATCTGAAGATTGTCAACGTGAAGTCGCTGGCAGATGTGACGGAGGTACCACAGGAGGCCGGCCCCGACACCACGCAGGACAATTTGACTCTCACGTTTCGACTTCCATCTCCAGACCCAAAGCTCGATAGGGCCACGACGTCGACAGTAGCAACGTCAGTGGCTTCGAAAGACCACTGTAAGAATGCAATTGTGCAGCTGCCATACCCAGGCGCAGCACCAATGGACACTAAGCGGATCTATGCCATTCACCAGGAGCCGACAAGTATGCAAGTGATGAATCACATAACAGAGGTGGACCCGCCGAACATGCTCGAGATCGGTGGTGTCACTGTCGAGAACAGTGACCTGCTCAGTCAGGCGGTGTGGTTCAAAGGCGGGGAGCGGGCTGTCAACTGCATCACCTACTCGTACGATACGTCGTGTCACATGACGTCCCCCGGCCTCATCATCACACCACGCATTCCCGGTGGTGATGTGCCTGTCGACTCGGTGACGTGCGAGATACGAACGCGTCGCTTTAAGAAGCTGTTGGAATCGGGGTCGGATATATGCAGTCTGCCTGCGAAGACGATCCCCATGTTGGTGAGTGAACAGAGTCTGCAACGGTTCGCAGACATGAAGAAGAAGAAGAAACCACAGATATGTGTTCCCAGCACCCCCGATGTGGAAGATGAGGCTGAGGAGGAGGAGGAGGAGGAAGGGGAAGATCCCGAGGATCTGCCTACTAGTAGTGCTCCTGAAGATGGTGGGCCAACGCCGAGTCCTCTGAAGGAACAAACTGATGCAATGAAGGAACAAGCCGCTACAAATATCAACGATGACATGTCAGTTGATCCTGTTTGTAACACTAGCGACGCAGTCAGTGATGCAGAGCAGCTGTCAACACAAGAATGTGTCACGAAAGAGACACAAGAATCGGCCGCGGGCAGCGAGAAGGATACTAGTGATATTGGCGTGGGAATACTGCGCAAGATGCTACAGAAGGGCGACCACGATAGCAGCGCGAGCGACGACGACCTAGCTGGTGCCGACTGGCAGAACCAGTACGGCTGCTACCTGTGCAACTTCATTGCGTCGAGCGTCGACGGCGTGACGCGACACTGGGTGCGTGTGCACGTGTCACAGAAGCCGTACCTCTGTTCCTACTGCAATGCTGTGTTCAGCACGAGTTACAAGGCCCGCTCCCACATACAGAAGTTCCACGGTGGGCGAGACATCACCATAGGACTGAAGCCGTCCGAGGTCTACCGCACGCCACTCATCTTTGAAATCGAGCGGCCGGACAACAAGCCAAGCCCAAGCAACACCTACTTAGAGGAGCCGCGGCGAGGAGCAGCAGCCGGGTACTACGAGGACGACGAAGAGCAGCACCAGGGACAGTTCTTCTGCCGCAAGTGCAACTTCTCCTGCGGCTCGACGTACATCATGAAGCGACACATTCGCGAGCAGCACTTGCAGTATCGGCCGTTCTCGTGCACTCTCTGCCACGCGACCTTCACCTGCACGTACGACATGAAGCGCCACCTTGCGGCGAAGCACGCCGATCTGAACGGGGACACCATAGTGACGGAGGGGCCGGGCAGGGCGTTGGGAAACGTCTTCCTCGTGAATCCGTACCGCATGGGAGAGGGATGGGAGATTTGTACGACCGGGACGACTACCAGCATGCTGTGTCGACGCTGCAACTTTGTGACGACGACGCGACGCGTCATCTACGAGCATGTCATGGAGAAACACCCGCGGCCCGACTCGATAGCCTGCGTCTGCTGCCAGACCACGGTTCAGACAAAGTTCAACCAAGCCGGCAGGTCACTCATTGTCCGGTGCACACGGTGCGGTGCAAAGTTGCAGCTGTGCACCGACAATGAGACACTGCCGTCGACGGCATTGGTCGGCGGCGCTCAGGGTCACGGTCACATTGTACACATTTGCAAGATCTGCGATTACAAGACGCGCGAGAAGTCAGGCATGACCCGCCACATCAAGTACAACCACACGCAGTGTCGCCCGTACATGTGCCCCTACTGCTCCTACGCCGCGGTCGAACGACCGAAGGTGCGCATCCACATCGCGTCGAATCACCGCGGCAAGCCGATGCGCGTCAACAAGTCGGAGCGTGCCGTGCAGGAATTCCGCGACAACATAACGGCCCTCTTCAAGCAGCTCACGTTCACTGTCAACGACAAAGAGGAGGTTGACCTCTACGAGGGTGAAGGACAGGAGTATGGAGCTGACCTCAGTATTGACCCCGAGGGCGCGACCCTGATGGCGGCTAACAACAACAGTCAGAGGGAGAAGCGCCGGGTGACCACGGTGCGAGAACTGCTGCGTGCCAAACGCCGCCGCCAGAAAAAGGTTAGCGAACCCGACAGCGACGACGAAGATCGTGCTGACGAAGACACAAGTACCCTGAGGCTGAAGCGTACGTTTGGCTACAAGAAGAAGGTCGCGTTGCAAAACACACCGAGTAGAGACAAGAACAAGCACTGCTCGTGGAAGTGCATCGTGTGTCAGGCGACGTTCCGCTCACCCGCAGCCTGCTGGAAACACACGAGCGACGTGCACAACTTGAACATGCCAAATCGGGAGGAACAAGAGGACGAGGAGGAAGCGAAGACGGGCGGAGTGAGGCGGCTCATTGGGGAGCACTTCCGCTGCAACCTGTGTGGCTACCGGTGCCACGACCGCTCCTGCATGGCCAGACACATCAAGTACATGCACCTCTCCGGCCGGCCGCACTCGTGCCCCTTCTGCGAGTACACCAACGTTGAGAAGACCAAAGTGAGGCTGCACGTGCGTGCGGGACATCCGAACAAGCCGCAGCGTGTCAACACCGACGATCGCATGCTCGTTATGCTGTCGACGGAAGTGAAGAAACACTACTCAAAAGTCAACCACAAAGGTAAGGCAAAATAATTTTGAGTATGTTGTATCTGCAGAATTGCTGGTTTTTATGCTTATTTTTTTAGCTGTGAAGAATGACATAATCTGGTATCTGATGTTTCTATGCATTATTTTGGGTAGAGTTTTGGGCACAAATTGGTTCTGAAACTGTTTTCGACTGACTTGCCACATTTGTCTTGAAAATATTTCACGCGAGTGATACACTTGTGTGCCAAATAATAGGATACTGCCAAGTAAACGTAGGACAGGAAATTGGTCAAATAAAAAAAAATTATAGGGCTAAGTAATAGTATAATATGGCAAATAAAAATGGTTGTGATTGGTTTGAACTTTGATACGCTGTGGTCAGTGAACTAATTCCATCCAATTTATCTAAACTGATATTAGAAGCATAGACGTTTGGGAACAAAATCTACAACTGTTGAAAGCCTAATTGTCATTACAAATGATACAAATTTAGCCATTAGTCGGAACCACGTTCGAGGCTTTAGCGCAAGAGATCGGTTGGCTGTCCTAAATAGTTCCATCTTATTGGTGAAAATCTCAAAATCGAATAAACATGTTATAGCGCCATATAAGTTTCTCTGAATTTATAAATATACTGGGATGTTCATTAGGCACATACGAGTAAATTATATATGGTAAATTACCAGTACCTGTCAAGAATTTTTTTTATTTATGTTTTCACCAATTCATGTGATCATCATTGGCAGGCATATTTGATCACTGTTTTCACAATATTCATCAATACCATTGGTACATTCTTACGACAACAGCAATGACCAAAAGATGTATGATTGATACAGAAGCTGACCACTTCATTTCGTTTCTCAAACTCTTAATGTGCATCTGCTTGCAGGCAAAATGCTGCCGGAGAAGATATGTCGGAAGTCTCGCGTGATATACGCCCGTGCGCTGCAGGCGAAGTACAAGCGCAAACAGTTGCTGAGCTCTCACACCATGCAACTGCCGTCGGCCTCCCACGCGCCCCCTCCACCCCCACCCATCACCATGTCTGCCCAGGCCTCCTTCCAGGCCGTGCCTCGTATCCTGGTCATGAACGTTCACTCGGAGGAGCCGAGGGTGAAGACGGAGCCGGAGTCCGACGGCGATGTGAAGCAGGAGCCTGTCAACGGACCGTCGGACACGGAGCCGGAGTTTATCATCAAGCCGGAGCCCGTAGACGGCGGATACGAAGAGGACGGTGACACAGAGCCAGGGTGGGTCAACACCAACGTCGTACACATCCAGCCAACCGACGAGTCGATGGAGGTCGATCTCGATGTCACCGGCGCCGCGGTGAAACAAGAGGTTGTGTCCAGCGATCGCGGAGCCACCAAGTCCAGCCGTAAGTCCACAGCCGCCACTGGGCGGCCGTGGTGCAGTGACTGGACGGTGGACTATGTGGATTACGACGACTCGAATGCCAACAGCGTCCGCTGCAGTTCTGTTGACGTCAACGACAGCAAGTTGAAGATGCGTCCAGTTGTCGTCTTGGAGGATATTGTCGAGAAAATTCTGTCGGCTAGCTATACAGCACCGCCTGTAATCACAACACCTGTTGACACCGACGAACAAAATGGTCTCGTGTGACAGGCAACCTGAGGTGCGAAATCTGTGGCACAATTTTTTACTATCGGAATATCTCAAAACTATGCATAATAGTTCTACACTGTGTAGTTTTAGGATGTGCTTTGCAGAGCCATGTTGAACACACGATCAGGTTTATCTTCTGTACTATCTTTCACATGGTCGTGAGATTCATCATTGGGTGATTTGTCTTCCTATGCTATCTGTGGAGTCACATGACAACTAACTCTCAATAGTAGTTGGGTGTTTATGCCGATGTATGCCATATGAGTGCCCCAATGACCCTCTCCCCACGTCACAAATAATATTCCCATCATCTGTTATTTGAGTAAGCTTTGGTGGGGTGTAGAGGGACAGTCGTGGTGTTCAGTATAGAAAAATGTCATTGGGGTGTGATATTTCTACAAGTGAACCAACAACTCAGATTCCTGTATGAAATCAGATGGAGAATTTTTTTTTTCAATTTTGGTACTCTCTGTCAGTGTCAGTGTAAGTCTAGTATCAAAACACATGTCAAATGATAATCGTTTGCATTGTCAGTAATGTATGTAGGTTGGGTGTACATACATGCAAGCGGGAGGTCACGGGGTCGGTGTCGCTTGGAAGCTAATGAAATTATTTACTGGAGTAATGGCTAAATCAGAATGTATACATTAGGAAAGCCTGCAAATGGTTATGACCGTGAAGAATCTTTACTTTTGCTCAGCACTATGTGATCTTCAGTTTTTCCCGTAGAGGACAAATGCTAATGTTTTAATGTTATAGCCTGACTGTATGGTAGTATGTGATAATCATATTTTAATGGCAGATTACATAGTTGCTTTTAATGTGAGCTGCTTTTCATATATCAATGTCAGTTTGTTCTAATCTAGCACAGGCATATGTATTTCACAATTGTACTTTTATATATTATTCACATTATTGTATACGTAATATATATATATATATACACTTGAGAGCCGAGTGGGTTGTATTGTTTGCACACAAACTCAGTTATTAACCAATTTTGCTTCACCTAGCTCTAAGTGTTGAGGCAGAAGGGGTAAATTTATAGCAGTTATATCAGAGCTGTGATTGAAAGTATTTAGTAAATTAGGGTTGATATTTTCTTTGTTCAGTTGTCAAATGTCAAGGTCTGTTCAACATGTCATTGAAAGTATTGATCTCACTAGTAAACTTGCTGAAGAAAAGTGATGTGTGTGTTTTGTTTGTGTATATGTTGATTAATTAATAGTGTTTATTGATAATTATTTCAATATGGGCTATACACTGTACCAACAAAACACTGAAATATAGGCTTTATTGACAGCTCAAGGGTACACAAAAAAGGCAATATTGGTAATGTGATTATGTATGAAGTACAATTGTTGCATAGTTGGAGAAATGGTTCTCCACAGTAACAATCCTAAGTTGCCAAAGACCCCAAACTGTATTGCCTGATAACCTTGGTTCAAATGTTGAAACCACCTAAAAATTATACATTCCATTTAGGAAATCTAAAACTAGAATTAGCTGTTATTAAAATTCAAAAGTAGACATGATTCAGATTTCTTTATAAAGGAATTATTTTCTTATGTATTGATACATAAAATACTGAATTAAAAAACCCAGAGAGTCAAACAGACAGTTTTCGGTAATGGAAATTTCTATATACATGCCTAAGATCTAAAGGAATGTGCTATTACATTGCTGCATATATACATAAACACTGTGAGGAATTAACACACTGCACCGTGATCGCAGCTGAACAAAGCTGTGACGTCATTTGCATCGAGTGCAGCCCACTATCCATGGCAGGAAGTTGGTGGCAGCACCGTCATATGTCGACTCACAAAATGTATCAGATGCAATTATAAGTGCAGCGTGTTGCCATCGCCACAACCATAGACAGCAGGGATGTTAACAGATCTAAGACATCTAGCAGGCAGTGAGACTGGCCAGAGCACAGTTATATTGTTCAGTTCCATGGTGGCAAATAGAGTCCAGATACCAGTGGACGGGCTTGGTTAATTGTTTGAAATCGGTCGTGATCAGGGTAAGTTGAATAAACATCCGCTGCAGAGGTTGTGTGTGTTATACTTCGTTGCCACCAGGCGGATTTGGGTCACTGCCTGCATCTCGACTGGAACGATTTCTCGTGGCAGGGTCTGATACTGCAACAAAATAATGAGTAAGAATAATTAATAACAATTATAACAGCTGGTTTAAACAGAGGAGATAGTTGCAATCGACCTAATGACACAATCCTGTCACAACTGACCTAGTGACCAGTACAGTACATACAACTGACACACCATGAGATTATTATAGTCACAACATACCTATTGACATATGTCATAACTGACATTTAATGACACAATGATATCACAGGACTTCATAACTGACCCAGTGACACAAGTGACCCAGTGATTTATTAGTCAACCAATGTGACAGTATAATTTTTATATAAATATTACTTTAATTTGTATAAAACAATTTGTTTTGGCAAAACAGTCCATAGAACATATTCTGTAAATGTTTTTAATGGACACTTGTCACTAGAGAATTCTATGCAATATATATGGCCACGAATATCCCATAGAAGTTGGCGTTATCATAGAACTATAACATAATTTTATGGAATATTCTAAAGCATTTTTAATGCACTATCAGTTTGGTTAGAATTCAACAAACATACATACATACCAAGTTGAACTTTGCTGTAAAAATCCTACAAATTCCCAGACATGATTTAAACTAGGTAGAGATGTGGATAAAGTGATTACACTGACAGGTGGTTCAAGAGCAACTCACCAGGCTGCTTGGTGGTGCGTGCATTACGGGGCCGGTGCTCCATCTTGCAGGCACGCTCCGAGATGGCAGGCACCTCCTTAGGGTTGCTGCTGCATGCGTTTGAGATCTTCTCCCAAACGAAGCTGCAGGCTGAAGGCAAACAGTAGCGCATTAAAACCAGAAGAAACAACAGTAATCCTCTTACATGGCATGAGGATGGCAAAGTGGTCTCTGGTGAGGGTCCATACTAGAGTGAATTAGCATACAACATTATGTCTGGAATCATTATGCAACTGGGCAGCAACAGTGGGTGTGAACACTCACTATATAATGTACATATACTAACTTTTGTCACTGACCAATACTGCCTATGTCGGTTCTGTCACTGATTCATGTTGTCCACACTGATTAATCTGTTACTGACTTAAAATTGGATGGTCCTATCACTTACACATGCTGCCTGTGTTGGTTCTGTTCAATCTGTTCTGTCACTGATCCATAACGTTGGTACTGTAATTGACCCATGCTGTCCATCATTGATTATAATAACATTTGTAACTTGTATAGTTATTGTAATTATATATATATATATATATATATATATATATATATATATATATATATATATAAACAGTTTCTTAAAAGATTTTTTTAAAACCAGTAATAACTATTTAATGGTCCAGTCAACAATCTTTTGTGTTAATTATGTTTTAATGGTGTTGAATGATTACACAACAAAAGGTGCTCACAGACTATATACAGTCATACAATGCAATAAATGGTAGCCATTGCTAAAAATATTGGCAATGGCTACCATTTATTGAACTACACTGTATATTATAGTTCAATGATTCCTTAATGTCATAACCTAGTTTTCTGTGTATTATATATCACATATTTTATACGTCACTAACATTGCATAAATACACAAACTAGAGCCTACATAAGTATCAAATACTGTTAACTTGTAATTACATAATATCTGTACATTTGAATCTAAGTTAGCTGTATGTACTGACTATTTACATGCTGAACAATCAATTTACTATGTCATGTTAAAGGCAGTATGCCAAAGGCATAACACAAGCAGCTAGCTGTCAAATGAATTATCCAGTCACGACTGTGAGTGAATGTCACAATGACCCTCCCCCTAGCCTAGGCAAGGCCAAGGACCGCGCTCTGACTCTGAGCAGTGACGAAGCAATTTTACATTCAATCATGAGTGCAGCCTACCTGAAATTGATTTTGCGCAACTAACGTCATATATGACTGCTGACAACTGTTATAAAACAGCCATCAAATATGAAAAATACCTACTATTTGGTGTGAGAAGGATACTATTGATAATACTATTCCTAGATAAGTTGAATTGTGTATAGTATCCTGACCTCTCAGTGGCAAGCGAATGACGTCATAAACATGAATGATACTAGCTAGCCTAAGCAAAATACTGTCAATACTATCATCTCATGTAGATAGATTTACCGTCCGTGAGTATGGCCAGAATCGTTATGTTCAACATCAAAGGGATAACCTACATGTTTCCATAACAAATATCAGCACGGACAGTAAATCGTGATTATCGCATTAGCATTGCTCCAAAAGTTAGACAAAGATTTCTGAGCCGAGGTCAAGTGTTAAACGGTAAGCCAGACTTGCTAAATACACGACACACGTACCAAAACACAAATAACTATATATTGGCCAACACGTTCTCGATACCTTATTTTTCATTCAACTTACCGTTGATTATCAGTCATACCATGGTTGAGGTTTGACAAATGTGCTAGGCGATACGCCTCAAATAACCACTCAACAACGGGAACTTGCTAATACACAACCTACTCGAGTGACAGTCGCAGCGCGATTGTTGCATTGAGGAGCCTCTGATTGGTGGCGCCATCTAATGGTTTGCACGTTTTATGGTTGCCTGCTAACTCGCAATGACAATGCTGCTATGTATTGATCTCAATCACAAGACGAAGATTAGTGTAAAACTGGATGGTTGAATTTAGATCAAGAATACTATTTATTCGTTAGATCCCACGCTGAACCAGCGAAAATATTATTGGATATTGATTTATTTTAATCCACCAGATGGCGATATAATTGCGGAAAGCTTAGAACGGAAATAGTTTTAGTTGACAGGCGCATGCGCGTATAATACACGTTGTTGTGACAGGTTAGCCGGTGCGGGAAACGTGTTATCAAGACATTCGTTTTGTTAAAGAATCGCTGGAAAATGGTCCTGGATATCGAATTATTCCGTGCCGACAAAGGTGGTGATCCACAGAAAGTGCACGAGAACCAGGCAAAGCGATTTAAAGATGTAAAGTTAGTAGATAAGGTGGTTGAAGCAGACACGCGGTGGAGGAAATGTAAGTGAATGATGCAACTCCGACTGGCGACTACTATCATGAGTCCGAGGGGAGTCTGACAGTGCGAGTCGACTCAGTCACCGAATGTATACAACAGCTTTAAAACTGGGTGTCATACATGTGTTTGTAGTTTAATTTAAGTCATAATACACACATTGATTGGTTTGTATGTGTACTAGCTATGAGTGTATCACACAGGGGAACCGTATCAAAACTATCATTCATGACAAATCATGTGTCTAAAAAGTTGTGACTGGCCAACAATATAGGAACAATAATATCCTGCATACTGCCATAACCTTTGATAACAATCTTGAAACACTGGTTGTGAAGAAATGGAATTCTTGGCCCTGTCTTTAAACAGTTATTTTTGTGGTACATATCTATGCACAGGGGTAGAAATAACTTCAAAATCTAGGTAGCCATCCGGGCTACCAGCTTGAAACTTCTGGTAGCCCACACCCATATCTGGTAGCTCAAAATTTCTTAATAAATGACTCGGTATATAACTCACTAACTAAAATTGTGGGCAGAGTGGTATTTTTGTTGAAGCGTTGAGGTCTTTGAGGGTGTGTAGTAAGTTTATTGGGTGGTTTATTGACATGATCCCCATTGCCCCAACGATGTCTTTGAAGTGGTTAATTGGATACAATTGTTTCAACCCAGTGGAAGCCAGTGAGTCTTCTCAGACACTTGACCTGCACTGATGATTAGTCCAGATTTTGTGGTAGACCACCGGGCTACCACTATTTCGAACCCTGATGCATATTACAGGGTTTGCCTTGATTTTAATGGTATTTTCGGTACTCCAAGCACCCCTAAGACTTAGGTACATTCAAATACATCCAATCTCATTCAAATTATACCACAAGATAGAGTTTGGTATGCAGTTTACGACACCTTTTGAATGTTTTTGATATCTATTATTTCTGACGTAATTCCACTTTTTGTGCTCAGAAAAAGGGCGATTTTTTGTATTGAATTCTGTCCATTTCTTGTGACAAGGAAGCTGGTCTCAAGAAAATGTTAATATAATTGCTTCTACTGAAGATATTGGGGTGAAATAAAAAGTTATGTGATCTAGAAAAACATGTGAACAATAACAATAATTAATGCTGGGAAGCGTCTACTGACGCCGTCACTGATGACTGTGCTGCCGGCGAGCAGCAGGCATGATGCGGCGTAGGTTGTTGGTAATATGTGCACAGAACCCCAAAGGGTGGCAAAGTTCCCCATTGCACTGTGGCGCTGGCCAAGCACGCACAATAATGCTACATATATCATTTTAAAGCTAATATATCATACTAGACTAGCTACCACCTTTCGTAGACTAGCTAGTAAGTGTTATGTGTTTATTTCGCGCAAGTAAAGAAAACATCAAACACGGGATGATATCTCGGTCACAACTTTTGGAACAGAAATGACCGCGAGATTTCAATACGCCATGTAGCGGATTCTGATGTACCTACCTAAGACGGAGTGATATTGCAATGGACTACCAGAATTGATGCTACAGAGATCCAGCCAGATAATCCCCCCAGATTACCACTAGTTCTAATCAACCTCACCATTCTTTATTTTAACAACCCTATCTGAATGCATCGAAGATGTGACTGCCAATTGCAATTAAATAAATCGGCCGCTGTCACATATTTTTAGTGTCTTTAGAAGAAAATTTACTTTTACACATTTTTTTCATTTAAATCAATTTGATGGATTACCAGATTTCTCGATGGCTTACTGAATCCTACTTGTTGGTAATCCATCTAGGATACCAAACGTTTGACCTTAAAATAGCACTCTGGTATTATCTATTATGTATACTAAATAGTTCCGATGGTAAATGTAATGTTAGTAATAATTATTATAATTGCTTAGCATGTAGTACCGGGTAATAATAATACAGTTTTTATATAGCGCTAATTCCCGCATGGCGGATCGATGTGCTGCACAAGAAAAATACTAAGATTAATGTATATTAATAAATAAAAATGTAAATTATGTAAATTAATATAAATCATACTAACTCGCATGTAAATGATATAAATAAATAAAAAATAAATTATATTAAACACTGCTTTTAAGATGTATAGTACTAAAACATGGTATGCAAATTATATATATTAATATAAAAGTAAAACCCTTTCTAAAACTCTGTACGTAAACATACATATAAATCTATTAATTAATCTAAAACATAAACACTAATTAAAATATTATTACACTAAAAAGAAATTATAATGCAATGTCCGTTATTTTTATTTCATTTTAAATTAATTGAAATGTCTAATAAAAAGATATGTCTTTAAATACTTTCTAAACATTGGTAATGTCCCAGGACCCGGACGCACGAATGTTCAGAGGTAGTTCATTCCACAGTTGAGTTGCTGCTGTGCCAAATGCCAAATCACCAACACACTTCTTTGTCATGCCTTGGTGCAGTGTTGGCGCATAGTTCTGGCGTAGGCATCCGTCACGCTTTCGTGGTTTAACAAGTTCTGCCAAGACGGCGCCAAACCATTCATGCATTTAAAAGTCATTACCAACATTTTGAAGACGATTCGGCTCTCAACTGGCAGCCAATGCAGCTCCTTCAACACTGATGTGATGTGGTCATGTGTACTGTTGCGTGTTATTAGCCTGGCTGCATTGTTCTGGACACGCTGTAGCCGAGCTGTCTGTGATAACGTGATGTTATGCAACAGTGAGTTGCAGTAGTCGAGTCGAGAGGTGACGATGGCATTGACTGCACTTTTCGCGGCTTCTGTTGTTAGATAGTGCCGTATTGATGACAGTCTATACAGATGGTAGTTACATGCGGCGCACACAGCAGTCACATGATCTGTCATCGTCAGATGTTGATCCATATGCACTCCCAGATTCCTTATGCGGTGTGATGGTGAAACCGTATCATCGCCAATTGTCAAGGAGCAACCTCCGTACACCTTGAGATTATGTTTTGATGTAAAGATCATCATCTTAGTTTTTTCATTGTTTAATTTCAGCATGCGCACCACATACATGTTCCATTGGGCAACCAGCAGTATACTATAATAGGAAGGAAACCTAAGTAGTATTAATGCATTACTTAGTAAATATGTACCACAGCAATATTAAGTAATACAAAAAATTGGTAATACTCTTATTTCTTATCTGTGTGAACAAAGTGTTTAACATGCTTTGTTTCTTAATGCAGTGCGATTTCAAGCAGATGAACTGAACAAGCTGAAGAACCTGTGTACACGCTCAATTGGCGAAAAGATGAAAGTAAGATGCTTGTGGAGTTTTCTGATACCAGAGCAATGCTATGTTGTTTTCATCTATAAAATTGGAATGGACTTCCAGAGACACAACTGTCAGCACCCAGCCTTGGCTGCTTCAAGGTTAGCATTGCTGACCATTTAAGTTCTCTGTACGCAAAACCAGCACTCTCCTGCCCCAGCACTCTCCTGCCTCTATCCATCCATATTTAATTATCCCCTTCTTCTGCCAAACCGGCCACAAATCCATTTCTTCAACTACAAGCTATCTTCTATCTATCTTGTGTCTTCCTACTCTGAAACTAATCCAACATGAATACCAACAATGCTCGTCATAATGTTGAAGTTGGTTGGTTGACTGGAAGAAGAAGAAGCATGTTAGCTTCATTTTAGTTAGTCACTTGAAAATATTGCCACATGATTGTAGTTATAATTATTTTATTGACATTGTTTTGTAGAAAAAAGAGCCTGTTGGTGACAATGATACACTTCCTGAGGCAATTTTAGACAACATGACTGGCTTGGATGCCGAGGCTGTAAAGGTGTGTGCATAGAGTTCTTACAAGTTATAACACACTAACTATATGCAGCTTGTCATATATCTGTATTATGACAATGCTTCACACTTTAAATCATGTTGATTTGATAACATTTTATTTGCAATCAATCATAATAAACACAGTAACTAAAATAATTGTAATACAACAAGACATGCAGTCGTAAACATGAAGTTGTAAGCACATATTATTTGGTAGGTAACATTGTGTGTCCAACTGACTAATATCCCAGCATGAAGTTTGACAAAAATTTATATATTATTGTAATGATAAATAGTGTAATATTTTATTCAGACATCTTCATTATAATCAAATGCTTTGGCTGTGTGCATGCAGTAGTTGTAAAACCCTTGGTTGTAAGTAGGTGTCACATTAGGATGAGCTGTTGTTCTGCCAGGCCTTCAACGTGAAGCAGCTGAAGAAACTGTCCCAGCTGACAGACGGCAGCATCAAGCAGTGTAACGAGGAGCGGGTCGCAGTCGAACAGGAGCGCAGCGGCTTCCTTGGACAGATTGGCAACATGTTGCATGAGTCGGTCCCTGTCAGTAATGACGAGGTGAGGTTTCTTTAATATGACATGATGTTATTTGAATCAGTGCTATCAGTCCCTGTCAGTGATGAGGAGGTTTCTTTATTACCTCATGATGTTATGTGAGTAATTATGAGGTGAGATGTCAGTAATTATGAGGTGAGATTTATTTTGTATGACATAATCTTATTTGAGTCAATCCCTGTCAATAATGATGAGGTGACATTTTTTATGTACAACATGTTATTAACCCATTAGACCCCAGCCGTTTAAATTGACTTGTGCTCCTGTTCCCCAAGCTGCAGCCACTGATTTCACCAATTCGGGGTGCTTGCACATTTTAAACTGTATCTTCAAAACTACTGATTTTCTATAATTGCAAGTTGTGTTTATTTTGATGTTCATTTAATTATCTTTAAAATGGTGTAATTATGGTGTATGTTGGAAAAAATATATTGTAATATGAAGGTGACAAACATAGAACATTACTATTTTGGACAACAATATAGTAGAATATCACGTTTTATTCACATAAAATGTATTATAATTGTTCTATTTGCACATGCTCTGCCTTGTTTAGACATAGTACTATATCAATCAGTTCATTTTGTCTGAATATGGACAGGAAACACAGTTTTGCAAGACTTCTATCTTGGTTGTCATCATCCTATATGTGACGTCTGTGTCATGCCAATGTGTATGTTGACATCGTGGATCACTGGCATTTTGAAACCTGAAACAACGAAATGTCAACCATTACGAAAATTGACAATGTTACCTAATGATTTGTTATAATAAAACACCTAATTGTCATATATCACGACATAATCAACAGTTTCGGTGCTAAATACCCGACTGGTGGTCACCCAACTTGGACAACGAAACATAAACAAAGCTCCGATCATTCATTTTATCGCTCATTCAGTTGTATTTCGAACGTAATGTAAACTTACCTTCAGTTCAATGCCAGAAGTGTCCAAATCCAACGATATATAAGCACAAACGTAATCAGTAGTAAACAGCTACGATGTCCAAGACGCCGCCATTTTTGGAGGTCCACAGATGATGAACTTCAATCACGAAAAACTCGAATTTTTTCAATGCGAACCCATGTCAAAATTACCCAGGATTCATAGCTAAGATATCTAGGAATCAGTGGGAATTAGTCTCATAAGTATCCGCAAGATGGGGCCACCGCTAGAGGCTTTTTTCGTGTCGGACGCTTTCGGGCGCTCTGGGGAGGAGCGACCCGGACGCTTTCGGACGCGTGGGGTCTAATGGGTTAAAACTATTTCCTGTGAGTAACAGTGAAAGTGTGATTAAGTTTTCTTTGGAATAGCTTGATGTCACTTATGTGCATGCCTTTATACAGGATAAACATTTTGCCAAACATTTTGTGGTAAACACGTGGATGTTAATTCACATACAAGCCATTTTGAGATGTCCTGATGTCCTTCTGACCTGAAATAACTATTAAAGCATACTTAACAATATACATGATTTTTCAAAACGGCTCCTAATTTTTTTATCTATCCACAACCCATCCAATGATATTTCTACCTGTCCAAAACATGTTCCCATCCAAATAACAGGTTGATGGATCTCTACATATAGCTATGGTTATGTGAGAACTCTATGAAGTCATTATTTATCTATTAATAATGATAAACATAAATTAGAATATTATGATCAGAACACAAACAAATATGTTGGTGTGACTCTGACAGTTGAATACATGTCAATATGGTCATACATGATATCATCACAATGACAATGATTGTATGGGTACATAACACATGAATTGTGGACATTCGTTAGGTTTTATTCGTTTTATTGTGATGCTAACATTGTGATTTATGTTTATTATATATAAGCAACTTCTAGGGTGTACTCATAATGAACTAAATACTTTGTGAACTAGTTGCATACTTGTTGTCGTGGCCATGTTTTGACCGTCTAATTTATAATTCAAAATTGCAGGTCACATTTTTGTCAGCAGTTGTACAATATTCACGAACAGAAAATAAGAAGACCATTCCACCTATTAATGTAATAAAAAATATGTACGTATCACTTATTACACAGGCAGAGAATGTCACAGAGAAGACATTTGGAGATGTGTCTGTGGAGAAGAAATATTCACACGTTGATCTCATCCATATGATTGATGGTGTCGAGATGGAGAGGGGAACGGTGACAGCTGGAGGGAGGGGTTATTACTTAAAGGTAATATGCTAATTTTGTACATAGAGACCTCTCGCTACCATCTACTGTGCCAGAAATAATGAGTTGGTAATGTGACTATTTTGTGTTGAGGTTCACATTGCACTCTGCTAAAACAAAATTAACAGTACAATCTTACCTACATTAACAGTAGTGCTTTTGAGTGAGAAACACTGCACTGTTAACTACAGAAGCATTCAGCTGTTTTAGCAACAAGGAAATTAACAATATTTATGGAATAGTCAAGCAAATAGGTATTAAAACATTCCACCCATGTATTGATTGTGATAACATCGTTATTAAAAAAGGTGTGGATAAACATTCAACAACATGTACTTAATTGCTATATTCTATCACCAGGGGGCAGCAGTGTTCCTGGAGCAGGCATTGATCAACCTAGCGATGCGGACGCTGTATGCGAAAGGCTTCACAATGCTCTACACGCCGTTCTTCATGCGTAAGGAAGTCATGCAGGAGGTCGCCCAGCTGAGTCAGTTTGACGAGGAGCTCTACAAGGTACACTTGCTGGGGGGCATGAAGGGGGACCCCCGGGGGGGTGTGTACTGTGGGGGTCCTCAACAGTTTCTTGTCTTGCATTGCAAGCTCTTATTTCAAATGAATGAATCTCTTTGTCTCCTCATTCCATGTTTGTTCATCCACTTACTCGCTCCTGTAAAACATCTGATGTCTCTCTGACTGTGAACCGCAAGAATTTACGCTTACTTTGGCGCATTGTTTTTTTGAAACTTGCAACATTTTGACCTTTTATCACACACAATAAAAACATATAGCCTTGAACAGTATCTTTCGTATTAAAATAAGAATATTTGTAAATACACCAGACAGATCACTGTTTGGTGCTGGCGATACAATTCTAAAAAAATATAGTCTGCTTTACAGAAAATCCCATTTGAGAAATTTTATTCCAATCCCTTGTAATATGATTAACGTTTTATTTGTACCTTAAGATGTGTGCACAGTCATGTTGTATCAGGTGTTACTTTAAAAACTCAATAAGGAATTGGAATTGAGGGTCAATTTTGGAATGGAAGTGTTCCTGTGGTTTGCCAATATCACTATCAGACACACTATTTTGAATTTTCTAGCCTGGCCCCATCCAGTGCTATTCTAATGTAAGTCAGTAAGTAACTTTTATTTCACAACGCAACATGTACAAGAACAAAACTAAAGTGTATATTAAATTGTCAGCGTGTTGCTTTGCATGAATGTCATTTGACCAAGAGCCGTCTTCCAGTGACACCATCATCATTTAAAATAACATCATTACTATATATATATGTATATATATATATATGTGTATATATATATATGTATATATATATATGTATATATATATACATTTGTAGTTTTACAACAAAATGCAACAACAGAATTGTCACGATCAGAGTAAACATATTGTCAGGCGTCACTAAGTCTGTAGTACTAAACATGGATATATAAAGTAAGTAGTTTGTTAATATGAACAAAGTTTCTCACATGAACAGAGTTTCACACATGAACAGAGTTTCTCCAATGTCCTGCGCTATACTGTGACATCATGTGACATGTCATGTGACCAGGTGGTGGGCAAGAGCAGTGAGAACGTGGAGGATCAGGGAGTGGACGAGAAGTATCTCATAGCGACATCTGAACAGCCAATCGCTGCGTACCACCGCGACGAATGGATCGCGATGAAAGACCTGCCGATTCGCTACGCCGGCTTCTCGACCTGCTTCAGGCAAGAGGTCGGGTCACACGGTCGAGACACGCGGGGAATATTCCGAGTACATCAATTTGAAAAGGTAATACATCTATGCAGTTGGCTGTAGTTTACTATGGGTTGTTTTGAATATATATATATATATATATATATGCATGGGATAGGAATTATTATATGATAACTGAGTCCATTATGTTTTTATCAAATGATCATGAAATTTTTCTCACTTCGCCCAAATTTCTTCTGAATTACACATTTCTAAAAACCTTATTTAGTTTGTTTCAGTACAATAACAGATCCAACAACACGTAATTCTTTGCTATTTGGTGCAGATAAAGTTGTGAGAATTTAAATTCAGGAAATACACACTCACCCCGGCACTCCACTTTAGCTAATGACCCAACATTCTCCCCTGCTCACCAGCAGCCAGTGTAGGATATTTTGAATCCCTGTTGGACAATTCATCGTGGCTACCACTGTTTTGGACCACAATAATGTAAATATGTAAGTATGTATGTATGTTTGTTTGTATTCTCAAAAAAAATCATATTGAAAGGAACAGAATTGTGTGTGTATATGTATGTGTGTATATATATATATATATATATACACACACAAAATGTATATTCCTAACGAGAATTTCAATATGGATGTTTTGGAGAATACAAACAAACACACACATAATATGTGTGTGCATGTTATTTTTATTTGTGCCTTTGTCCACTAGGTGGAGCAGTTTTGTATCACATCTCCGCACGACAACGCATCATGGCAGATGTTTGATGACATGATCTCAAATGCAGAAACGTTCTACCAGGATCTGGCAATACCTTACAGGATGGTGAACATAGTTTCAGGTACCACCAGTTTTATCAATGCCTCGTGTGCATGTATCAGTTTGATTCACGTAAACTGCAGCATTGATATCCATGAGCAGATGAATGTCTGGTTGTCTTTGGTTCATTGCGACATGTCAGGGTCATCATGAATGAATGCGGTTTATTGTGAAAATTTTATTTTGTACTGTTAAACAGTAGTTTCAATCAACCATGATATGGTTGGTTGATATGGTGTATACGACGGAGGACCACTCAATGAGCTATGTCCAGTTTTGCCGGATTGACCAGAAACAGATAACGTCACAAAATTGTCCCTAGAGTATCCTTTTTGCAGTTTGATAAAGGTAGTGCCACACCCCCCACCCCCCCCCCCCACCAACTCAGCCAACCCACCCACCCTAGAATGAGGAGTCATCGTGAAAATTCTGTTAACTGTCACAGATATCATGAGGTCTTCTGCAGGTGAACTCAACAATGCGGCTGCCAAGAAGTTGGACCTTGAGGCATGGTTTCCTGGCTCAAAAGCATTCCGTGAACTTGTCTCATGCTCCAACTGCACGGATTATCAGGCTCGACGTCTGCACGTACGTTACGGGCAGACAAAGAAGATGAATCAGGAGGTAAGTTGTCACATTGTTAGACTCCCTGCTAGGATTACGTTATCGTTGCTCCTCCAGGTGACTCTCATCTGTAGTTTAGTTGCCATTACTTCCTCTGGGTGTGCACCAAGTATTAATGGGTCATAAATTGGGCGTTGCCATTTGAAAGCCTTCGAAAAAGTGTAAATTAATAATATAAAATTATTACTTTTAAACTTCAAACCTTTTTTTAATTGTTTGTATTAAGAAAACTATAGATAATTACATTCGCCGCAGTCCAAAAACACAGTCCCTGTGTCTGCCCTGTATTCAGATACGTGAGAATAATACATGTAGATGTACGAGAACATACAATACAATACATGATGTAATTATTATAAATTTTTAGGGTGTCTGTAAACATACATTGTCCAGACACATACGTTATGGTGTGCTATATTTTGTGACATAAAATGTGACCTGTCCTCTCATTCTTGGCATTAGTTGTACTACTCAGTGTCAGCTCTGACATCTTTCCCGTGCTTGCTGCAGACCGAGTACGTGCACATGTTGAATGCGACCATGTGTGCGACGACAAGAGTGATCTGTGCAGTCCTAGAGAACTACCAGGTCGAAGACGGCATCATAGTTCCAGAAGTCCTCCGCCCCTTTATGCCTCCTGGTAATGGTCTATTCATTGATTGTCTTTCTTTGTTATCTGTATTAAACCTTTACTGTATGTGAAGTTGGGATTGATTCGAGTTAGCATCACAACTCACAAAGCGATTATATGTAGTGGTTTAATTCAACAAAACAATTTATAAAATAATGTTAATTTACATGTTTAAATAAATGTTGTTCTGTTGTTTGTGGTATGACATGATTGATATCGGAAGGTCAACTGGGGTCAAATGTTCCGGTATTGATCTTGGTGTTTGGGATTAGACGACTTTTGCAGAGTTAGTTTAAAATGGAGTTTGCTTTTATAATCGTACCTGTTTACTTGTCAAGTCATTTGTGTGTTTTGGCTGGCTGCCGAGAGCAAGATTATCATCTCAGATCAGTGGTACTGTATTATTGTTCGTTTAGCATCGTCAGATGTGGTGTGTAAACGATTCCATCACAAACTGTTGTTGATTTCAGGACTCGAGGAAAAGATTCCGTTTGTGAAGAAGGCGCCAATTGAGCAGGAGGAGTCAGCGAAGCAGAAGAAACAGAAAGATGGGCAGAAGAAGAAGAAACAGAAGGGAGAACAAGGTCAAGGCGACCTCACAGGACCCGTCCAGAACATGAAGCTAGACAAGTAGATTGTTGCTGTTCCTAGGTGTTTTACAATTGCTATGATACAGTGTTGTCTGTCTTGACAATCAGTGCCTCGAGGACACAGCTCTGTGTTGTTTGAATCCGGCTCAGAGATGACAGCGGATGGTGGACAGGTGACGTGTGACAGTGGTTCAGGACATTATTTAAGCTCACAAAAGATGTATTGACATTGCTTTTACAAAGTATAAGATTATAGCAATATTTGCTAGAACAGTAATTCAATGCTTTTCAGTACAGTTTTGTTCAGTACACAAGTCCATGGTTTGACGTGTTGTTGTATAGCTTACCTTCATCACTTTAAATAAGTTACATCAAGTAAATGTTATGTAACATTATTAAGGCCACCCTCACAAGCAAGTCAAAGAACTCAAGTAGTGGCATGTCAATGTTAGCGGGGTAATTGTCTCCACTCCACGCATAAATACATGCATAAATACTTTCCTAGGGTGACCATAATTGTGAGAAGTTTGTATTACTGAGGTGACCATAAACCAAGGCATGGCAGTAGTTATCAAGGTACTGACTTTACTTGAGAATTGGGGATATTTTGTTGAATCTTCAAGTAAGATTTTTGTATATATCCTCATTTATGGTAGCGAAGATTTATTCCGAGAAAAAAATACTGCAGCAGCATTTACAATTGTGCACTGTACAACCTATTTCTGCAGCATTCTTGTCAGTATAAACTCTGTATTTAAATGTGGACGTGTTGTATCAGTGCTTCCAACCATGCAGACTTTGCCTCTTCAAGATGACAAAATATAAGCGACTTGTCTGATACTGGATTCACTAAACATTATCACTGTCTACTTTGCTTGTGAACTTGAAAGCAGACATTGATGTATAAACAATCGCCAGTTAAATAAAATGTATAAAAATAAAATGTCTTAATTATTTCACTTGAGAATCTACTCTCAATATGTATAGTTACGTTTCTCTTGTTCAGCAGCTGTGTTTGTTTCAGAAGCCAGATGTGGTATATTTATTTATAATTAAGGAATCCTACCATCCTTTGGCTTTAAAAGAAATTAATTAATTTACTTCATCCATTAAAACTCTTTGATATTTACGTAATATATCCTTTCAGTTCCATTTCTTTATGCTAATGTATAGAAATGTGCATTGGTCATTTCAAAACTATCCCTAAACAACATGGCATTTTATAATGCCATATATAAAAGGGGAGTTAATAATGAAAGAAAGGGAGAAAAAATTATGCTTGGACAAGCAAAAAATTTAAATAATCCAAACAAGAAGTGAGGCTAGTAAGTCAGTAGTTTTAGAATAACAGGATCATTACATTTAATTGCAGTAACCCTTTGAAAAATTAACCTTGATGGTTAACTAAAAAACAGGGATGAGGCTAGCACTTGAGTCATTTGCACCAATGTCTGTGCGTGTGAGGTGTGTAGTTACTGTGTGTGTACATGTGATGTGTGTGGTGTGAGGTATGTAGTTACTGTGTGTGTACATGTGATGTGTGTGGTGTGAGGTATGTAGTTACTGTATGTGTACATGTGATGTATGTGGTGTGAGGTGTGTAGTTACTGTGTGTGTACATGTGATGTGTGTGGTGTGAGGTATGTAGTTACTGTATGTGTACATGTGATGTATGTGGTGTGAGGTGTGTAGTTACTGTCTGTGTACATGTGATGTCTGTGGTGTGAGGTGTGTAGTTACTGTATGTGTACATGTGATGTCTGTGGTGTGAGGTGTGTAGTTACTGTATGTGTACATGTGATGTCTGCGGTGTGAGGTATGTAGTTACTGTATGTGTGTGTACATGTGATGTCTGTGCGTGTGAGGTATGTAGTTACTGTGTGTGTACATGTGATGTCTGTGGTGTGAGGTGTGTAGTTACTGTGTGTGTACATGTGATGTCTGTGGTGTGAGGTGTGTAGTTACTGTATGTGTACATGTGATGTCTGCGGTGTGAGGTATGTAGTTACTGTATGTGTGTGTACATGTGATGTCTGTGCGTGTGAGGTATGTAGTTACTGTGTGTGTACATGTGATGTCTGTGGTGTGAGGTGTGTAGTTACTGTGTGTGTACATGTGATGTCTGTGGTGTGAGGTGTGTAGTTACTGTGTGTGTACATGTGATGTATGTGGTGTGAGGTGTGTAGTTACTGTATGTGTACATGTGATGTCTGCGGTGTGAGGTATGTAGTTACTGTGTGTGTACATGTGATGTCTGTGGTGTGAGGTGTGTAGTTACTGTGTGTGTACATGTGATGTGTGTGGTGTGAGGTATGTAGTTACTGTATGTGTACATGTGATGTATGTGGTGTGAGGTGTGTAGTTACTGTGTGTGTACATGTGATGTGTGTGGTGTGAGGTATGTAGTTACTGTATGTGTACATGTGATGTATGTGGTGTGAGGTGTGTAGTTACTGTCTGTGTACATGTGATGTCTGTGGTGTGAGGTGTGTAGTTACTGTATGTGTACATGTGATGTCTGTGGTGTGAGGTGTGTAGTTACTGTATGTGTACATGTGATGTCTGCGGTGTGAGGTATGTAGTTACTGTATGTGTGTGTACATGTGATGTCTGTGCGTGTGAGGTATGTAGTTACTGTGTGTGTACATGTGATGTCTGTGGTGTGAGGTGTGTAGTTACTGTGTGTGTACATGTGATGTCTGTGGTGTGAGGTGTGTAGTTACTGTATGTGTACATGTGATGTCTGCGGTGTGAGGTATGTAGTTACTGTATGTGTGTGTACATGTGATGTCTGTGCGTGTGAGGTATGTAGTTACTGTGTGTGTACATGTGATGTCTGTGGTGTGAGGTGTGTAGTTACTGTGTGTGTACATGTGATGTCTGTGGTGTGAGGTGTGTAGTTACTGTGTGTGTACATGTGATGTATGTGGTGTGAGGTGTGTAGTTACTGTATGTGTACATGTGATGTCTGCGGTGTGAGGTATGTAGTTACTGTGTGTGTACATGTGATGTCTGTGGTGTGAGGTGTGTAGTTACTGTGTGTGTACATGTGATGTCTGTGGTGTGAGGTGTGTAGTTACTGTATCTGTACACGTGATGTCTGTGGTGTGAGGTGTGTAGTTACTGTGTGTGTACATGTGATGTCTGTGGTGTGAGGTGTGTAGTTACTGTGTGTGTACATGTCATGTATGTGGTGTGAGGTGTGTAGTTACTGTATGTGTACATGTGATGTATGTGGTGTGAGGTGTGTAGTTACTGTGTGTGTACATGTGATGTATGTGGTGTGAGGTGTGTAGTTACTGTGTGTGTACATGTGATGTATGTGGGGTGAGGTGTGTAGTTACTGTGGGTGTACATGTGATGTCTGTGGTGTGAGGTGTGTGTACATGTGATGTATGTGGTGTGAGGTGTGTAGTTACTGTGTGTGTACATGTGATGTCTGTGGTGTGAGGTGTGTAGTTACTGTATGCGTACACGTCATGTCTGTAGTGTGAGGTGTGTAGTTACTGTATCTGTACACGTGATGTATGTGGTGTGAGGTGTGTAGTTACTGTGTGTGTACATGTGATGTCTGTAGTGTGAGGTGTGTAGTTACTGTATCTGTACACGTGATGTCTGTGGTGTGAGGTGTGTAGTTACTGTGTGTGTACATGTGATGTCTGTGGTGTGAGGTGTGTAGTTACTGTGTGTGTACATGTGATGTATGTGGTGTGAGGTGTGTAGTTACTGTGTGTGTACATGTGATGTCTGTGGTGTGAGGTGTGTAGTTACTGTATGCGTACACGTCATGTCTGTAGTGTGAGGTGTGTAGTTACTGTATCTGTACACGTGATGTATGTGGTGTGAGGTGTGTAGTTACTGTGTGTGTACATGTGATGTCTGTGGTGTGAGGTGTGTAGTTACTGTGTGTGTACATGTGATGTCTGTGGTGTGAGGTGTGTAGTTACTGTGTGTGTACATGTGATGTATGTGGTGTGAGGTGTGTAGTTACTGTGTGTGTACATGTGATGTCTGTGGTGTGAGGTGTGTAGTTACTGTATGCGTACACGTCATGTCTGTAGTGTGAGGTGTGTAGTTACTGTATCTGTACACGTGATGTATGTGGTGTGAGGTGTGTAGTTACTGTGTGTGTACATGTGATGTATGTGGTGTGAGGTGTGTAGTTACTGTGTGTGTACATGTGATGTATGTGGTGTGAGGTGTGTAGTTACTGCATGTGTACATGTGATGTATGTGGTGTGAGGTGTGTAGTTACTGCATGTGTACATGTGATGTATGTGGTGTGAGGTGTGTAGTTACTGCATGTGATGTATGTGGTGTGAGGTGTGTAGTTACTGCATGTGTACATGTGATGTCTGTGGTGTGAGGTATGTAGTTACTGTATGTGTACATGTGATGTGGCTGTGTGAGTTTTTTTTATTGTGAGGGGATACGGAGGTACGATTTTTTTGCCCAGTAGGAAGGCTTATGGTAATGTACATAACTACACACCAAGAAAGTAGTTGTTGAACCTAACATAACCATAATATTATATTGAATACAATATTATTTTTATTTGTTTTCTTTGAACAATCCTAACCATATGATTGGATTATTTTATTATGCAAACAACCAATCTTTATTTCAGACAAAACAGCATACGCAGCTATTCTTGACATTAGACTGTACATGCATTTTGTAAATTTATTATTGCAACAATCCATGCCACTAGCTAACAAACATTATACTAGCACTAAGCCTCATAACTATATTGCATGTGCATAATCCTAAAACATAATGTCGCATTGTTATAAGAAACAATGAACTGCTGCATAACAGTTTTTCTATAATGAGCTCACAGTGAACATAAATATACATGACTACAATAGGAAGTGAACAGGTTGTTCTTCACCTTCTCCGAACAAAAGTGAAGATTCATGAATACTACATTTTATATTATTTCTCCCATACAGACTCCTTTCTTTGTATTTCATATCAATTTGATCTGACATCATCACACATTATATAACCAAGATATTTGTTTATTGTTACTGCACTCATAACTGCATTACCAAGCTTTAGATCATCTAAAAATTTGTTTTCATTGTGTTAAAAAAATCCATGACTACTCTGTTAGACAATTTGCCTTTGTCACATCCATTGGTTGTAAGAAACATCTAGCAGTCTTTGCAACCCTTTAAAAGTTTACCAGATGGAGCCAGTAATACAAAGTCATCAGCATACAAAAGCAGGAAAGCAGAAACACATTGAGGAAGAAAACAAAAGAATCCGGTTTTCAGAGTGGTAGCAACTTCTCAGCCTTCAAGATTAAAAAGACTTTATTGTCCATTTAAAACACATTAAAAACGGAAATAATATTTGTTCTGCAATTACACAATAAAATGTCAGTAATAAGATTGGTGAGCCATAATAGATATGGTTAATAAGACACATTAAAATTTTAATAATACCAATCAGCACTAATATTGGTAAAGTAAATAAATTAAGCTTATAAATAAGTACTATAAATAATAATAAGCAAGTGATATTCCCTAATAGGTTCTTTAATAAGACACAATGTGATAACAATATATTTTTTTATTGTAAATAAATAAGATTAGACAAATCAGTATAAGTGTATGGAATAAAAGAAGTACACAGTACTTTACAATGTGATAACAATATTTTTTTTTGTATTGTAAATAAATAAGATTAGACAAATCAGTATAAGTGTATGGAATAAAAGAAGTACACAGTACTTTAAAATTGACCATTCAAAATTAAAATGGCAAAGCGTATAATTATAAACGATTTTTTGAATAGGTGCTTGTTAGCTAGTGAAACTTTTAGACGTCTCCCTGCGGAAGTTTATGAAAAGCGTCATTCAGAGGACGGTGGAGGATCGTACAATATTTGTCCGGCCTTCCTTTCCAGTGCAGCATTGTATATACTGGACAGGTGTTTCTGTTCGTTACCAATCAACTTGCTAGCTGTGTTCGTTGTGTCTTGTGAGTTGTGTGCTCTTCTAAAGCAATAAGAGTCAATCCATGGCTGCCTCCTGTGGCGTTATGGCGTCGTCGGCGAGGGCGAAGAGTCATACGTAAACTACACGTTGACGGTGAGCTTCGAGAACAGTGGTGTCTATGATGGGTGAACGACGGAAGACGAACTGCTAACGCGGATGTCGGCGACATCACAGAACACGCGTCGTTATCTGATCAGATAAGACCTGTGACGGCGGTGTGATCTCGGCCGCTGCCTCCCCGGCAGACAACGTCTGCACAGTAGCCCGTCTTATGCCGCAGCGTTTACAACCCTGCCCGTCGCGTTGTCACGGTCGAGTGTCAATTGCCATATTGCACCTCCGTCGAAGGCCTAGCCAGTAGTCTTCCTCGTTGGAATAGTCTCATTTCACCCAAGGGGCGCGGGCATGTATGTGGAGTATTAAAAATAACATAATTTCCTCAATGGAGTTAGCGGGAACACGGATTATAGGATGGTTTAGACTGATGGAATATGGGGGGTGTAATTATGGTCAACTGTTATCCCTGCTAGCTGCATTCAACAATTGTTTGACTCGCTGACCACACCCATCGCCCACCAATTCAGCCGATCCTGTGTTACCAAAGTAGTTGAGATTTGTGACTAGTGAAACAAGTAAGTCCCTGTATCAGCTGTGTGGGCATTGATTAGGGAACGGGTTCAAATCGACAGCTATAGGAGCATAGTCAAGACGCATCTTATATCTGACTCGGTGACCAAGTTTGGTTCAGTGATCACATCGGGAATCTCAAAACTACAAAAGTACAGTGTGCATACTACGTATAGTCATCGCATAGTCATCACTATATACATGCAGGTGAGTGGGCTAGAGTATTAGGGAGATCTATATGCTGCGCAGCACAGCCTATTGCAAATTTATGTTCAAGACGAATTATTTACATTACAGAAAGATAAGTAACGTTTCTTACGGGAGGGGGAGGGGGAGGGAGACTGAGGGAGGGAGACTGAGGGGGGGGGAAGATAAAGTACAATGGTATTATTGCTGATAATGATGATATATGTAACGATTCAACGATCGCTATATGATAACATAAATTATTCAACGATCACTATAACATAGTGAAATTTTATTTCCATTTAGTGGTTACGGCTTAGATTAAGTTTAGGGTTAGCTTAAATTTTAAAATTAAAACCGGAATTTTTAAGCTCATTTATGTAGCGACGCAGCGATAAAATACCGATAATTATTATTGTAATCCCTGAATTCTTTACAGGGATTTTAAATGATTTCGTTTTGTAACTTAGTCTATATATATATATAAACAAACATCGCCGTTCCTGCATTCATAACATCATATGATTACTTCGTTTGAAGGACACGACGGCATGGACGGACGCAGAGTGAACCAAGTTCCTGTTTCCCGCCCATTGGACAACGGCGCAGACGACAGCAAGCGTCGCGTGACGTACGGTGCGGAAATTGACCTTATGAAGGCGTGTTACACGACCGTAACTCATGACACCAAGAGAACAATCCCAAACACAGATTACACCAAACGCGGCGTCACAACCACACGCAGGGCCAAGTGTCGTCGACAGTCGGCCAACGTCCTGGAGCGCGTCCGCGTCGAGCGCATGAACTCGGCCATGGAGGATCTGCGTCGGTGTCTGCCGCCGCACGTCAAGTCGAGTTTCAGTCCGCGCCAGAAGCTGTCGAAGATCTTAACCTTGCGACTAGCCACCAGCTACATCGCCGCACTCGGGGAGATGCTCACGGACGACGAGCCAGAGCGCCGACCTAGTCATGTCCGTCAGTCGTACCGCAGGGCACTCGGGCTGCTGCCGCGGGAAGGAAGCAGCCGCACTTGCCACTGTCCGTCCCAACACCAGACAGACCCGCCACAGGCCTGGGGAGTGAACAAACTCAGATAAAGGTTTACGGTGAATAAGAACAGTGTCAAGAATAGTTCAACGTGTCCATAGTGATTGAGTCATCTAACAATCGATGTACGCCCATTTGTAGGTCTGCATGTCGAAATATAGTGATCGTTGAATAAATATGTTATCGTGATAATAATACCATTGCACTTACTAAGCCTAAGGGAAATGATCTAGATTAGTGGGAGACCGGCAAGACGACCGAGACAAGATGAAGACAGGTACTACAGGCATCTAGTACAATCTAACAGTGGATAAGCTCCAACGGACTACACCGCTGCACAATGTTGATAATAGGTAAATTATATTTCCAAATGGACAATTATAGCTGTATTTTTAATACACTTTTTTCAGTTATCCAATATAATACAAATGTAATGATCACAATACATGTATTGACATGTTTTATGGTTACCGTTATGGATGCTAATCAACAACAAATATAACATTTGGGTTTATCGTAATTTTAATTGTGTAATAAAATTATAGTTTCCTATAATATTATATACAAGAGAGGAAGCATGATGGTTCACAAATCAGCACAAAACAAGAGTATGTTTCTATATATTTTTCAATTATACATAGACATACATAGCGACATATATATTTACACAAATATATATATTCAAAATAAAAACTCCCTTTTTAGGTAAACAAAGCCACTGTTTCCTGGTCCATTGCCTGTACATGGATATATGTTCCTCTAGACCAAGTAAACACAGATTACTGGTAGACATGATCAAACTGATGTTTCCAATTGTATCCCGCAACATTCCACATGCAAACAATAACAACCAACGAGCTTTGTGTGCTGAAATGAAAGCAATTTTTGAAGCACCAGTGTACCTACTTAAATTCCCTAAACTCCTCAACTCAACAGCTGTTGTGTTTACATGACATATTCAGTATGAATCTAGAATGACTACATTTGATTTTAGACACTGCAAGTCCTTAAGGAATTGTGGCATACATGGAGGCATGTAATATAAACTCCTGATTTCATCCAGACGATGTGGCCTTTCTAAAGTAGTCTTTCCATTCACAAATTACGCAACGCAAATGATAGTGGAGTCACTTGTCCGAAAACTGTCTTCACGCGTGCCAACTGCCATCTAGTACAGTATACAGTTGACAGTGGGACATGCACCCAAGAAGGGACACCCCCAGTGTGCATGTGTTATGGTCAACAACGAATGTGACTAGCCACAATTACTCATAAAAAAGTCACATTATGTATAGCTTTGCAAAGTTATGTTTACATTACAGCTTACATGTTGATTGGACCATTACTGGCTTATACAATTGCTGTTTGTTCACTTTGTTGGACAAGTGGCATCATTTGCACTTGACTGATGGCATGCTGTTGAAATATCACCTATGTATTAGTATGTGTTGGAATATGACATGTATTTACTGTAACTTAACACCACCAATGCAGTAGAATCATTCACCGGTAACATGGCCCATGCTTTGTCATCTTTGCAATATCAACAATTTTGAACCTTAATTTTACATGAACCATGTCAACAGGCATGTATTTTAATATTCCACGACACCGCATTATTATAATAGTAAAGTGTATACTGCATATTCACATGTATTACAGTGCACATTGTTCCGTCACATGACACATGTATTGCAGTTACTGTGTCTTTACAGGATTCATGTACTGTATCCATTTGCCACGAGGGTGGTCCACCATGCAGAGCGGCCAGGACTCTCTATGCCAGCCACAAATGTCCTACTAGAAGTCGCTCATTTCCGCTCACACGCACCAACCTTCCTGTCGCATTCACACAACATAACTTAAACTTTCCTAGTTGTTGTGGTCAAGGGCTGGTTAGTCAGTCGGTCGCATTGCCATGGCAACTGCGACACAGCAATATGTCTTTGTATGTGTCCAGCACAATCTCAAATTGACCAACATGAATGTTTGTTGACGCGACCACTGCAATCTTGATGGTCACTTTCTCAAAATGTGAGAGGCCAGTGGTGTCTGTGTTGAAAGAACTGACCACTGTGTTCAGTCAGTGGACAATGGTGTTGCATCTATTGGTATTGGGTTGAGGATGTGTACTGTGCTCCCATGCTGCCAAAAGTGGGTGCTGACTTCGGAGGTAACTGTGAGGGGTCGTCTTGTGGAATTATCTGTTGATTGGCTGAAACAGAGATGAGAAGAGTTTAAAGTATGGGGTGTGACACACTGGAACCACCTGTAGTCAGCAAGGATGAAAACTTCTGAATTGTGAATGCTGAATTGTACATTAAAGCTGTGACCATGTAAGGGTCAGTTTCTACACTGATGTACAACACCTTGCAAAATCAACTTTATTTTCAGACATCATGATGATATGACATTGATATGCATGTACCCATAAAAACACCGTTTATTGCAATTCATACTGGTGCAGAATGCATTATTCATATGCAGCTGGCATAATGACCGCCAGGTTTCCAAGTCTACGCCAATACGAAAAGTTGCACAGGAAGATAAACAACATTTTGTGGAATATATACATTGCTTAGCAAATCAGTTGCTCTTTCACAAGGTGCACAATCATTAAAATCTGTTTCACAATGCACGACACAACTCATTTGGTAGATGTTGATGAAATGCACAGTTTTAACCTAACTGAACAACTGATATTTTGTAAGTATTGGTTTACATGTAGCAATGATCATGACATTAACATTTATAGATGGCCTACCTTGACTAAACTGATCAGCTGACCACCGTGTGATGAGGATGCCTACGCCTTCTATTAATGCCAGCAGCACTCCGCCTGCAAGAGAATGTCTTATGTCAGAATACTACAACAGTAGACAAGACAACATCTGAGATCAATAGAACATTCAGTATGATAGAGACACTGGCTGCAGTAGAATATCGGAACTTAGGTTCAATATGGCCTATGTTTATGACAATATTAGCAAAATGATAGTGACTGCAAAATTTAATATATCCAACTGCCAAGAGGATATATTAAACAATTATACAGTAAGTACAAACAACTACAATTACATGTGAATTGTGTGATTTGAATTTTTATGTAATTAAAAAAATTACCCTGTTGTATACAATAGCCAACATTGGCTCTTTACGACATACCCCATTCAGATTCAAATAATAATAGTCACATATAAATAAGTACTTTTTGTCTAAAAACACATACACAATGAGATGATGTTTTTCAGTACATACCAATAACAGCTGAGCCAGCCATTGCCGCTGTGCCATCTGAAAGAAGGAATAACCATATCTAATGTAAGCAATCGATGTGGACAATCAGATATGAATATCTGTGACCGACTAATTAACAATTTCCATAAGCACACATACACCAGGCCACGACTAGTTAAATCAACGATGGTACATGTCAGTGACACAGTCATTACAGATTTGCATGTTTGAAGAAAATATAATCATCTTTTCTGAAGGGTTTAATTAAATTAAAATTAATTAAAAACAACACAAAATTATTAATTAAAATAATTAAAAACAACACAAAACCTAACCCAGAGGGTAATGTGTTATTCAAATGTTTAATACATGTACAATACAATTCAGTGCATATTATGTTAAACATTTCCTCCACAGCATTATCTATGTTACTGCATGTTACAACCATGCGTGGTTCTCCACTGATGGTTTTGATACGTACTTCGCACTGACAAGATCGCCCCAGTGAGGGCGCCACTTGTGATTGAATTCCACGGGTCTTCCTTTTTACGTATGTAGACCATGGTGCAGTCAATGGCCGAGAACAGGCCTCCCCACACAGCAAAGTTGCCTGTGTGGAAATCATCAAACATCACTCGCAAGATAACAAGTGCATAATATGTTTGTGTAGACAACAAAGCAACAAGCCTCTCTATGCAATGACCTAATGGGGCTGCTTTCTTATCGCTTAATCATAAACCAAATGTCTGCCATCAAGCCCTTCAGGGTTAGTGGGAGGATGGTGAACCATGTTAGAAATGGGAATATGCTTTCACCAACCTTTTGACAAAATGTCCATAAAATAATTTAGTGTTATCTCTGGGATTCTCACCAGAAAGTCAACATGCAAGACACTCACTCTCTACCAAGTGGCATCCAAAATTACATTACACTTTGATGAGTAAAACATGCTCTAGTTACAGACATAGTAGTAAGCCTATTTGCCAGCCAGCTATACAAAGACACAAAGTACTAACCGCCTGTGATTGGTGCTCGTTCCTTTACTGCCAGCATGCTGCCAATAAGTCTTCGATATTGCCCCTAAACACACAAATATATATATTTTTTAATTCACTTCCGTAATTAGACTTCATGTGATTCACATATACATTGTAACTCACTTATATGCTAACCAAAGAAATGTAATTTTTTAAGTCTCATAATAATTCCAATTTAAATCCATCTAGTACACAGGAAACCAGGTAAAAAAAAAATATTTAAATACATTTTCAAAAATAGATTACATTTAGTCTAATTTGAAAACTAAGAATGTATGTCCTAAAAATTACCATATTCCTTAATTAAAAACACAGAAATCCATGGATGAAAAAAAAAACATTAAATAAATACAAACTTACACTGGGTGCATTTCTGAATCCCTTTATGGAGTGGAATACACCACCTCCAATGGCCCCCATGGCAAAGGCCCCGCCACAGTCATCTACAATACGCCATGGGCTGCAACAACAAGCAATATATTTTCATTCGGTACACACATAGTTCATACCATTTTAATTTCACAGCAATTGGCAGAATAAAACAATCAGATGGTTGTTTTGTTTGGTGGTTTGTATATGATCTCAAATCAATTCAGAAACTGACTGATCACACAAGATTGTTGACTGAGATCAAGAAATGATTAATCAATTAACAGAGGTGACATTAGGTGATACCTTGGACAAAAACGCACGTTACAACTGTAAAAACTTGTATTATTGCAATGATTAAAATATTTCACCCAACGTTTCCCATCACATAAGTGTCCTGGACAATGTATTTGCCAAATACAGGGAACTATTTGTCATGGATACGCATTAATTAGCATTGAACCAGCCTATTGTCTTTTTGTCACAAATGTTCTGGACGGTATGTCATTTGTTTATTTCTTGCATTTACAAGAGGTTCCAATTGTATAGTCATTAGCATATCCACCTGGCACAGCAAGTTCAACACATACGCTAATGACTGCTAGGATCTTGTGAGGAAGTGTAACAGTTCAACTTGAAATACAGCCCGGTGCCAGCTTGGAGCCTGACTAAAGAGCAAAGGGGATATTGACCTAGGGTCACTGACAGGTGCTAATCCATCCTCTGGCACTGAGCAACCACAAGTTGTGGTCACTGTCAGGGCCATGGGGAACACATGCTGTCAAATGTCTTTAGTAATTAGCACTGTTGGGTGGAAGACACATTAAAGTTACAATCAATGGGTATTTTGAAGGTTGAAAACAACTTGTTTGGTGAAAGGTGATTTACAGTGAAGGTAATCTGTTTGGCAGGCATTACTTGTGATCATGAAACAGAAATGTTGATACTGACAAATTATTTGAAAAAGTACTTGAAAATGTCAAATACTTTAAGAAAGTATCTAAATGAAGTATTTAAATACAAATACTTTTCATTGGAAAACGTCAAATACAAATACTTTGAAAAAAGTATTTAAATATTTTCAAATACAAATGTGCTTGACCCCAAGTCTGGCATCGCTAAATAAATGACGTTTACAAATTCCTGTTTTATGTTAACCCTAAATTAACCACAATTAACCGTAAGCTAACTTCAACTTACTCGAAACCTTAACCTAACACCGATATTACTGTAAGCTAACTTAGCTAAGCATAGCCACCATCGACATTGAATACACTGCATTGCCAAAGAACTTTACGCGTGTTTGTTTTGTGAAGTTTATTCGTTTAAGTAATGTTAGTGATTTTATTTTGTAACCTAGTGTTTGTATATGTATACATATAAGATATGTGAGGAGTAGTTTGGCGGTTGTAATCTTTTTCATGGTTAAGCCAGAAAGTAAAAGATCGCCCGGGACCGATTTTGCGGCAGATGACATGAAGGAAAATATTCGAGAGATATTTGTTTATATAGCTGTGAATTTTCAAATGGGGAAAAACTTCTGAACATATTAAAAATTTCGGTAATCTTATACTTAACTGGCCTAAATTATTATGGCCTTTAAAAACAGTTTTTTCCACCTATATCGACGTGTATGTGTTCGCAATGTGATTATACATCACTTCCAGTATAAAGAAGTCAGATTTAAATAATTTAATTTGTGTTTTAGAACAATTTAAACACACTGTGTCGAAGTAAACAACGCAATGTCACCGCTGCAAATAGACTCCCAGACTGAGAGACACCAGAACCGCGGAGGCGATTTCTATTTCGATTGCGTGTTTAAATTGTTCTAAAACACAAATTAAAAACATTTAATCTGACTTCTTTGTAGCGGAAGTGATGTAGAATCACATTGCGAACACACACACACCGATATAAGGTGAAAAAAGTTTTTAAAGGGCCATAATAAACTAATAATTTAGGCCAGTTAAGTATAAGATTACCAAAATGTCTAATACGAATTGAACATTCATCCCATCCTTACTGGGGTTTACTGTGTATCTGAGAATCATGTCAATGATGGCCCATCTCAGTTTGTTATGTAAAAGAGTTTAATACAGGATGAAGATTTTGTCAGTTACACTTTTTTGGTGGCCAAGTCGATGTTAACTCATACAAATACTTGACGACACAAGCCACGTCCAAGTCCATTCAATGCAAGGTTGTCAGTTTGTTTGTTACACTTCATTTGTGATATATTAAGTACAACGTAACAGCTGTTGTGGGTCAATAAACGCATGCAGATAACAGCCTGACTGTAGAATTGCGAAACTACCATGCTGAAGAACAAATATTCTAAGTGCGTGAGCCGTCAGTTTGCGTTAAATAATCAAATTATCGCCCGTCACGACCTTGCACATGACGACACGATCGGGATAAGCTTCCTTTACCGTTACACGTCTAACATTCTATTAGAAGAAATAAAAATAACTACCATCGGTATCAAGCAGCACTCACAAACATATTGTGACTGAAGGTAAATACACATAGTATTCTAAATATAACAAATATTGCAAACATACCAAGGTTCACGTGCATATTCTTCCATTTTTGTCAACGCCGGAAGTCACAAAAGTACAACTATCCCATAATGCCAAATCATCCTTGACCTATCATGAGCTCAAATGGCGCGAATTTAATAAACGAAATCGTAACTATAACAGCTGTGTTGTGCAGCTGTGTTGAGTAATAGTTGTTTCATTTGGTATTGCTACGACAATTTGTTATTAACAATGACTACTCCAGACCTTGTCACCAGTCCAAGCGATTGGCCTGAAACGTTCCCTCAACTTAGAGTGAGTTACCCCCTCTGTCTGAGTCTGAGAGGAATCCGGGAATAGCGATATCCATGGGCATGGCCCGCATAGGCATAGCCTAGGACTAGCCTGGCCCTAGCCTACTAGGACTAGTAGAAGTTGGCCTAGCCTAAATCCTTTTGAAGCTAAACAAATAATCTTAACTGGACCAAATTATTAGGGCCTTTTCAAAACGGATTTGACTACCTTATATTGGTGCTTTTGTACTGCCATTCTACATTACTTCTGGTACAAAGAAGGCATTATTTAAATTTTTTATATGTGTTTTTAGACCAATAATATTTAATTCCGTTGAGTTGATCTAAACATTCCAAACACATACTTATCAAAAAAACAGTTTGAAAAGGCCCTAATAATTTAGGTCAATTAACTGGAAGATTACTGTCAAATGTTCCCACCACGTCGCCCTCGATCACGCCTCACCCACTCTGTGTCTGTCGGCAAATCCTATATAGATGGTTGTGTCATTGATGATGGCTTCAACAGGTTGCTATTGCCAGCATTGGTAATGAAGTTAAAGGAACCATATGGACACGATCTACAACTAAAATAGTGCCATTTTAGTGTTTAAATGACTGAGTTAGGTTATATGGTTGGAATGCACCTCTGACTGAATGGCACCAGTCACAATGCATCAAATGTCTAGACTTAAGTTTAGTCACAATGCACCAACTGTGTGGTCATAAAAAACTCGCAGTGCATCAACCGTTTAGTCGCTGTGCACTGACAGGTTGGTCCCATTGCTCCACATTTGGTCAGAAGGCACCACTTAGGTGATAACAGCCTGGTCAGTTTTTTAGTTAATAAATTATCTATTTTAAACCAGTATTGTAACATTGCCAGTTTTCGTTTTCTTACAGGTGTCCAGAAAAATAAACATGAGATAAATATTTTTATTTGAAATCATAACTCAATATAAACTGTTTTAATGAACTAGCTGTTGTATTTAGCAGCCAGTATAGCTGATTCATATAGACAGAACTTTAAGCTATATTGCAAGATATTACCGGATTATGTGCTGAAGGTATAGCTGTTTCAATGTATGCCTGAGTCTGAACCAGTAGCCTTTAAAATGTGTGTTAAAAATCATTTAAATTTCAAAACATTACATTCCTTATTGGAGAGAAAATACATGTGTGTATACTGTATATTACTATGCATAAATTAGAGTGGCACTTGGAAATTATTGGCTGTTATACGTACATGCTTCCACTACTGTTATGTGACATTTTTCAGAACTTGGACACTATGCTGCGCTGTGGGATCTGTTTTGAGTTCATGGACACGGCCCTGATTCTGCCCCAGTGTTCACACAATTGTGAGTGACACGCTGCTTGTATTGTTATACCTCACTGTAATACACTCAATGGTAAGCGCGAATGACGCAAATCACCGTAATACACTGATGAATGAGCCGAGAGGGGCACAATAGGCCGAGAGGTGCACAATAGCCTGAGAGGGGCACAATATCCCAATTGTTCACCGCAGCGGCGGCGCTGCGGTCGTTACATCGGCCCACTCGCTGGGCGGCGCTGCGTATCAGAACTGTCAAGTGGGTCAACGTGGCGGACGTTGAAAGCGACGATCCCACAAGAAAACGGCGATTTGCCGACAATTTTATTGTAAATTTAATGTTGCAGTTCCCATGTATTCTGGTTATATTTATGTGATAAGAGGCTCTTTGAAAAGTTGCACTAGATAAGTCCTTTTAACATTAGAATTCCATGTTCTGAGTGGAAACTGTTGAAGTTTACAAATATTAAACTGGTGGTACTGGTACCATAATTTACGTGTTGCTGTTACTTAATGACAGTTTGGTATAACAAAACAATTATTGTCCCTCCGTTCGGGTGACACCAGGATTGCAACACCCTCGGAAGTGTTGCAATTCCTGGTGTCACCCTCACTCCAGGACAACAATTGTATATTGTGTCACTGTTGTATAGTAAATTGTTGCATTTCGTGCATAGCATAATAATCAGTTCACCATTGCAAAATCAATGAAAGAATCTTCCACCAGTTTTTAATTGTATACATTTAGAAATCATGATGCTGTTATATAATTTGTTGTCACATTGTACTTTTTTAATTATATAATATACTGATATTGAAACCTGATTTATTATTTAAAATTCACGACTGAAACTAGTCAGAATTTTATTTTCCTAGTCATATACTATGAACATAAATAGTTTCTTGTGGTCTGTTTTAACTCTTATGAACATATCAAGGCTTGGGATCACCAACCTAAAGAGTATGTTAAATAACGCAAAAATTCCATTATATAAATGTCATCTTGGTTTATTTGCAGATTGCTCATTGTGCATCAGAAGGTACATCGGCTACAAGTCGCAGTGTCCAGCGTGTGCCAAGGTATTTGTTTCTGCCGAGGCAATATGGACAACTCACTGATTTCTAGCCATACCGACCAGTCATTATTTGTACAGCAAGAGTAGTTTTCTGTAAGCAGAATATAAATAAATTATTGTCAAAACATGAAAACAATGACCAATGGCTGTTGGGAGTAAATGTGGATGAACGTCTATAAGAAAACATGATAATGAAATAAACTGACAATCTGTTGGTACATCTTGAGCTAAATCCAGGAAATAGTATTGAAAATTATTGTCATAATTCTGTCAATCATCATGAACCTTAAAACAGTGTCATACATGTGTTTGTTGTAGTTGCACACAAATTAAACTGAAATAAATAGTGTACAATTATTTATACAAACAATATAGTTTCTTCTGTTGAGTCTTCCCTGTTTCAGAGATATAATTCTAAAAAATATTATGTATAATATATATCATGTAGACATTTATCTTCTGTTTTAGAATGTGTCTCAAAGTGACCTGAAGAACAACCGCATTGTAGACGACATAATCAAGACATTCACTGAACTAAGGTAAGCCACATAGTATAGAATATAAAAACCAGTTTACCTGCCGGTTTCTATTGCACATTGCAGGAGAAGGTATCTACTGTGTCACTGTTACAATAATTTATTTTGCTGCCTCATGCTCCCATGCTTCTTTCTCGGTTATTGTTTGATTATATTGTGCACAGCTTCAGTCTTATGCTTACCGTGGTGTGAGACCCAGACACTGGTGCCTGTCATTCCTGAAGCTTCATAGGTTTATGCAGAGACCCGTTCACCCGTCATTTGGACAGGTAAAAACCGTTGTGGATGGGTAGAAATAAGGATGGATGGGTGGTGGGTGGACAGGTAAAAAAATGAAGGAGCAAAAAAAGTGTTCCAAAACCATAGATATTGTCAGTTATGCCTTAGAAGTGAGTGCAAATGGTGTCATGTGTGTTTGTAGTCCCTTTTAGGTCATCAGACATATTTTAAAGTTTGTAACCTGTCTTAACAGTTAACATCCATGTGTCCACCAAAACATGTGTGACTGGCAATAATTTGGTCCTGCATAAAGCCCTGTGAAGCTTACTATGTCCAAGGTAGTTGGATGGTATTACACAAATTACATTCCTCCTTGGATCACTTCCTGAGTTTTGTGATACTCAACTAAATTATCGCCTAAATAAAAATAACTGCAGTGAGTTTGTTCTTTTGTGGATACTAATGAAGAATATAAAGTTAACTGTTTCGTGTATACATAGGTCGAGTCTGCTCAAACTGGTGGCTTCGACCAGTTCTCGGCCAGTCGGTGATGTTCGGCTAACAAAGGTAACAATATTTGCGATTAATCACAATGTATTTGATCTTTGAAATGTTCTGTAAAACTATTTAATAAAATTGAATCAGTCTGCAGATAGGTAAAACGTTATTGGAATAATGTGATGGACGTTGTCTGAAGACATCACATGAAAAGGATCATGTGATGTCTTCAGGGAGCAACGGAACTGAACAAAACACCTGAGACATTGACAAAGGAATGTGAAAGGCTTGCACAGAATGTATGTTATTTCAGAATTACTATAAGTATGCTTTTGTGTTAGCCATGTATATTGCCAGTATCTATGCACAACCTGGTCATGGGGCTATTATTCACCACCATAGAATTTTACAAATATAACAATGTACCTGATTCATTAGGTAATTTCTGTTGCACTTAAATCTTTAGAAATCTAGGTCCGAGGCGCATCAGATTGTCATCTATACAAAATGCCTTGCAATACCCCATAACGCTTTCGATGAAAAGGATCATTCACTGCCAATGTATGCCAATTTTTATGATAGCTTTCTGTGGGATGATTTTTTTTATTGTAAATATTTCCATTGTTTTCAGAAAACAACAAAGAGAAACACAGGTAGAAATGCGTCGTCTTCCCAAAGCACAAAAACAAACTCCTATGGGAGCGACACTGTCACTCTGGAAGATTCGGAATCGAGCTGTGAGCTTCCCCAGCGTCAGCCACCCTCTCTGGTGGCTCGTCTGTCTGGCGTGGACGGGGACGGGGAGGTGGAGACAGATGAGGACATGTTTTGGAGTGACGGTGAAGGAGATGTAACAAGAACTAAGGTCAGTGGGTGCACCCCAAAAAGGGCGGCACCTGACCCGTGTGATCTCTCTTCAGATCCACTCTCTTTCAATAGGTCTGCAAGCAATATGACATCACCGTCAACTATGACATCGCCATCAACTTTGACATCACCATCAACTATGACTTCACCATCAACTATGACTTCGCCAACAAGTTCTATGTTTTCCGTGCACAGGACTCCAGTATCTCGAGGTGAGTAGGAATTACTGATGATCATGTGTAACTCCCCCACAATTACTATCATACGATTGTTGACAAATTAAAAACTGTTCTTCAGTAAGACAATTTGCAATAAATAGTTCTATTGGTGACCACTGTCATACTATTGTGATATGGGATGGTAAATACAGTCACAAATGTTATTTTATGAGTAGGAAGAGTAGTCGTAGTTATAATGAATATGGCCTGCTTCAGTGGTCATCTAGTGTCCGTTCTGTTTCAGTGAACTGTCCAGTGTGTGGTCATCTAGTGTCCGTTCTGTTTCAGTGAACTGTCCAGTGTGTGGTCATCTTGTGTCCGTTCTGTTTCAGTGAACTGTCCAGTGTGTGGTCATCTAGTGTCCGTTCTGTTTCAGTGAACTGTCCAGTGTGTGGTCATCTAGTGTCCGTTCTGTTTCAGTGAACTGTCCAGTGTGTGGTCATCTAGTGTCCGTTCTGTTTCAGTGAACTGTCCAGTGTGTGGTCATCTTGTGTCCGTTCTGTTTCAGTGAACTGTCCAGTGTGTGGTCATCTAGTGTCCGTTCTGTTTCAGTGAACTGTCCAGTGTGTGGTCATCTAGTGTCCGTTCTGTTTCAGTGAACTGTCCAGTGTGTGGTCATCTAGTGTCCGTTCTGTTTCAGTGAACTGTCCAGTGTGTGGTCATCTTGTGTCCGTTCTGTTTCAGTAGACTGTCCCGTGTGTGGTCATCTTGTGTCTGTCCTGTTTCAGTGGACTGTCCAGTGTGTGGGGTCAGTATCCCAGACAGACATATCAACATGCACCTTGACCAGTGCCTCCGTGATGGACCTCGACTCACGGCCCCCACCGTGACTGTCAGGTAAGAGCCACACCTGCTCTCTGGTGACTGGTCTCAGTGGTGACGTGTTCGGCTGGTGACTGACATATCCCTTTGATGACACAACCAGTTGGTGACACATCCAGCTGGTGACACATCCAATTGGTGACACATCCAGTTTCCGCTTTTCAAAGTTTAAGTGGCAAATAACTTCATTTTTGAGGCCATGTTGTGTGGCTACTGTTGTGCTGCATTCTCATTTGTCAGTAACGACGATAGACTACCATTACGTTATCTTTTACTAGTCAAGTGTTGTGTTTGCAGCAAAGCCCCACTGAGGAAGCCTCTGCCTAAACTTGTCTACAATCTGATGAAAGATGCGGAACTGAAGAAGAGACTTACAGAAGTGTGTCTACCGACTCAGGGCGACCGCCAGGTGGGTGTGTCAATTGTCATCTTTCTCATCACTGCGGATGTGCATGCATAATGTGACGTGGACTTTTCATGTGTTGGGATTTATTTGGAAGCATTCGTCATCTAATTAATAAAAGACTAGATCAGAAATTATACTTTTAAATTACTTGAGGTATGTATACGTAATTAAGTAATTTTTATTAAAGTTCTCTTCTATAACATTTTACTCATGTTCAACAAATGAGTGACAACGTTTCAGACCCTGATCAGAAGACACCAGGACTACACGGTCATGTACAACTCTCAGTGTGACTCTCTCAACCCAATGTCACGTAAGTCAACTCTCAGTGTGACTCTCAACCCAATGTCACGTAAGTCAACTCTCAGTGTGACTCTCTCAACCCAATGTCACGTAAGTCAACTCTCAGTGTGACTGTCAACCCAATGTCACGTAAGTCAACTCTCAGTGTGTCTCTCTCAACCCAATGTCACGTAAGTCAGCTCTCAGTGTGACTCTCTCGACCCAATGTCACGTAAGTCAACTCTCAGTGTGACTCTCTCGACCCAATGTCACGTAAGTCAACTCTCAGTGTGTCTCTCTCAACCCAATGTCACGTAAGTCAACTCTCAGTGTGACTCTCTCAACCCAATGTCACGTAAGTCAACTCTCAGTGTGACTCTCTCAACTCAATGTCACATAAGTCAACTCTCAGTGTGACTCTCTCAACCCAATGTCACGTAAGTCAACTCTCAGTGTGACTCTCTCAACTCAATGTCACGTAAGTTAGCTCTCAGTGTGACTCTCTCTACCCAATGTCACGTAAGTCAACTCTCAGTGTGACTCTCTCAACTCAATGTCACGTAAGTTAGCTCTCAGTGTGACTCTCTCAACCCAATGTCATGTAAGTCCACTCTCAGTGTGACTCTCTCAACCCAATGTCACGTAAGTCAACTCTCAGTGTGTCTCTCTCAACCCAATGTCACGTAAGTCAACTCTCAGTGTGACTCTCTCAACCCAATGTCACGTAAGTCAACTCTCAGTGTGACTCTCTCAACCCAATGTCACGTAAGTCAACTCTCAGTGTGACTCTCAACCCAATGTCACGTAAGTCAACTCTCAGTGTGACTTTCTTGAACCAATGTCACATAAATGAACTCTGTGCATCTCTCTCGACCCAATGTCACGTAAGTAAATTCTCAGTGTGATTTTCTTGACCTGATGTCACGTAAGACAACTCTTAGTGTGGCTCTTTCAACTTAGTGTCACGCAAGTCGACTCTCTCAACCCACTGTCACACAAATCTGCTCTCAGTGTGATTATTTTGACTCTGTGATATATATGTATGTATATATATATGTATATAAACGGACACCCGTCATTTTTTTTAATCTGACCTACTTTTCTGAGGAACCCAGAGTTTTACCGGAAAAATGGCTGAGGTATAAAGGGTTAAAATACCTTGTAACAGAAATGGCTCTGCCTGTTTGTGACAGACCCCCTGAATGTTGACATTGAAACTTGTCATTTTCCAGCTACAGAAATAGCGAAAGCAGTGGTGGAGAACGAGAAATGTAAGATCAAGTTTACAAAAGTCGCTCCTTCGTCTGCCCAGGTCAGTCAAGATGTATGGTTAAATTATTTTATGATTCTGTCACTGCCTTTGATATACTTAAAGGACAAACAAAGTTAACTTTTACGTGGCATACACCTAATAGAGTTAATATAAAGTAACAATTTCGACATATACTCAATTTTTTAACGCCAGCGGTTTACCAGAAAAATATTTTTTAACACCCAGCCATCCAAATTCTATGCGCTACCCCATCTTAGACGAAGAATGACGTCACGGCGGTGATTGAGGCGCTCTCCGCGTAGATTCCCTGCATAGGGTTTGGCTGTTGTCATGAAATGGCTGCAACTCGGCAACGCGCGTAACATGCTGATGACGGTAAATATAAAGTTGTCTATTATTGTTATCGCTGAAATCATCCCATCAACTGATGATACATGTCTACATCAAAGCATTTCTCCTCAAAATGGACCGAGCAAAGTGCCAAACAGTACGCCCGCAAATCACCAACGTGAATCCATTGCTTCAATACTACCGGTTGTTTCAACTATTATTGCAACCGTATGCCGAACACGAAGGCATAATTACTAAAGTTTACCATAGATTAAACCACAGATTTAGATATACGTCTATAAGCAGCTGCTAGATGTGACGCCAACTGAACGAACTGTCGAAGACTCGAAGTTGTTGACCCTTAACAGCGTCGCCGGAAGCTGACCGAGATATAGAATGCCGCGCGCTGAATGGCCGAGCCAAATTAACCCTTCACCTATGGCGGCGTCTAGACCATCGTGGATTTCGTTAGAATTTTAGACTTTAAAGTCACATTCTGAGTAAACCACTGACGTTAAAAAATTGAGTATATGTGGAAATTGTTACTTTGTATAAACTCTATTAGGTGTATGACACGAAGCCGTAGCCTTTTTTTGTCCTTTAAGTGTCATTGTTTTCTTTGGCTGTCTCATAATTATATAAACAGGCTTCTTCAATTTCTTCATGAAGTGCCAGCATTTCAGATTCGTTAATGTGGAATAGTTTTTACTGTTTGAACTGAACGATAAAACAGTATTGTAAAAACAAAGAACCAACATACATTTTGGTTATTCAAACATGTTTGTATACTTTGTGGTTATCATCTTGGTTTATCACTGTGTTGCTTCTTTGCCTGAAAAGATGTTCTGTCTTGCAGAAGTTCGCTGCGAAAAAAGGGGACAGTGAGGAGACAGTCTGCCATGCACAGCGCAAATATGGTATGTTGAAACAGGAAACCTTATTCACAATCTCCTTCCTGCAAAAACAACAATTCTAATCTAACACAAAGTAGCTTCTGTATGCAGTGTAGCCTCGGTTACCCAGACTCCGTGAAGGTGGCAGCATTTTAAACCCCTTAACTTCACCTGGGAAAAATGTGGGTCTTAATTTTCGAACATCCGGGCAGCCTTACCCCAGATTAGGGTAGAGACGCTGATTGGCTCTCAGGCCAACTATGAAATAAAAATTGAAATAACGATATACGTTTACAAGATAATGATATACTATGAAAAGTATTCAACTTATATTAACACAAAAATAAGTAACAATTCAAATTTACAGTTGTTTATAAAATAAGAATTACGGCAGGATTAACCAGTATCCGTGAGGTGGCAGCATTGTTTAGCCCCACACGAATAACACACAAATTAAATAGGATACCTTTTTATCAAATAATGCTGTATTATAGAAACTATTCAAAATGAAACTTATATTAACACAAATTAGATAGAAGTGCAATTCAAATTTACGGCAGGATTAACCAGTGTCCGTGAGGTGGCAGCATTGTATAGATCACGCGGATAAATATTCAAATGCCAACATACTGACCAGACTGTCTTCTCGGCGTAGTTCCGCAGCCGACCGACAGTCGGTTAAGTGAGACTATATGCAGTGTAACGCACACTCAGTGGTGATGGCCGTCCAAATGTGAGTTGTGTTGTACTCCAGATGCCGCCACTAGTGGTTGTCCAGCGAGTACTGATACAGCAGTGGTCAATCACTCACACAAGTCTGTCTCGGTCATTATTGATACAGCTACACTGCTAAGATACTACTAATAATGATGTGTATCTCTATATTCTGCCAATACATAGATCACTTTTCTCCATTGCTATTCATACAGCAGCTGGTGCACTGCCTTGTGATTTCTCATTTTCCTGCTAATATTTCACTTCCCTTGATGGCTTGCTTGGTTTGCACTAACAAATTCATAAACATTTGTATTATTTAATATTATATATTTTTTATTTATTAATTAAACAATGTATTTATATATTTATTTAGCTCATTTATTTTACTATTTTATATTATCAATATATGTGTATTATGTTGAATGTTTATATTGACTCATATATTGTGCAGCACCATAGAATATTACTGTATAAATATGGTGCTATATAAGTCAATAAACATTTACGTATGGCGTAGTCTTCATGATGGATAACCAGCATTATGGTATAATTTAACAATTAAGCTCCAGCTTAATTGTCGAAGAGGAGTACGACGTTTCAACCTGTCATCTACGGGCCTTGTTCACTTACTGGTGTCACATGTGTTGCCTCAACAACTAAGCTCCAAAGTAAGTTAAATTATATTACAATAAACCATTCTTGGAGCCATGAACAATATATTCGATAACCAGCATTGTGGTCTGTTCTGGGGGAAATAAGGCAACGTCATAACTCAAAATGCCATCTGATTCCCTGTAGTGTTGTACCGACTGATTTACCATCGGGAAGGATTGATGCTAAGCGTTTTTCTTTACGTTTCAGTGACACAACATAAGTCACAGTTCTCTGACTTGCTGTCACAAGTGAAGCGTCGCTTACGGGACCAACAGGACCAGGACATGACTCCGACATCTGCGGCAGACAGTGGCGCCACCAAGTGTCACACCAGTGGCGCCCCCAAGTGTCACACCAGCAGTCGTTTCCAGATATCCGACAGTGACAGTGATGCAGATCTTCCTGGAATTTTGGCCCAAGTGTTGACCGACTCGGACGATGAGACACCTGACCAGTCGCTGTGTGATGGCGTCTCAAGAAGTCCTTCCGGTGATGTCCTGGATGAGATACTGGATGACTTGGACGGTGATGCGTCGGATTCTGAAGATATGGCTCCGTTAAATAATAAACATGACGTCGGTGACACTGACGATGACAGTGACGTTACGGTTGACGATAGTGTACAGGTAGTGACAGAGGAAGAACAAGATGGGAGAGAGGAAGGAAGTGACGTGGTGATGCCTGATCAAAATGGCAAGGTTAGTATCTTAGAAACATCCCAAATGTTGCAAATCCAGAAGAAAGCTTAAATATCGCGAAGAATTTTTTTTATCTCCCACTTTTCTTAAAATATTGGACGGGTTATTTAACTAACACCCATGCCTTTGTCATTACATTAAGTTGCCCCACCGTTTAATTGTCACAGGTTGTTACCAGCTTATTGTAATGGTAGACTGATTAAGAGTCAAATAACAGTACAGAATTCTATTAGTAACAAACAACTAATAAACTACAACAATAATTGTGACAAATGTTAGACCCACAGCTTTTGCAACAGGTACAACCAGGTATGCCATACGTTAAATTGACTTGTTTCGGCCTGTTTAAAATACCTAATTAAATCCGCCCACTTTATCGTCTAGGAACGAGACAAAGACGAGACTTCACCTGCAGAAGTTCCCCTCCAGGGGGAGCCACTAGACGACTCCGACGCAGATTTGTAAGTTGTTACTTGTATACACGCTATATGGAATATGTATTGCATTTAAACTGTTACAAGCATATTGTTTGAGGCATCAATTATGAATTAATGTAATGTTACTAAGACTGCAGTAGCCATGTTGACAGTGTCATGTCCGCCATCTGGTGGTTAGTTAGCCCGTTACTATGGAAGCACCGACCCGTCATAAAGGCGGAATAGCCTCGCGACGCAATTATTCGTGCAACACGATGCAATTATTTATTTAGAAGCTCGACCAGCTCGTATTTTTCACACAACGCAATTATTTTGGTAGAGACCAACTCGTATTTTTGACACGATGTAAATCGAATTGCATTATGACGCCATTTAGCGACAAGACACAAAGTGACAAAAGTTATTACGTCGTGTCAAAAATAGAAATTAGTCACGACGCAAATAATTGCGTTGTGTCGCACGAATAATTGCGTCGCGAGGCTATTCCGCATTTATGACGGGCCGGTGCTTCCAGACGTTACAGCGCCCACAGTTTGGAAGACATGGTAAACAAAACATCTAGTTTCAAAACAAGCTTTATTGGCGAAATCATCAAAGTTGGTTGAGTTAAAGCTACACCCTTTGTTGTTCTATGAGTCCACATTCAACATAGCAGACTTCCTGTTACAAACCACTGCTGGCTCATTCCCTGCAAAGGAACCGATCATCTCACTTTAAACAGGTGGTTGTATCCAACACATAAGATCTGGCTGAGTGATGGAGAAGTCGGTGGTATGCCAGGACTGACGAAGGAAATGACATTTATTGCTGGCTGTAATCTATATTTTGAATGGGTATTTCTGAATAAACCTGTAAGGATGGCTTTGGTTAAATGGCATTCAACTATTGACCAAGTTTAATGTAGAAATAGTTTATTAATTGTACTCGGTGTAATAACATCGTTACAGTTTTGTACAATTATAACGACAAATCAGACATTTAAACTTTCCTTACAGCCAACCTACGCCAATAACGACTAGACGGAAGCGGAAGAAGAAAGCTTCGGTTTCTGTGTCGCCAAAGGAAAACAGCACAGTGAAAAAGGCAAAAAAGAATACTGAAAAGACTGTTACACAAGATGACCCTGAACCAGCTAGTCCAGTGAAGAAGCCAAGCCTGAGACAACTACGAGCCCGGAGAAGAAACTCAAACACATCGGAATAAGAACTGTCTTAGGGAGGAGGATTGATTTGAATTTGGAGAAAATGTGATACCGGCGAATGGCAGCGGCTAATTTAATTTATGTGTCGTCGTATCAGTGCATGATTCATATTGATATGCCAAGAAGTAATTTCTCATTTAAAATGCATTCTACACTTATCCACATGCTTTTATGTTTGACTGTTCATCTTCTAATCGTAAGTGTTTTATTATTTTGTGTTAATTATAATATTTTGCATATTCTCATATCATCACTATGTTGACATGTCTAGGTTTTTGTTACAAATGAATTATACGGGTCTATTCATAATGTGAATTTGTCATCAAAACTTTTAGAAATTTGTAACGTAGAAATCAATGGAAAGCAACCAATATGTTTTAGTGAAATACATACAATATTGGTAAGACAAGATTATTTCACTTAACAAACGGAAGCACTTGGTTTCTGCTATATTATCTGACGTATTAGCTATAATAATATAAACACCACAGACTGTTAATTAACGTTCTTGTGGTAATTAGTGTGAACAGTTGCTTAACTTTTTAACCAATAAATTGAAGTACAGCTATATCAAACATGTTTATTTCATATCCATCAATTTGGCACACTCATTATAATTTGAGACAGATGACTAGGTTGTAAGTTTGTAGACGTCCTTTTCAGCTTTGCTCACAGTGTCCAATATATCTAGTTAAAAATGTATTTATTATGAGATCCAGCAATATATTATACTGAGGGCAGAAACAGAGTACCTGGTAGGTGACTATATAACTTGTGTTGTCATGCTGTACCACAACTATTTTTACTTTTCAAAACTATTTTACTATTTCAGGTGTGGAGTCTGTTCTAACAGGTACAACAGTAATTAGTGTATACAGTATACATAATTAAAACGTTGTGGAAACCCAATGTTTGTATGTTGTTATATTCCCCACTAGTTTAGTGAGGTGCCTTTGTCGTTGGTATCAATATCAATAATACAAATAACCGTTGTTTCATGGCCAGCCAGTATGATGCGAAAGTGGTTTTGCGATACATGCACACCTAAAACAGCATTTACAATTAGTGTTTCCTTTCATTAACCTGGTTAAACCTTTCAAAAAATATTTGAAAATAAAATGTAAGTTTGTTTAAAAAACATTTGAAAATTAAATGCAAAATAGTTTGTTTATAACAACATGAACTACTAGTTTAGCAAATAAATTTATTCAATCTGTTCAATTCGTTTTCTGATTTTGTTGAACACCCACCCAAAGAACTCCTACGTGCACAGTGCACGTGGTAGCATGAACCCATGCATATACTCACGCAACTAACACGAATTAGAACTACTTACTTTTATTTCAGATATGTCAATTAATAATTGGATCCTAAATAATATGGCTCAAAATAGTGGTACAATATATATTTGCACAGATAAGTTTCCCTAAATACTGTTTGTACATATCAAATCAGTTTATTTGTCTCACAAAATATAACCAAAAAACATCAAAACAAATTTGTAGTGATTTTACTTCACATAGGCAATTTATATAAATTCTGATGTTTAATGTCACTACTGTGCAGTCACAAATCGGGGGATATTACAAAATGGGTCTTGGTGATACACACGTTAAGAAACACAGAAACATGGTGGGCGATATGGTGCACAATAAATGACCAACGCTTGGAGCAACTGCTGATGTCAATCATGATGTTAACATACCTGTCACGATGACAGCTCACAGAGAAGATATTAGAGTAATACTAGAGACAGTTTTGACCATAAGCTTCTTGAATTAATTATAGATGGCGACAATACGCCTTTAGATTGTGGTTAGGGTGTCACAAGATAGCCTATGTCCTTGCTCAAGTGAAAGACCACAACTTCCAGCTAGGAAGCGGCTCAAGGTTGACACAATAATAGGCCTATCAATCAATATATCTGGCCATTTGACGCTAGCTGTTACCGTAGATGGGTCATGCAATTGTTAAATGCGTAGATGGGACACGCAATTGTTAAATGCGTAGATGGGACACGCAATTGTTAAATGCGTAGATGGGACACGCAATTGTTAAATGCGTAGATGGGTCACGCAATTGTTAAATGCGTAGATGGGTCACGCAATTGTTAAATGCGTAGATGGGTCACGCAATTGTTAAATGCATAGATGGGACACGCAATTGTTAAATGCGTAGATGGGACACGCAATTGTTAAATGCGTAGATGGGACACGCAATTGTTAAATGCGTAGATGGGTCACGCAATTGTTAAATGCATAGATGGGACACGCAATTGTTAAATGCGTAGATGGGACACGCAATTGTTAAATGCATAGATGGGTCACGCAATTGTTAAATGCATAGATGGGACACGCAATTGTTAAATGCGTAGATGGGTCACGCAATTGTTAAATGCGTAGATGGGACACGCAATTGTTAAATGCGTAGATGGGTCACGCAATTGTTAAATGCGTAGATGGGTCACGCAATTGTTAAATGCATAGATGGGACACGCAATTGTTAAATGCGTAGACGGGACACGCAATTGTTAAATGCGTAGACGGGACACGCAATTGTTAAATGCGTAGATGGGACACGCAATTGTTAAATGCGTAGATGGGTCACGCAGTTGTTAAATGCGTAGACGGGACACGCAATTGTTAAATGCGTAGATGGGACACGCAATTGTTAAATGCGTAGATGGGACACGCAATTGTTAAATGCGATGGCGTGCAACATAAATGATTAGATCTACATATGTTGGTATACACATGTGCTCGCGTCTTTATAAATTATTTACTCTCTGCCTGTATATATATTATATATATATATATACTATAGAGTAAATAATTTATAAAGACGAGCGCATGTGTTGGTATGTATTGTTAATAAATGTATGTGAAACACTGTCTGGTATATTGTTTCATATTGTGATAGAATGCATTAAAATAGTTTAACCCGGGTTTAACCCTGTTTACCCCAAGATGGAGGTTTCGCCCAACCCGGGGGGCGGGTTAAAATTGCCAAAGTTGCTTTAAAACATCTTGATTCGCACACCTTTGAAGCTCGACAAAAGCCCACATTCATGCTCAGCTGTAGTCCTACTTGGGGCTGAACCATGTCTGCTCCCTTGCAAAATTCCAGAGGCAGCAACCCTTAGAGTTCCCAGTGGACTACCTTTCAACATGACATCGCTGTGACTAGCCTGTCCTGTGGTCAAGTTTAGTGTTGGAACATGACTAGAAGTTATTATACAGCGCAGTATCCATGCAGTCCTCAGGTCCAAGTCGCTTAAAACGTTTTACTCCTTGGTAGTTTTGTTCAATCAAAAACCATCTCAACTTCTTTTGGTAAGCATTCCACCATGCTGCACGAAGACTACTGTATACAAATATCCACTACTGGCAATGTCATTCATATAGCTGAGTGAGTGGTCCAATACAGAGTAAGCAAACTTGCCCAAGGTTCGACACGATAATATGACATTCGAACCTGGGTTATTTTGATCGAGTTTTTGACGTTACATTCACTGCGCTCCACTATATATATATATACAAATTATACATACATATTATATGCCTGCTTCAATCTTCAAAAACCACATTCAAAAATTAACGTGTATGTGGTGTGTGTGTGTGTGTGTGTGTGTGTGTGTGTGTGTGTGTGTGTGTGTGTGTGTGTGTGTGTGTGTGCTCTTGTATACGTGCGTATAATTGCTAGACATTAGGATGATATCCATGTGCTGAACTACAGATCTGGGACTATGGAGAATGGCTTATTTCTTTCTCTCCCCCTCCCACCCCCTCCCTCTCTCTCTATGCATGCATGCATACATAAGCATGCATGCACCCAGGCACAAAACACACAACACCAAAAATCAAATGTATCTGCTCACATACTGTTTTAATACACTCTCTCTATTGATAATCTACATACTTATAAAACCTCTCTTTATCTCTGTGTGTCTCACAGCCAATGTGTCAAGTAGTTCTCTTCCTACGTTCAAAACATCACCTGTCACACCCAGCCAGCAAACCATCATCAATGCCAACTAAAAATACATCATATATATCAATAAACAAATGTCGAACAGACATGACAATTATTCAACCTTTTGCTGTCTGGATGAAACGCAAACTGTGATAATGTTCTTGTCACCTGTCAAATGATGCCATCCTACGCACCTAACAGACACAACACCAGGTGCAAACCGACATTATAATTATAGTCAGATCTGAAATAAGTCGTACATAAAACCTGTGCAGCAGACAGTAATAGTGGTGTTCACACATGTAACGTGGTCTTGTGGTAAAGATACACATTACAAATCAACACTTCCCAAACAAGTGATTTCTTACTAGTAGGTCCTGAGATAAAATTTTCAGATTGTTACCTGCATTCAAATAGTCTGAGAGAGGTCAGTTCGTAAGGATTAAGCTAAAAGTATGTTTCTGTGAAAGACAAGAGAACATACCCAAACAAATCAGACTTGTTTTTGTTGAATACAAAATGGTGTATCTTCACAATTAGACATATGTGAGCTATGCTGCATGACAAATGTACTGTTATTAGAATCTAGAGGTAACAAAATCAGTATCTTGTGATAACAACTATCATGATTATGATTAAGTACTGCATATTCAACATAAAAACGTTTTACATTTTTGTGAGTTGTAAAATTTTACAACACCGTGCAGTCTGACAGTCTTGCTTTGCTGTAACTAATACACTGTTCATAGGCGGCGCCACATTACAAGAACACGGAAAATCCGTCACAGAACCCTGAAGATGAAGGCGCACAGTGACAACTCGCACAATATTAACCAGTAATTAAATAACATTTGTTCTGTAATATGCATACATCACAACAAATTATGAAACCACCAACATATATATTTATATATATATTATACCAAAAATACAGCAGATATAAAATTATAAACAGATTGCAAACAGCTTTCAACAAATGAAAGCCAGTTTGTGTAACTGTATTGTAGAGTGTGTGGCACATATAATGATTGACATCAAGGTAAGTTCAGTGACTTGTTACTGATCATGCTACCTAACCACATTTTGTTTCACTGTATACCTTCGGTACTACATTTAGCCATTTGATGCCAATGTATCCTCCTCAATTCTTCCTCTGCTTTACAAAAAAATAACCTTTTAGTAGCCACAATGTACATACTTGCTGCTTTGTTGTGTTTCATTACATCGTAAGACAAAAATTATTATTTATCACATCTGCCAAAAATCTAGTGAAAACTGTGTTCCAGTCTTGATTGGATAAAGCATACATAATTATGTTCACACTATTGTCAATCAAGGTAAATTCTTTTGATGATTTTAGCAAACATATGCATTCTTCTCATTGTCCAACCCCTGGAAACTATGGACATGTTCTTACAAATTAAACCAACACAGATTACTTCAAGAGACCTGACCATCAGAGAACTTGCTGCATGTTTGGATAAATCATTTGAGGGAGTGTCCAGCAGCAACATGAATGAATCTGACCACACAACACATACACCTTTGGTGTTGAAAAACTACATAACATGAAACTGAAGTGATTACCCAGCATGCAATGCATATACCACATAGAAACACCCAAACACAGCCAGTTTCGCAGGGCTTCAGGCACCACTACACAATAATATTCTCCAATAAATGTTACGCAAATTTATCAGTGGTATACATTTTAAAATAACAACAGGTTTGGGAATAACTTTTGGTGCATGTCAATTTGGTGATTAATGACAAAGGCTAAAAACATTAATATCGTATATGTATGGCTCAGATTTTATTGTATCTGAAGGTTTGTATTTATACTGTACTGTTGAATTTATGGCGTTCCAGTTTCTTGCCTATATCTTAACAATGATTTGTATCTCAGAACAGAAACACAATAGATCAGGTAATATGTGTACAAACTAACGTGATGATCAAGTACTTTTAAAGGGTTTGTTAGAAAGTTTGGTCGTGCAAGAATGAAGATGCTTACATGTACTATCAAATGTAAGTGTTAACGTGTAACATTAAACAAATGCTATATCTTGCTATATCTTGCATCACAGTATCAGGCCCGTCTTGCTAACAGGCGTCACCCAAACAAAGGCTTCATCTGGCATACACATAACGTATGACATTAAGTCAACCACACGAAGCAACAGCTGCAATAAGTGCAAGGGTAAACATAGAATTCAAGGATGTCTGTTAGCGAGAAAAATGTCAACATGAAATACAGAAGCAGATCACTTATGCTCTTGTAGCATTGTTGACTCAGTGTTCTTTCTTGCAGTCAGTCATCGTGTCGATTCATCTGCAAATTGCGATCACATCTGGTCTTGCCATAAATGTCTGTTCCTGTCAGGGATGCCATCATATCATCATTGTAGTAGTCGTACAGGTCACTGTAATCAGCTGTTCCCACTGCAGTCATCAGTCGAGGTCATTCAGGTGTGGAAGCGTGACAAAGATCCTTGCCACAGGATTAGTGAGATGCCGTGTATGAAGATCTCTGCACTGAATCGCAAGGACCGACACACTGCAGGCTGTCTATGGGCTGACACTCCATCTGACACACAAAGTTACAGCAGTGATAACATGTGCACACAGTAGTTTCTTTATAATTTGAAAATAAAATAGATGAACACACTGAAACAGACCAACTGTAGCAGACACTTCTGTCATTCATAACATCTCTGGATAATAGCCGTTACCATTTTGTAATTCACTCTCTCCAACTGGTGTTAACACATTTACCAGTACTGTCATCCACAACCAGACATGGGGTCAAATACGTTTAAATGTATTTAAATACAGCTACATTGAAAAGTATTTCAAATACTTTTCATTTTCAGGATACATTACTATAATTATATAGGTAAAAGAAACAAAACAATATATAAGAGTTCAAGATATCTAGTTTAATGCCATTGTCTAAGTTGTCTGGTTACATTCAGTGGTCCAGTACCTATCTGGCTATTGTTCAGTGTTCACTCTTGCTCAGTTGCTTAGTTCACTATTGCTTAGAGTTACACCACAGAAACATCAACTGCTGGAAAGTGTTGTCAGTGGTACGCACTTGAAAGAGTATAAATTTGAAAAAGAATTTGAAATATCACATACTTTAGGAAAGTATTTAAATACAGATACTTTCTATTCCTAAATGTCAAATACTTTTAAAAAAGTATTTAAATACTTTCAAATACAAATCCCTGGTGGACGGATGGAAAAGGAGCAAAAAATCTTATCCTGCATGTTGTACACACAGCACTGAATATGTGTGTCGGTTACAATTACAATCTCACTAACTGCCTTCTACATTTGTGTCATTCATAATTTTTCCAACTGTTGCTACTATTACAAGGTACCTAGCAATAATTGAAAATATTTTGATTGATATACATTTTATATGCCTGCAACAACGTTCCTCATTATATTACAGATTATTACTATGTAAACCTACCACAGTAGATTTTTTTTTGACCACATAACTAGTTTTTACTTTGAGAACAGGCTATCTGTGAGCATGTCTACTGAAATGTCATTTAACACTATAATTGTCTACAAATGAAACAAATATATTTTAATAATTTAATAACTGCATCAAAGTTTGACTTTTGTATGCCTGCTCAGCTCAACAACTCAGGGCAGTATGTAGCAAAGAACAGACACATAACACATGTATACAATTTCCAGGAACACATTCAGTTAATATTCTTACCTTTATAGATCTTGGCTGTTGCATACAATTCAATGCTGATGTGTGATGTATCAGTGCTGCGTCATCTTCTATCTATCACTGCATCAACTTGCATCATTCTGTCGATGTTGCACTCATTCAGATTCAGCTGGTAGTGCCTCCATCATCGGTTGCACAGATCACACATTCTCAGCAGATAGCTCGTACACTCCACGGTGTACCTCCTGATACAACACACCTGGCACAGACTGTCTCCAAGTTAGGTATGATTTGCTGCGCTGTGAACATTTGCGATCACTACACATCCACGACAGCCAGCAGATGAAATCACCAATATAAGACACACAAAAGTCATGGCAGTAGCCGGTCAGCACCATAGTTCACATCGGTATACCGAACTGCAGTAAATAGCATGCTCACTGGTAACTCTGCGACATTTCCATGTTGTTGACATTGCACTGGTAACTCTGACATCTCCACTTTGCTGACACTGCACTGGTAACTAACTGTGTGACATTTTCACTGTGTTGACACTGTATTGGAAACTCTGTAACATGTCTTCATTTTGGTCGATACGTTTGTGCATCTTTCCGTTCTGCAGACACAACATGGATACATTTCTTGGCACAGCATTCTCTTTCGGCTAACAGAGCTTGGAAAATTGTCTTGTTTCTCCGAGGAAACTAATTGGCAGAAGTGACGCACTGCACCTATTTCACTTCATAGCGTATTTTTTGATACGGTATGTACCTCTCGATGAATTATGAGATCTTGATAGATTTATCACTGCTGACCACAGGTTCATTTCACACATCTGAACTTCCTTTAAATGCTGCCGTGTGCCCATGGTCATATGGCTCTACTTTCAAGCAGAGACACACAATTATATGGACCTTACTCCTCTTGGAGATAATACATCACCACACTATTATTCAGACTTGGACACATTTTGATGAATGTTCATCACATCATAGTCGCATTCTTGCAAATCTCTGTGCTGCCAATTGCAAATCTCTGCTGCCATCATCTCTGCCATTACAATCACCTTGTTTCACCGATACACACATACACACAATGTCTTTAACTTTTTTTCTTCAACCGACTGTTCATTTATTGCACAAGCACAACACTGTGTGCCATTTCCACCACAGTTGACGACTATACTGACCTCGACTGGTCTGCTTGCAACAGCCACCAGTGATATTGCCACACTCATAGTTGTAGCTGCCACTGAAGATTCCACTGTGCACTTGTCTCTACTCACTTCTGTACTGCACTGAGTTTCACATTCGACACTTCAGTTGCCATTGTTGTCATCATGTGATGCTGTACAAACTTATTTTGATGATTGATGTCATAACACAGAATTGGTGTAGACAAGATGGATGTTATCTTTCTATTGGCACTTCACAGCAGACACATCTTGTAAACGGAACTAGCACAGCCTTGAACGTCAAATAGAGATAACATGTTGACAACACTGCACTGCCAGGATCACCCATCAATTCTTCCAAGCCGAAACTATGCAACTGGATAAAGTCTTACAGTGTAATTTCTTTGTATTCCTTCAGCAACACAGCAGTAGCACTTTCTTGTAGCACAAAGAAGATTGCCCACTACGCAACAGGCATATCTAAACACACATTTCATTCCACAGAGCACTGGAAACTACTAAATTGTCCACAATTTCCATAAAACAACATAAGACACTGACTGCTGAACCAAATCAATGAAGCAGGACTCAACAGTTGACTGATTCATCAGTCCAGTTCCATGCTGCACTGCAATATCCACACTGAGAACGACACTTTGAATAGGCGATCGACTTGACTAAAACTACACAACTTCGAATAAGAAACACTACTTGACACACTGGCCATTGACGACACCACAATGACGTTAACTAGAACACTTCCTCAATCAAATCATAAACTTGCAGTCCACGTCACAAGCGACTTGACAACAGTGTGATAACCGCAGTGATCACCTAGGCAGCTCCACGCACGACGACGACAACCAGATAGTCTTCTTTTGCCAATTCGAAGCTGAGTTTCTGGGCGCATGCGGACAGGTAGTCGTTGCCAAACTGACATGGTGGGAACGCGTGAAGAACACCAACATTGGCCCTGTCTTTGCTGGGGTTCGGGGGCAGTGTAATCACCCCTGCTGCCTCCTTCTGCTTCAGATACGACACTATGTTACGCAGTGGCCTCTGCTGCACGGTTGTGTTCGTTTGGTCGTCCAATGCATGAGGTGGTCCCGGCATTGCAAGCAGGATGCTGTGACCATTCGCACCGGACTGTGTAATTTTACGACCAACTTCGTCGAGCTTTGACTGGTCCAGGCGTAATCTTTGAGTGATCCGCAGCACTGGCATCTCAGTGGTTGTTGGATCGCGCATCAAGGTGTCGACAATGTGCACATCACCACTGACTAAGTGCATGCGCGCTGCAAATGCGCTGTTTTTCAGCACGAGGGCACCACTCCAAACAACCGGGAGACACTTTGCCAAGTCGCCAACTGTTGTCACACTACCAACATCACCAAGGGTTAGCAGACCACTTTTAGTCCTGTCGTCATGGTGATCCCCGTCTGAGTTAGCATGGTCCTTATCGTATTGACTTGATGAGGAATGCTCATCGCCTGATGTCCTTCGGCGGCGACGTTTTGCGGTCGGCGAATAAGCACCCGAATTGCGTGGTTCCGCGTCTCTGTCCCTAGATGGCGATGCAGCATCACGAGGCTCCGATTGCGCCTGACCATGTGTCCGATAACCATGATTTGCTTCATATCGGTTATTGCTGCGTCTACCGGTGTTGTCATTTCCAAAACCTGATTCGTCACGATTCCAGCGTCGGTTGCGTGGTGCATTATCCATGTTGCGATACTCATTTCTTTCTGGTGGCTGCCAGTCGTTTCTCTGTGAAGTCCTCCCCCGGCCATTGTAGCGCTTATTCCATTGGCCATACCCACGACCTTGACCTCCGCCTTCATTGAACTCAGGTGGCACATCGACTATATCAATACCAGATTTGCTGTTCGGTTGGTAGCGGGGAGGCAATTCTATGATGTGGGTTGGATCAGCAAAATCAACACGGAGACGGTGGTTACGACCTCCAAGTGCAACACCACGCAGACCTTGACAAGCAGCCTGTGCTGCATCAATACTATCAAACAGAACATACGCATAACTCTTGTCACGTGGCCACTCAATCTGGCGAATCACACCGAAACGATCAAGCTCTTGATGCAGCGTCTCAATACTGACCCACGGGCCTAAGCCACCAATCCACAGACACGTGGATGGTGTCGCCTTGCCGTATCCAATCTTACACTGATACTTGCCAATGAAATGGCCAGACATTTCTAGCTTTGCCCGATGTGCCATGTCAAGGTTGATAAACTTAACAAATGCATATGCATTTCCTGTTCCACGCATAGGACGCTTGATATCGATATCTTCCAGTGTGCCGTAACGACAGAATATGTCATCTAGTTCTTCTTCGTTAATGTCGTAATCGAGATTTCCAACAAAGAGCGTCCGTGTCGCTTTCTCGTCATCTTCTGGTTGTATATGATGTAAGTGGTGTGGAAATTTTGGTTCATGTTGCTGCTGATACCCAGCATTCCAGCTTGCATCATCAAAGTTTGCTTGGAAGTCTGGCTCTAGTGCGTGTGGTGGTATCACTATATCTGGAGTGTGTCTTGACAAGCGTCGCCCTGGTGGCAATGGTGGTGGTGGTGAAACACTACCCCTTGGATACAAATCCCGAGGTGGCGGGTAGAGATCTGGACTAGGACAGCGCTGTCGTTTACTGAATACTGCCTCAATGTGCACCGGCATTTCAAAGAGAATCATCTTACTACGGCTACGTTTTGCCTCACGGGCATTCTCAGCATAACGGAAATTAACGTAGGCTATCCGTGGAAAATCTCCATTATGCACAACTTTCACGTTGAAGTCGCCAAATTTCTCGAATTCCTTGTACAGTGCGTCCCTAACTGCGCTGTCACCGACGCGTGGATGCAAGTTGCTTAAACACAACGTTCGATATTCGTTGGAATACATCGGCCTTTCACGTGGGGGTAAATCTGTATAGGGTTCAGACAAGCATGCCCTATCATCTTTACGACGCTTTGGCAAGTCCAGTTCATAGTCGCGGCCGCTGTGCACACTTC
>OZ024854.1:31434260-31551760 GCA_964017155.1 Oasisia sp. SBJ-2009
GCTCCCTCCATTCCTCTCGCCTCTCAGCCTTTCTCATGGCGCCAGGCTTGTATTTATGATGTTTTATAATGTACCTAACCCTGTGACGTATGTGGGTAAACTTGAAAATGTGAAATGATGTGAAAACTATCTCTAGAGCCACCTGGTTTGGGTACACTTCAGGGATTGTTGTTTACTTTTACCAGCAGCCTAGCATCAGCTTCTTGTGCTGCTGAGTTGGCATGTACAAGAGACTCCTCATAAACCACTGTTGACACAACACAGGCCCATCTGTTTATGGGATCAACCAAATTCTAGAGCACAATCAGCAGTTTTTAGCTGTTGTATTATGTCATGCTCTCAGCTCTTCTCTGCTTACCTGACCAGGTATACATTACTACTTTATACTATTGCTGGACTTTACAATCATTGCCTAAAGTTGTCCTACATTTTACACCTTTGTCCTGAGCAGTGGCCATTAATTATACATGTCGTCTAGGCGTTGTGGGTGTGACAAGCTTGTGTTAATTAATTAATTAAACATAACCTTATCAGTTTACTAAGTACTATAGTGCAGCTATACATCAGGTTTGCATGTTTGTTGATGGCATTTTCACTGGTACATTATACAGGAATGTGATTTGACTTATTTCGCAAACTAGCTAAACCCAAAAAAATTTAACTGAAAGTTGAGTGATTATTACATTATTTCATCTGAAAATATTAATTTGATTTATAAAGTAATAAAAAATGTATGTTTTTATTTAAATGTCTAAACAGGTTAACCTGAATACAAAGCTGACAGTTAGGTTACATGGCTGTGAAAATGCAAATAGCAATAAACTATTTTGACGATACTGATATGACACAAAGTGTCTTCTTGCTTTCTCGTCAACTAAACTAAGCCTACAAAAACATTCGTGTCTCTAAATTAGTCTACCTTTAAAAGTTTAACGTTGTGAGTGTAAAGAGTTTTAAGAACTTGTTTGGAAAGCCTGGGATAGATGTTATGTTGGGCTGTTCGAGGAATGCAAGTTTTATGTTGGTTCATTGTAGTGCTATTCCTGATTACCATGTGACATTCCAAGTTTCTATTTCTGAGAAGTCTGTTGTGGTAGCAGTGGGCCGGCCCTGTTAGTGCACCTGTTGCCAGGCAGTCGATACATCCACTCATCAGTGCCAAACCTGAACCACATTGTGTTGAGTGTATTAATAGTTCTCTATTATTGTCAACAAATCAGTTACAGTTACAATGGTTCAGCGAAATAACATTTGGCATTATTGTAGTACTGGTGTTTCAGTATTTAGCGGCAAATTTTTGTCTCAGTGTGGACTAAGTAGTACTGTTGGCTTTCTTGTTTAGACTAAGCCAGCAAGACTAGAGTCCTACTCCTAGTAACCTCAGTGTATACTTTAGTATACATTTAATAAAAACAATTAAAAATATGTAATTAGTGTTCAATCAATATTTCCAAAAATGCATTACATACTTACAAAGCAACAACATACAGTAACTCAACAGGAGAAAATAATTATGTTGTCCAATTTGTTTTAACACTAGTTGGATAAGGCATGAAAGGGGTGAATGAACCCTAACAATTTGGACATAAGTAGACCCAATTAGCAGTGACCTAGACCTGCAGTGACCCACATAGTGGGCATCATGCATTCCGAGCTCACTCAGCCTTTCATGGTTGAGCGACCCTACAGTGCCTCTGTAAACATTCCATTCAACTCAGCTTGAGTAATCACTTGTCTTAATTTGTTGAACAAATTTCCTAAACATTGCTGGTTTGAACAATGAGGGTTCACGAATTCACTTCCAAATATATGAATACTAGGATGCAAGTTTTACAATGAAAATTTATATAATAGTCATATTAACAAAGCAAACTGGTGTGGAATGGGAGATTCCACACTGAGACAAAAAAATGTCAGTCTTGGGAGCCACACAAAATAAAATATTTTATGCCTGTACATTCTCCTTTCATATAATATAGCAAAACAGTGTTTTCTTCCAAATGGTTTTATCAGTTTATCTCACTCTTATATAATGTATGTGTCTTGTTTGTTGTCTACCTATGTAGTCATGAGAGTAAATAGAAAAAATGAAATGTATTATTATTACAAAATGTGACAAACTAATTCATCATTTGTCTATCATGATCTTGTCCCTATAACACATATAATTTCAGTGTATAGTTCACTGTTCTTTCATAGCCAATATTTTGTATTTACCCCTTTATATCATGATAATAGGGGAAATGTAGCTGGCAGGTGTTATAATACAAAGTACTTATAACAGGTTTAGCCGCTGTTATTGTGCGGGATCATCACCGGATGCCAAGTTCGTTATGTTCATTGTTCACAAATCAGGGCTAAAGTCATGCTATGTGCATACAGAGTCATGCTACATGCATGTAAAGTCATGCTACATGCATATACAGTCAAGCTACGTGCATATAAACATTTAACAGAGACATCTGAACACCACTTTGTGATCAAGTTTCCCAATTCAGTCCATTCTAGTTGCCCTTTGTAAAATGTGTGTTATTGTTACAAATATTATAACACTCAGTGTTTCCCCTGTTATATGACGACACCTCGCTCAAAACATGCCAAAATTGCTCCCGGACCCACATAGTGCGCACCATGCATTCGGAGCTCACTCAGCCCACCCTACCACCTCCCTCATCATGTTACTCCTAAATGGGAAACACTGGGTTAGACTTAGCAGTATTGCAAATTGTAATGTTAGTTTCATCATCAACTTGATACCGACCAATTGTGTGAGACAATTCTGTAGGCCATATATATATATATATATATATATATATATATATATATATATATATATATATATATATATATATATAATATATATATACATATGTATTTAAAACTATAAAGTATTTGTATAATATTTTTAATTTCTGACTCCCCAAATTCCCACATGATTAGGGAGGTAGATGTCTGCCGTGCTGGCAGATGTCAAAGGACCTGTGGTTGCTGTCATCAGTTTGCGTGTGTCTGTGTCAGGTGCTGCGTGACGTGCCAAAGGCGAGACGTGAGATCACACACCACTGGAGGGCATCACTGTGCCGCAACATCGTCAAGATACTCGACATCTACGAGAATGTCTACAATGGAAACAAGTGTCTGCTCGTTGTCATGGAATGGTGAGTGTCTGCTTGTTGTCATGGAATGGTGAGTGTCTGCTCGTTGTCATGGAATGGTGAGTGTCTGCTCGTTGTCATGGAATGGTGAGTGTCTGCTCGTTGTCATGGAATGGTGAGTGTCTGCTCGTTGTCATGGAATGGTGAGTGTCTGCTCGTTGTCATGGAATGGTGAGTGTCTGCTCGTTGTCATGGAATGGTGAGTGTCTGCTCGTTGTCATGGAACGGTGAGTGTCTGCTCGTTGTCATGGAATGGTGAGTGTCTGCTTGTTGTCATGGAATGGTGAGTGTCTGCTCGTTGTCATGGAATGGTGAGTGTCTACTTGTTGTCATGGAATGGTGAGTGTCTGCTCGTTGTCATGGAATGGTGTGTGTCTGCTCGTTGTCATGGAATGGTGAGTGTCTGCTCGTTGTCATGGAATGGTGAGTGTCTGCTTGTTGTCATGGAATGGTGAGTGTCTGCTCGTTGTCATGGAATGGTGAGTGTCTGCTCGTTGTCATGGAATGGTGAGTGTCTGCTCGTTGTCATGGAATGGTGAGTGTCTGCTCGTTGTCATGGAATGGTGAGTGTCTGCTCGTTGTCATGGAATGGTGAGTGTCTGCTCGTTGTCATGGAATGGTGAGTGTCTGCTCGTTGTCATGGAATGGTGTGTGTCTGCTCGTTGTCATGGAATGGTGAGTGTCTGCTCGTTGTCATGGAATGGTGAGTGTCTACTCGTTGTCATGGAATGGTGAGTGTCTGCTCGTTGTCATGGAATGGTGAGTGTCTGCTCGTTGTCATGGAATGGTGAGTGTCTGCTCGTTGTCATGGAATGGTGAGTGTCTGCTCGTTGTCATGGAATGGTGAGTGTCTACTTGTTGTCATGAAATGGTGAGTGTCTGCTCGTTATCATGGAACGGTGAGTGTCTACTTGTTGTCATGGAATAGTGAGTGTCTACTTGTTGTCATGGAATGGTTAGTGTCTGCTTGTTGTTGTGGAATGGTGAGTGTTTGCTTGTTGTCACAGAATGGTGAGTGGTCTGCTTGTTGTCATGGAATGGTGAGTGTCTACTTGTTGTCATGGAATGGTTAGTGTCTGCTTGTTGTCATGGAATGGTGAGCGTCTGCTTGTTGTCACAGAATGGTGAGCGTCTGCTTGTTGTCACAGAATGGTGAGTGTCTGCTTGTTGTCATGGAATGGTGAGTGTCTGCTTGTTGTCAGGGAATGGTGAGTGTCTGCTTGTTGTCATGGAATGGTGAGTGTCTGCTTGTTGTCAGCGAATGGTGAGTGTCTGCTTGTTGTCATGGAATGGTGAGTGTCTACTTGTTGTCAGGGAATGGTGAGTGTCTACTTGTTGTCATGGAATGGTGAGTGTCTGCTTGTTGTCAGGGAATGGTGAGTGTCTACTTGTTGTCATGGAATGGTGAGTGTCTGCTTGTTGTCAGGGAATGGTGAGTGTCTACTTGTTGTCAGGGAATGGTGAGTGTCTGCTTGTTGTCAGGGAATGGTGAGTGTCTGCTTGTTGTCAGAGAATGGTGAGTGTCTGCTTGTTGTCATGGAATGGTGAGTGTCTGCTTGTTGTCACGGAAAAAGCCATATGCTGCAATTAATGCGCGAAGGCTGCTCGTAAACATATCCACCACTGTCTATAGTCAGGTACTCATATATATATATATATATATATATATATATATATATATATATATATATATATATGGCTGAGTGAACTGGAGCCAAGTAAAGTGAAAAAAACCTGCCCAAGGCTTTAACACAGCAGCACAGAATTTGAACCCGGATCCTTTTAGTCGAGAGTCCGAAGCTCTACCCCTGGGCCACTCCGCTCAATATGTTTTCAGTTATGCCTTAGAAATTAGTGTAAATTTGTCACATGTGTGGTTGTTGTCCATTTCAGGTAAAAACTCATATTTAAATTTGTAAACTGGCTTAATAGTTGATATCCGTTTGTCCATCAAAAACATAAAGAATTAATTATAACATGCACACACACACATATTATTAATTATGACTCATTTCAAACTATGCACTTCATTCTTATAAAGAATAATATTTGTATAGATCTATAAGTGACTTACAGTGTGATTGCAAGTTTGCCGTGCTTCATTATTTGCCATGTAGCATAGGATAGACCTAGTAACACCTAGGGCCAGGGACCACTTTGACAGATTTAGGTCAGTCATTCCTACGAAGATATTTCAATCCATTGATTTGTGCATGACATGTTATGAATGGGAGAACGTTTCATTTCCGTCGGTGGTTTACCTTACCCAAACATTGATGATACATTTATGTGTGCTGACAAAGCTAACATGGATGTGGTGGTCTTGGATTTCCGGTTGAACTGATTCACTACACTTGCCACAGATTGGCCAGAAATGGAGTAGGATACCTGGGGTGATATAGCTGCCTCACCCCAACTATAGCATACCTGGGGTGATGTAGCTGCCCTCACCCCAACTATAGCATACCCAGGGTGATGTATCTGCCTCAACCCAGGTATAGCATACCCAGGGTGATGTATCTGACTCACCCCAGGTATAGCATACCCAGGGTGATGTATCTGCCTCAACCCAGGTATAGCATACCCAGGGTGATGTATCTGCCTCACCCCAGGTATAGCATACCCAGGGTGATGTATCTGCCTCACCCCAGGTATAGCATACCCAGGGTGATGTATCTGCCTCACCCCAGGTATAGCATACCCAGGGTGATGTATCTGATTCACCCCAGGTATAGCATACCCAGGGTGATGTATCTGACTCACCCCAGGTATAGCATACCCAGGGTGATGTATCTGCCTCACCCCAGGTATAGCATACCCAGGGTGATGTATCTGACTCACCCCAGGTATAGCATACCCAGGGTGATGTATCTGCCTCACCCCAAGTATAGCATACCCAGGGTGATGTATCTGCCTCAACCCAGGTATAGCATACCCAGGGTGATGTATCTGCCTCAACCCAGGTATGCTCCACCAGAGAGTTGTATGTTATTGTAACAATGTCAGCAGACTCCCAAGTTTTTAGTCTTTCAGCTATCTCCGTAGTTTGTCAGCAGACACCCAAGTGTGTCAGTTGGCTCCCAACTCCGAGTAAGACCAGAGTCTGTGACAGAATAGGACTTCGGTAAACTCACAGTTCCAGTAAATTCAAATGCCTGGTAAAGCTAATGTCAAAGTTTTACTTTGTGTAGTTAGTTTGGTTTGTTGGCTTCGTCAGTGAGTCCAGTGTTCACATGTCATTTACTTGCAAGCAGACAAAGTCCATCTGGTTAGATTACAGATTGTCTTTTTTCTTGTCATTAACCTAGATACAGTGTTTTGTTTTTGAGAGTAGTGTGTTACATAGGACATGTTTCTATGTAGGTTGGTTGGCCTTGTATTGAATTAGTGGTAATTTAGTGCTGACAGCTAGACCACTCTCATACTCGCTGGTGGCTATTCCCACAACCTGAGGCGACTAGTCAAAACCCCCTGATTGGTTGTTACCCCTATGTCTAGAGGGGTAGACGGTTTGTTGTGTTGGATGTTGTTCTCCCATGTTTAGAGGGGTCATGTTATCACCTTATGTTAGAAGTATTTCCGTGACTAGAGGGACCAAACAAATACCAATAGAATGCCCTGCCTGGTGTGCAGAATGCTATGTCACTAGAAGAACTGATAGAATGCTGTGTCACTACAAGAGCCAGCAGAACGTTATGTCATGACAAGAACCAGCAGAATGCTGTCACTACAAGAGCCAGCAGAACGCTATCTCATGACAAGAACCAGCAGAATGCTATGTCACTACAAGAGCCAGCAGAATGCTATGTCACTACAAGAGCCAGCAGAATGCTATGTCACTACAAGAGCCAGCAGAATGTAATGTCACTACAAGAGCCAGCAGAATGTTATATCACTACAAGAACCAGCAGAACGCTATGTCATGACAAGAACCAGCAGAATGCTATGTCACTACAAGAGCCAGCAGAATGCTATGTCACTACAAGAGCCAGCAGAATGCAATGTCACTACAAGAGCCAGCAGAATGTTATATCACTACAAGAACCAGCAGAACGCTATGTCACTACAAGAGCCAGCAGAATGCTGTCACTACAAGAACCAGCAGAATGCTATGTCACTACAAGAGCCAGCAGAATGCTATGTCACTGCAACAACCAGCAGATTGCCGCATCTGTAGTATGCAGTCTGTTCAGCTATGTGTGTTTGTGGCAGTAATGATTTTCTGATGACTCGGGACTGTGTCCTGGGAGTTGGATTGTGTGTAACAGTCTACACACCATGAAGTGTCCAGAGACCTACAGCATAACACAACCCACATATGGATCACATCTGCTTTGGTAATGCTGTTTTTTAATGTGCTATTGATTTTCATTTCTCTCGTGGGGATACTTGTATTGGACCTATTGGTAGAGGCCAGAGAGACTGTGATCAGCTGTGGCTGAGTGACAGGGCTGGAACCAGAAGGGAACCACAGATAAGATCCTGTGGTCATACAAGAGACCGTAGGTGACATATAGAGTGTGAAGAGAGCAGCTGCCAACATAGCAATGTCACAATTGTCACCCCAGGAAAGAGGTGACATTTCTTCCTGTCAACAGAAGCTTTGCTTTGAGAGTATGGTCCACAGGTGACAGGTCCACCTGCTTTATCCAGCCAGGTGACACCATGCTGTCATCATTGGTGTCTTGGAGTTGGAAATTGCAGGGCTGCAGGCACAAAGTCTTTTACCAAAACAACTTATGCAATTTATTATCTGTCTATTTTAATACAGTCATCAAACAAACGCATTTCAATAAACTGTAGGTACAGTCAGGTCCCGTTTATGCGGTCTTGGATAATCCAGTAGTTTGATGACGATCCACAGATTTTTTGTGGGAACCATCTTGAATACCACGTGTCTCACTAATACTCATGTGTCGTTCATCCAACCAAAAACCTCGGGAACCAATGTGTGCAGATAAACAACACATGACTTTATATTATCAAAACAGACTAAGACACTATCCCTAGATAATGGACACATTTTAGTAACTTCCCGTGAGTGCTGTCATAATTATTCTCTTCTTCTTCCACACGTCTGTGTACCCACAAGCGAAACCATGCCATGTTTGTGTGACTATGTCACCTCTGAATGATGATATTCTATGTCATCATGCTACATCTGTGTAACCATTGTAACGTCATGTCACCTCAGTGCGTGACAGTGTCATCTCAGTGTGGCCATGTCACCTCTGTTGAAAGTCTGTTCACTGTGGTAGGTGGAAAGTGTGTTTGTAAGTGTGAGCACTGAGCAGTGTACTTCACTTCCTGGTTGTGACTTGTGTTTATGTTGAGTCTTATACCAGCTGCTGGGGTCCGTTGGCAACTGGATACTGCTGTAGTCTTCACAGTGTCAGTATACTGGGGAATTCTCTCTTGTGTCAGTTCTTTCTGATACCTACAGTTGCTGTACGAGGTATTGGAACTATTGGATTAATTTATTAACAAAACTCAAGACCACCACCTTCAACATTAATAAAGCGTCATGGCATGTGGCCAGAGGTTTACTAAGTCAAAACATTTTCAGTTGGAGTTAGCCACCCGTGTCAGTTTTGTTTTCAGACCTATTCACACAGTACATTGTAGTGGTTAATTGACTAGTGATATTGTCCTGTGTGTTGTAGGACAATCACTGTCCTGCTACTCCCACCAAACCACTCCTTTGTATTCAGTTACGGTCCGGTTGATATGCCCACAAAGACTTCTTGATTGCCACACTGTAAGGTGTTAAATGTTTGTGGTCATATAAAAGGCTACCCGGTAGTTGAATGCATTCCAGTCGCAGTCCTATGTATAAGGACTGATTTCCCAGTGATTCGTGGGTTGATAAGAGTGTAACAACCTTAGGGTCTGACACTGGGGCTCAGGCAGCCTGTTTCCACAGCCTCACGTCAAGTTGAATCAGACCTCACAGCCAGCTGTGACCCCTCGCTGCGCTCTGTCCAAGTGAACTTGTCTTCCTCCCTCTCAGGGCCCGCCCCGGGCACTCACTGCCTTCTCAGACCCCAGATCCAGGGCCAACTCACTGTTAGGCTATAGCTTAAAGGTTCTTTGAAATGGCCTGTGTGTTATTGAATCATGGTACTTTCATTTTAGATGGATGATGTCATCTGTTATAGCATTGATGGAGTGAAATTATTCGTATGGTCCTATTGTGTGTTGTGTTTTTAAAGCTACATCGGTGAACTGTTTGCATGGATCCTGTAGTGTGTTCTGGAACTTTTGTTGTAATATTATGTATTTTACATGGATCCCATCATGTATTGACGTTTCTGTTAAATCTTATATTAGCGTAGATAGGTGAACTAATTAAGTACTATATATTATTGTAGCATGGATAGAAGAAATATTCACATATATCTTGTGTGTGTGATGTTGTATTAGCCTAGAACAGTTGATGGGAATTAATGACATGGAACTTGCGATGTTGTCAGGTGTTTTGTAATGTCTGTTGTAATATGAATAGATAAACTACTTATATACACGGATCCATCTGTGTTCTGTTATTATAACAGTTAGACATAGATGGGGAGGGAATCATTCACCTGTGTGCTGGTATAATTAGATGGGGAACTGTTCACTGTGAACTTGGCATGGACCCTACTATGTGTTGACTGTTGTGTTTTAACAATGGTTGGTGAACTATTGACATGGATGCTGTCATGTGCTGTCCTTTCTGTTAATATTGTACCTTGGATGGGGGATGTGGATGTTGTCACGTGTGGTGTCTGTTTCAGCATGGATGGAGGGGAGCTGTTTACAAGGATCCAGGAGCGCGCAGACACGGCCTTCACAGAGAGAGGTGGGTGACAGTGTTAGTTGACACTTTGTCATACGTGTACAGACACAGCCTTCACAGAGAGAGGTGGGTGACAGTGTTAGTTGACACTTTGTCATACGTGTGCAGACATGGCCTTCACAAAGAGAGGTGGGTGACAGTGTTAGTTGACACTTTGTCATACGTGTACAGACACAGCCGTCACAGAGAGAGGTGGGTGACAGTGTTAGTTGACACTTTGTCATACGTGTGCAGACATGGCCTTCACAGAGAGAGGTGGGTGACAGTGTTAGTTGACACTTTGTCATACGTGTGCAGACACAGCCTTCACAGAGAGAGGTGGGTGACAGTGTTAGTTGACACTTTGTCATACGTGTGCAGACACAGCCTTCACAGAGAGAGGTGGGTGACAGTGTTAGTTGACACTTTGTCATACGTGTGCAGACACAGCCTTCACAGAGAGAGGTGGGTGACAGTGTTAGTTGACACTTTGTCATACGTGTGCAGACACAGCCTTCACAGAGAGAGGTGGGTGACAGTGTTAGTTGACACTTTGTCATACGTGTGCAGACACAGCCTTCACAGAGAGAGGTGGGTGACAGTGTTAGTTGACACTTTGTCATACGTATACAGACACAGCCTTCACAGAGAGAGGTGGGTGACAGTGTTAGTTGACACTTTGTCATACGTGTGCAGACACAGCCTTCACAGAGAGAGGTGGGTGACAGTGTTAGTTGACACTTTGTCATATGTGTACAGACACAGCCGTCACAGAGAGAGGTGGGTGACAGTGTTAGTTGACACTTTGTCATACGTGTGCAGACATGGCCTTCACAGAGAGAGGTGGGTGACAGTGTTAGTTGACACTTTGTCATACGTGTGCAGACACAGCCTTCACAGAGAGAGGTGGGTGACAGTGTTAGTTGACACTTTGTCATACGTGTGCAGACACAGCCTTCACAGAGAGAGGTGGGTGACAGTGTTAGTTGACACTTTGTCATACGTGTGCAGACACAGCCTTCACAGAGAGAGGTGGGTGACAGTGTTAGTTGACACTTTGTCATACGTGTGCAGACACAGCCTTCACAGAGAGAGGTGGGTGACAGTGTTAGTTGACACTTTGTCATACGTGTGCAGACACAGCCTTCACAGAGAGAGGTGGGTGACAGTGTTAGTTGACACTTTGTCATACGTATACAGACACAGCCTTCACAGAGAGAGGTGGGTGACAGTGTTAGTTGACACTTTGTCATACGTGTGCAGACACAGCCTTCACAGAGAGAGGTGGGTGGACAGTGTTAGTTGACACTTTGTCATACGTGTACAGACACAGCCTTCACAGAGAGAAGTGGGTGACAGTGTTAGTTGACACTTTGTCATACGTGTACAGACACAGCCGTCACAGAGAGAGGTGGGTGACAGTGTTAGTTGACACTTTGTCATACGTGTACAGACACAGCCTTCACAGAGAGAAGTGGGTGACAGTGTTAGTTGACACTTTGTCATACGTGTACAGACACAGCCTTCACAGAGAGAGGTGGGTGACAGTGTTAGTTGACACTTTGTCATACGTGTGCAGACACAGCCTTCACAGAGAGAGGTGGGTGACAGTGTTAGTTGACACTTTGTCATACGTGTGCAGACACAGCCTTCACAGAGAGAGGTGGGTGGACAGTGTTAGTTGACACTTTGTCATACGTGTACAGACACAGCCTTCACAGAGAGAAGTGGGTGACAGTGTTAGTTGACACTTTGTCATACGTGTACAGACACAGCCTTCACAGAGAGAGGTGGGTGACAGTGTTAGTTGACACTTTGTCATACGTGTACAGACACAGCCTTCACAGAGAGAGGTGGGTGACAGTGTTAGTTGACACTTTGTCATACGTGTACAGACACAGCCTTCACACAGAGAAGTGGGTGACAGTGTTAGTTGACACTTTGTCATACGTGTGCAGACACAGCCTTCACAGAGAGAGGTGGGTGACAGTGTTAGTTGACACAAGTTTGAATTGATGCATTATTTCAAGAGATGCACCAAAGGAACAAACAGAGGATGTCTATTTTGTAACAGACTGCACTAGAGTGTGACACAATTACTTTTATGAAGAGATGGTTTAAAGTGGCCATCACTAACTGTTGTATGGTAACTAACCGAAGGTCACAACAGGCAGAATATACAGTCCAGGTAAACGAGGTTGGATAATTTTTACCGTAAAATGACATCAAATATCCATTCTAACATATCCATTGCCAGTAGTAAAATGCGTTTTAGTAACCCATATAAAAATCTTGGCTTCTGTTTACAACTTTACACAAGTATCAAACTTTTTTATATGTTAGGTAAACCTGATATTTCGGTGAACGATTCTAAAATAAAATATGTAATACTTACTTAATAGTGAATATTTTTTGTTTTTCTGAATTTAACACACTTGGCCAATGGCCAGTCAGTATAGTTGTATAGTTTATGTGTGTAAATTTATTTTGTGATAACTATGACCCACCAGGCCATGTACAGTCGGTAGTTATTAATATTATGGTGCAGTTCTCATAAAGCTCCCATGGTATGATTTGTGGCTGTTTGCCAGAGAAATATGTGGTCTTGATACTTTACACACTTAATCTGTCAGTGAATGCTCATGATAAAGAGCAAATCTGAACATATTAATACGATATAAATAGTTTGGGCATGGCACCACCCCATATCCGTTATGATCACATGGTTGCAAAACATGTAGAAAGGAGGCAATATCACACTGCACTCTTTTATCAGATGTGTGCAATCATGAGTAACGCATCTGTTGTAACTAAGGTTACTCAGTTACTCCATCTGCAAGCAAAATTGCAAAACAAAACTATAAATATGGCACCATTCCACTCTAGTCATCTTGGTCTCGAGACTGACCTTAATAAATAATATTGTGTAGTTATACTACCATGTTGGATTACATAATATGTTGAGTAATGTGTTATAGCATCTATGCTTGAATTTATATCTTTATTATTCAATAGTTAATTTTTAACATTTCATTACGTTTACTTTATGTGATTAATTTAATGCATTATTTCTGTGAAACTACTGATTGTTTTGTTTTGGGATCGTATGGATTTTATGAACAATACGATTACACACAAATAACAAATAATCCAGAGTAAATGTGAAACTAATTTTATTTATCTCCTTAAATTTTACAAAAACAGGCACACAGGTATGTAGAGGAAGCTATGATGATTATGAAGTGATGACTGTATTAGTACGGTGTACACCACTAATGATGAGGTGTTCGCTACTTAGAACTGTCTACTGGGTGTCAGTGTGTGGGTGTGTCTCGCTCACATACCCTCCGAGTCATTACCTGCATGATGACATCATATTATTGTTAGCTCAACTACCAGGTAGTTTATGTTTCTAGAGTAGTGCACTCTCCAGCACTGCCCAGCAGGACTGACTTAGTATTCCTGGTATGTCGTTAGTATTTCTATTGCTGTATTGTGTTACACAGTTTGACAAGTGCGTTGTGCAACACAGCTGGCCTTAGTCATAAAACTCATAACGTTGAATGGATGTTCTTCTAAATGACACTTCTTATGCCAAGTGAATCCTGCTGAAGTGTGAATCATTTTGTCTCTCTCGCACGTAGACACCATTGTGTGATTTATCAGTGACTTCATTATACTTGGGTGGATGTTTTGTTAAATATGATTAACTCTAGTATATAATATATAGGTGTATTAGTAACATTTGATAAATAATATATTGAAGTCCATATGAATAACATTTTATTCTGAATATACAGCACTTTGTAAATTAATAATAGTTATCATGAAAAATGTATTGAGTTTAAAAACTTAAATTATTAAATAAATAATTTCCAATGTTGTCATTGTTTTTAATGATTAACTAAATTGTTAACTAGTGTTGCACAAATTCAGAGTGGTGTTTTTCTTGTAAGTACTGCTATCCATCATGCCATTTCATTCATTACTGGTAAAGAGGAAGTTCTCCACAATGGTAAACACGTACAGGATGTTACCTGCACCTACAGCCCTGGCAAGGGACTATGTCACATCTTTCATTGATGTATGGACCGTGATTCTAGGAAAGTACAAACCTTATGACACCTCTACATTGTGTGTGTGACACTCCTGCCCTGTTAGACAGCTCCACTACTTGTCTACTGCTGTGGTGCACTCAGTGAGGCCAGGGGTAGACATGAGGGGGGTGGGTTGTGGAGCCGGAAGAAGGCAGATGTTAGAGACGGTTTATCGGTGGCCTACAAAGTGGTGTTATCCTCAGTTGGCAGCACTGGAAGCAGCGGCCGACTTATGGTTATCTCACATTGTGCTGTGGTCATCAGCGAGTCCGTCAGCACGGCCATTAACACCCCGTCAGATTAGACACATACACACACAAGTCTGGTGATGGATGAGCAGAGTGGGGCCAGGTCACTATTTTATTTCCTGGTTCCCGGCATACAAATTTGAGACTACCCATGTGAAGAATTTTTGCGTCCTGAAAAAACCCAGATGTTTGTAAGCGCCTTAGCAGGGAAAAGGCCCATTGAAGGTTACTGCTCTTCTATTGCATACATGTCTTAAAAACAAACTACAACGTATAGGATTGTACAGAAGTTATACGCTCTTCAGTGTCAAGATAAATAGCAGTTTTTATTAAAATTAAACGAAAGCTTTGTGCAAAGTATGGAGTTGCCTGATTGAGGTTTAGGACTGGTTTCACTGGAGGAAGACAAATAGACAACACTCGTTACTTAACTGTCTGTCGTCCTTCTCCCTGTTGCTGCAGTCACCCCACACCAGACTTCAAAGCAAACATCATTCACCAAATCACACCCACACCTGACTTCATAATCACTGGTTCAGGTTGGCCTTGCTACATGCGTGGGGTGTTATAGGGCCTGTGTCATGTGCTTATCTAAGAGCACATGTGTGTGTCATCTGCATTATCTGTAACACATCTACAATGTAAACGTGTTCTTAAAACTCCAGGAAGGTAATGAAAGTTTGTCAGTAAATAATACTTGTAAAAAGACCAGCTGATTATGCCAAGCTATAGATAAGAAGATGACACAGTGACAGTGGCTGTTAATTAACTGGAACAAATATCTGAATGTGTAAAAGGTGGAGCTACAAATAGTGTCTGTAAGAAGACTATCAACAATACTTGGCAACTGCCATGGCCTGACTGCAGGGGTAGAACTACCCACTAGTCCGCTAGTCCGTACACTAGTAAAGATAAGGGTGGACTAGTAAACTTGGCTATTAACTCAGTTGTCTAGTAAAGGTCAGTGAGTCATCCACCCCCACCCTAAAGTAGTCAGTCAAGCCTTAGTTGTCACATTACCCTAACCTTAACCCATCCATAGGCTGGGATGTAACTGAATCCGAAATCATTAGCATAATTTTTCAAATATGCAGTTGTTTGTATAGAAATCATATCTTCAGTTCTTCATTAATTATGTTGTTATTTCTTTATTACTACTTTGTTACGTTTATGAGAACATAGCATTGTTATTGAACTAGGGTTGCAAAAACATGCTGTTTTTACCAACAACTGAAATTTGGGTTGATTTTATATTTGACTGGACTAGTAAACTTTTTGGCAGACTACCCAGGGGGTAGTAAACTTTTGCCTTCACTAGTCCTGCTGTCTACTAAAACAAATACCGAAATTCTACCCCTGGCTGTACTGTTTTAATCTCTTCGGCCACAAATTGACACACCCGTGCTGTCTAGTGCAACCCCTTGACCCTCCAGTCAGTGCTGTGTCTGGTGACCTACTAATCAGAAGTCGTTGCAAATGCGATCCATTCATTTTTACCCTGTATGGGGTCAAACGCATTGTTTTCTTTCAATGTGTAGGATCAGATTCACATTTTTCTGTGGCCCTTTGTATTCTGTGTAACTGTGACATTGGAGGATTTGTAACAGGGGCACATTGCTGTTTACCCAGCTGTAGTGGTTTTGTCAGGTCCAGCATTTGCCGACGTTGATTACCTCTCAAGGCATAGCTAACTTCCACAAGTTTCTGGTGAATCTGTGCAGTGTTAGTCTGGTCAGTTGATTGAGCTCAGGACATTTGAAGTGGCAGGTGTGTTTAATGCAGACCGTAGACCAAGGACAAGGAATCTATTACTAAAATTAGTCTTACCTTCAGTCACAATAACAACATAAAAAAGCAGTAACATGTTGACTAACTGTGCCTGCCATAATGCTAATTCCTTGTTTTTGCTTAAAGTTATTGTCGCAAAAGCATACGTCTGCTTTGGGAAGATGATGTAATTTGTATTTAGTTCATAAATCAATTGAATAAGATGGGGAAAAAACAGCTATTAGGTATGGCTGCCTCATTTTTCTTTGGCAGTAGCAGTGCAACCACATTATACCAGTACCGTGGTAGTGGCTACTGTTGTCAGGACAAATTGGCCATATCATTTTAGGCCATATTATTTAGATGAAGGTGAACTGTTTGCCACAGTTACAGCTAGATATGATGATTTAATCCACACCGACAATATTTGGTTATAAATAAGGTAAGATGTAATTTGATACACATACATTTGGCTGTTACACTTGATGTGTTTAATAAATGAATTACTTGTTGTTGGTAGTGTCATTGTTGTAGTGATGTCACCCAGATATTAATAGACACAGGAGTTTTAGCTGGTGATATCATAGTCAGGCGATGACTGGTGTTGGCTGATGTCACTCAATTTTCAATCATTACGTTTATACATTGATATTGTCATGAAGAAAAGGTAGATATTTGAAAAGTTCTGTTGGTTTTTCGATTAGAATCCTGTTATGTTTGTATAACTTATTCTTCATGACTCATGCGTGTGAATGATATTGGCCATAATCATACACCAGTATTTTTGGTAAATGACACTCAGTTAATCCAATCCAAACTAATTCATGAAATTCTTTATATCTTTGGTTTAATTAAATATGTCAGATGTTTGCTTGATGTGTATTATTTGATGGGACCATGTAGCTCGTGTAAAAGACCCTCACATCTGACGTGTTGTATGATGAGACCATAGTTTCACCAGGACCAATCCTGTTGTTATTCCACAGCAGTGTTGCAAGAAAAACAGGTGCTTCACTTTCAGACAGTTAAATCAACCAGGAGGAGACAGAGTGTTAATCACCAGTAAATTGGGACAAGTAGCAGAGATTGATTTTTATCATGAAGTAATTGCGTAGTCACCTTTACCAACACACTGAAAGAGTAATACATCATTAACTAAATTAAATGTGGGTGTGTACTGTTAATTGGAAATATAACTCTGCATGTTAAATGTTATGCTGTTTGGAAATGTGTGTCCCACTTTGGAGTTTGCACTGACAAATTTATGTGACATGTTATACCAAAAGCTGCAGGTATTAGACATTGTAGGCTTTGTGTGGTTGTACAGCGGTAGACAGTTCATGCAGTGCTCACTACACAGGTGGAACTAGGCCACTGTATGTCTGTCTTCAATCATCTCTTTAGATCTCTACATGGGTCGTCCTTTCGTTTTGTTGCAACCCCCCCATCATTGTGTTGTATGTTACAGAGACGGCCTCATTGACAGTGTTGTATGTTACAGAGACAGCCTCGTTGACAGTGTTGTATGTTACAGAGACAGCCTCAATGACAGTGTTGTATGTTACAGAGGCGGCCTCGTTGACAGTGTTGTATGTTACAGAGGCGGCCTCATTGACAGTGTTGTATGTTACAGAGACAGTCTCACTGACAGTGTTGTATGTTACAGAGGTGGCCTCACTGACAGTGTTGTATGTTACAGAGGCGGCCTCAATGACAGTGTTGTATGTTACAGAGGCGGCCTCATTGACAGTGTTGTATGTTACAGAGGCGGCCTCATTGACAGTGTTGTATGTTACAGAGGCAGTCTCACTGACAGTGTTGTATGTTACAGAGGTGGCCTCATTGACAGTTTTGTATGTTACAGAGACAGTCTCACTGACAGTGTTGTATGTTACAGAGACAGCCTCAATGACAGTGTTGTATGTTACAGAGGCGGCCTCATTGACAGTGTTGTATGTTACAGAGACAGTCTCACTGACAGTGTTGTATGTTACAGAGACAGTCTCACTGACAGTGTTGTATGTTACAGAGGTGGCCTCATTGACAGTTTTATATGTTACAGTAGCGGCCTCATTGACAGTGTTGTATGTTACAGAGACAGTCTTACTGACAGTGTTGTATGTTACAGAGGCAGTCTTACTGACAGTGTTGTATGTTACATAGGTGACCTCACTGACAGTGTTGTATGTTACAGAGGCGGCCTCAGTGATCAGTGACATCTGCCAAGCCGTGTTCTTCCTCCACACCAACAACATCGCACACAGGGACCTCAAGGTACCCCACCCACTGTCAACTGGCACTCAGTCTGGTGGCAAACACAACAGTGTATTTAGCATATAGACTGCCCCCAGATTCTGCTACATTCAAATCGTAATGAAACCAATGAATAGACAGCTCTCATAATCCAGCTAAAAGGAGCTTTTATAACATCTACTGCCCCTTCGGCACTAACACAGCTCATCATCCCTAACATTTTCCGTGTTATCATGTGTGTTATCATGTGACTGTTTTTGTGGTTGCCTCATGACAACAGGAGGAAGTGTTGTGATATTGCCACACAGAGGGTACAATTTATGGATGGGGCAGTTAGTTTGTTGTTAGTAGTTGTTGTAGTCAGTGTTCTTGGTACATGCAACAGTTTGTTCTGCAGTCACATCATGGCAGTGTTAACACATCATGGCAGTGTTGACACCAGAAGGACATCAAAGTTTAATGAGGAGGCAGTGTGCACTGGAGGCAGGGAGGTGATATAGTTAGTCTACTAGTTCCTGGTGATGTTTGCGCAGTGAGAAGTATCCCCAGGGCTGTGTCACACAGCCAGGGTGGGTCTGTAAACACATTTGTCCATTCCCTGATCACGTCTGACCTCCCGGCTAAGAGATACTCATAACACTAGTGGATGCACCAAGCATTCACATGTCCAAGTTCCAACGTACATATAAAGAGCAGCTGGTCATGATGTCACAAGCCTCTATGTGGAAACTGACAGCAAGGCCCATCAAATGTACTTTGAAAATGCAGTTTTATATTGTAATGGTGCTGGTGAAAAAATTGAATTTGTTGCGCTGTGATGCCCTTTCTGATAGTGTGACCCCATTGCTATTTGTCTGACCCCACTAATGTTTCTGGGTCTTGTTTCAGCCTGAGAATCTACTCTACTCATCCAAGCGACCTGATGCCGTGCTCAAGTTGACAGACTTTGGCTTTGCCAAGGAAACAAACACAACCAAATCATTACAGACACCATGTTATACCCCGTACTATGTAGGTGGGTACACATGTACATCTCAATATGTTACACCCCGTACTATGTAGGTGGGTACACATGTACATCTCAATATGTTACACATGGTACTATGTAGGTGGGTACACATGTACATCTCAATATGTTACACCTGGTACTATGTAGGTGGGTACACATGTACATCTCAATATGTTACACCCGGTACTATGTAGGTGGGTACACGTGTACATCTCAATATGTTACACACGGTACTATGTAGGTGGGTACACATGTACATCTCAATATGTTACACCCGGTACTATGTAGGTGGGTACACGTGTACATCTCAATATGTTACACACGGTACTATGTAGGTGGGTACACATGTACATCTCAATATGTTACACCCGGTACTATGTAGGTGGGTACACGTGTACATCTCAATATGTTACACACGGTACTATGTAGGTGGGTACACATGTACATCTCAATATGTTACACCCGGTACTATGTAGGTGGGTACACGTGTACATCTCAATATGTTACACACGGTACTATGTAGGTGGGTACACGTGTACATCTCAATATGTTACACCCGGTACTATGTAGGTGGGTACACGTGTACATCTCAATATGTTACACACGGTACTATATAGGTGGGTACACATGTACATCTCAATATGTTACACAAGGTACTAAGTAGGTGGGTACACATGTACATCTCAATATGTTACATCCGGTACTATGTAGGTGGGTACACGTGTTCATCTCAATGTGTTACACACGGTACTATGTAGGTGGGTACATGTGTTCATCTCAATATGTTACACCCGGTACTATGTAGGTGGGTACACGTGTTCATCTCAATGTGTTACACACGGTACTATGTAGGTGGGTACACGTGTTCATCTCAATATGTTACACACGGTAGTGACGGTACTATGTAGGTGGGTACACATGTACATCTCAATATGTTACATCCGGTACTATGTAGGTGGGTACACGTGTTCATCTCAATGTGTTACACACGGTACTATGTAGGTGGGTACACGTGTTCATCTCAATATGTTACACCCGGTACTATGTAGGTGGGTACACGTGTTCATCTCAATATGTTACACACGGTACTATGTAGGTGGGTACACGTGTTCATCTCAATATGTTACACACGGTACTATGTACACATGTACATCTCAGTATGTTACACATGGTACTATGTAGGTGGATACACATGTACATCTCAATATGCTCTGCTGTGATTTAATTATAATGCCCGGTTTTTAATGTATTTAAATGTCTTGTTATTTTGCTCAGCACAACTGGGAGTTACAGATCACTTGTCAGTTACAATATGTAACTCACAAGATTTCCTGGTTTTTTCCACATAGATCTTCAGTTATATGTATTTTCAATGTACTTTTGAAGCACCAAAATCAAATTGTGGCCGTGAAATCAAACATCTGATTCCAATGTGCAATTCCAGAATTGGAGTAAGAATCTGCATTTGAATCTGATTCCACAATTGTGTCTGACCCTGATGCTGTGCACATTTGTACACTAGTTTGTACAGATAGTATAAGTAAATTGTCAGGCGAGCTTTGCTAGAATCAGATGTGAACTGGTGACAGTGGACGTTGTCTGTAGCTGTTGTGACAGGGAGTCAACTGACCAGTGTTTCGTTGCAGCTCCTGAAGTTCTGGGTCCAGAGAAGTATGACAAGTCATGTGACATGTGGTCACTAGGGGTCATCATGTACATCCTGTGAGTAGCAGTTCTCTACTGTTTTTAAGAAATGTCATCATGTGTGAACACACATGTGTATATGTCTATGTGTCTGTGCATACTTGTGTGCATGTTATTAAGTGGATATGAACAACATACTTAACTCTAATCTAAGTTTTTATTTAATATTTACCCTGTGGATGTGCACTGGGAATTGTTTGAAGTCATAAACTGTTCAATTACCGGCAATCGTATACTGAGTCATTGCCTACTTTACCATAAACAAGTATGACCGATTGCAGATGTCACTGATAAAAACATTGGCGCCAAATAGATGTATTTCTAATGCAGGTCTCATGTAGAGGATTGGACTGGGAGATGTAATTATGATACACCTGTGTTTGTAGTCTCTGTGGATTCCCGCCGTTCTACAGCAATCACGGCATGGCCATCTCGCCAGGCATGAAGAAACGCATACGCAATGGACAGTACGAGTTTCCCGCTCCAGAGTGGACCCAAGTCAGCAAGGCTGGTGAGACCGTCGTTAACAATAGTCTCATATGGTAGATAGATTCAGATTGAGTTCCAGTTGATGGCCGAGACATGTGATATAATTTATTTATTCAGGATGGCTCAGCTAAGAACAGTGTACATTAAAATATACACTAAATTTCTTTTCAGTGAGGTGCTTTTCAGTGAAGTCCTTTGAAACAAGAACACCCATACACTTATTTGAATGTGTCAAAATTTGACATATATTACATAAATTAGTCAATTTGATTGATAGACCATTTTAAGGTCAATAACAACCAACAGAGATAGACCATTTTAATGTTTAAAACAACCAATTGAGATATACCATTTTAAGGTCAATAACAACCAACTGAGATAGACCATTTTAAGGTCAATAACAACCAACAGAGAGACCAGTTTAGGGTAAATAACAACCAACAGAGATAGACCATTTTAAGGTCAATAACAACCACAGGGATAGACCATTTTAAGGTCAATAACAACCAACAGAGATAGACCATTTTAAGGTCAATAACAACCAACTGAAATAGACCATTTTACGGGCAATAACAACCAACAGAGATAGGTAATTACAATTTCCACAACAACATTTGTGATAAAGTTGATCCAAACCAGGAAGTGGCAAAGATAGCAAAGGTGTTGGGTAGCACATTGTGTAGATTAACACAGTGATGTGTTGTGTTTGTTGCAGCCAAAGATCTCATCCGGGGCCTTCTGAAGACAGATCCCGACGAGAGACTGACCATTGATGAAGTGATGAAGAACAAGTGGATCGCTGTAAGTTAGCATCTTTAATAATAATAATAATATTTACTATTTATAAAGCACAATATCCAAATATGCTGAAAGCGCTGTAAAATAAAATATAAAGCTATTTATTATGTGTTAAAACTAATATTAATAATAATAAATACAACTGTAAAATTAACTTTCAGAAGAAGAAAAAATGTAGAAACGTTAAATTATTCATATTAAAACTGTTAATTAAATATTATGTAGAATAAACGGCAATGAGTAAAATAAATAAATAAATAAAACTAATTAATACTCTATTTACATTCAAAACATACTAAGCGATGGCATATATAAATGTCAATACATGTGTGTAAAAATATGATAAGATGAAATATTTGCAGAACTTTGTCGGCATTCAGAAAGGCACTAAAAATGCACACTTTCAAAGCATATTACTGCTGACATTTTAAATATTCAATAACATCTTTACATGGCGCGTTGCCTGCTCTTGGGACTTATTACAAACAACTGGAATGGACAGTCATGGCGTGTAATTATTGTTGTAATCAAATAAAGAATAACATACCAAAAATGATAACATTCATAATTATAATATAGGGGTCATTCATAATTGTCGACATTTTCGGAACCGTACAAACAGTATGCTTTTTACTGACCCCGACACCGAAGAATACACCAAAATGTTGATTGTTTTGACTAATACATACAAACAATAGCAAGAAGACTACAACAGTTTTTTTTAAGTGTATGGAAGCAGCCAACCCTCCCCCAGTGTACAGTTTATAAACTTTGGCAAATGGCAATTATGAACGACAACTTTGTTTTACATTACCAGAAGCCACAAAATGAAAGACTTCTCAGTTACTTTTCAAATTTATTTTTGTATATGTTTGAACAGAGTTTAGATAAACTTTGCAATGCTTGTAAAGTGACTGTTTTGCATAATATCACCTGCAAAAGCACTGATATACATGCCTTAAAACCAACTTTTGAAGAAAAAAAGTCAAAGGACGAAGTGAAGAAATTGTAATTCCTTGTCAGGTAAACATAATTACAGATACCTCACTTTTATGGTCATCGTTGGGACGGGCCCAGAAAGACCCAAGTTAACCATATTACTGGGGTTCATATCTTATTCGTTACTGTCGTATTCGTTGCTTGTGTGACGGGTGATGTGGGGTGTTTGCAGGAACACACCCTGGTGCCCCAGACACCCCTGCTGTCTGTACAGGTGCTGAAGGAGGACCGCGAGAACTGGTCCGACGTACAGGTACACACCTCACTTACTCCCACTGCCCTCTGTTATCACATCTAGGTCTCGTCGTATAACAGTGCATATTACCTGAATTCACATACAATACAATTATTCGGGGTGTTTTATATAAAGTTGCCTAAATTAAATAAAACAATAATTTCAGCCCTACAGCCCTGATTGCTGTGACCACTGAGTATGGCATTCTCAGTGAATGTGCTGCAAAATGTACAACGTCATTTCAAGTCAACATTTTAGGCCAAAATATGCATTTTATGAATACCAGGTAGGGGTGTTATATATTTTTGGAAAGTATGATAATCAGCAAGTAAAATGAGCTGTACTGTATTAGACTGACAACACAATACGCATCCTCTGGATTCATGCTGTAACTGTTATCATCACTGGTGTCTGAGTATCAAGCAAACATATTCCCCCTGTCATGGCAAGTTTCGTTCATCAACATTATCAAAGTTCCCAGTGTCAACATCTGATATAGTTTCTTTGCAAAAACCATGAAATAAATCATCTAAAACATATGATGGCAAACCACTTGTTGAATTACTGCCATAAGCCTATGTTTCAGCCATTCAGTTGGATAATCTGTCTTCAAAAACTGGGAAAACCTCCATAAATGATTACTGAGCGATAGATAATAAACTACAACAAGAATTACACGACACAATTGATCCAACTGGGCTACCGTACATAAGTGGCTCCACTTGTGGCAAAGCCTGAGTAGGGGCCTGCCACACAGAAGTGTCACAAGCGGTGTGGCTGCTAGACGGCATGCCGAACGGAAATGGTTAAATATGTACTAGTTGAACAGAATTAATATGCAAAGTTTCATATACCTCAAGTGATGTATGTTATTGAACAGGTCAGTAAGATTACTGTGACACTCCATTGTACTTTCAAAGAAGATACAATGCCCTACAACCGTTCAACTGTATCACCTTTGACCTGACCTATTTTGCTTTGATTGGCAGGATGAGATGACCAATGCCTTGGCGACAATGCGTGTCGACTATGACCAGGTTCACATGAAGAAACTAGAGGACTCGAATAATCCAATTCTAAAGAAGAGACGTCAGAAGGCAAATGTGCGAAACTGAGGCGGTACATCTAGCTAGCAATCTCAACGATTTCACGTCAACAACTAGAGTCACATGAAACTGCCGTGGCGTATATAGGGTGGTTCACAACTTTGCACCAGGGTGTATATTCTAACAACGTGTAGAGAAATATATTAACATGTGCAAGTGGAGAGAAGAAACTGGTTGACAAAATATGTATTTGTATCTGAGGCTGTATTTGACTGTACACATTAATATATCATGTAAACTGCAGAAGATTAAATCGAATATTAATTTCACAGGTTTGTGAAAGTAATCATTGAAAGTGGTGTGGACTGTATTTATGTGTGTATAAGTAACTGGAGCATGTTGTTCCAAGCTCACTGCAAAGTTAACGTAACTGGGTGAAGAAACCATACACTAATTAATCATCAGTGTTTATATGTATATACCAGCTAGGAAAATGTCACGACTCTGAACATGTACAGTAGATATACGGATATAGATGTTTAGTACTCTTCGCGTGCACGCATTTAAATCACACGTGTGTGTGTGCAATTTGAGCATTATTCAAGCTCCGACTTTGTATAAACTGCGATGTGGGATGGTGCATTTGAGGGACCACTGCATGTGTAGGTTGTGTGAGCTTTCACTGTGACATGTGCGGCCACACATCTAGAGAAGTGTTGTCTCTCACACTATAGATTATCATTTTATATTCAAGGTGAGCATAGCAGACTTGCCCCGGTTCCACGTTGGTTCGACGCAGACGTTGGAATGGTCAGATGGGAGTTAATGGTGTGAGCTGTGTCGGTTCCAACACTTACAGGAAGTTATCTTTTATTTGAAGAAAGACATGTGGGTGAGGTGTGCTGGAAGCATTCGTTGTGTTTAGCATAAGTAGAGACTGGCAGTACAGTGAAACTTCTCAATTAAGGTCACCCTCTGCACTGGGGCTTTGTGACCTGAATAGCAATGTGACCACTGTGCCGGGTGACCTTAATTGGGAGGTTGTTGTATTACTGAGGTGACCTTAGTGTGGTTTGACTGTACTAAGCTGCCCCGGTTTGTGCTGTCAGTTTGCGTTATTGTGTAGGCCAGTCGCAGATAGACTGTGTCCGTGCTGCGTGTAGTTGGTCTGTGCTGCGTGTAGTTGGTCTGTGCTGCGTGTAGTTGGTCTGTGCTCAGCATTCTCTCTGTGTTTGTTGATTCAGAGGTAATACTTGGTCTTTTTCTGAATCGCAACACACGGGGTAAAGGGATTGTTGGTTGTCATTACATTGCCATCGTTCTTGAGGCAATGTCTTTGAGGAGGAGATATGCGATAGAGGTTGTAGAACGTCCACGAATGTGCCATATCAGATGGATTTGACCTGCTGGTGTAGAGGAGTAGCCTATGCTTTCATGTTGGATTCACTGTGCCTGCAGTATTTAGGAGAATGATTTCACGCCGTGAGTAGGTGCTTCCTGCATTGGGCCTGTTGTAGCAGTGCCGTTTTATATCAAGCCTTTCTTTGTAGGATTTATCTGATCTCCTCAGTGTGTTTCACACACACACACAAGGTTCATCTTATATATATATATATAATATTTTATCACTTTCTTGGCACTTAATAACTTTGTAGTTTGTTCCGGTTGGATTGCCGGCATGTGTATATTTTCATAATGTGTACAGCAAATATTTGTAGTAGTTCTGCGTTATGATCACCGTTTGTGTGGCTGTATTTTGACAGTCTAATGTCTGATACATGTGACTATGTCGTGTACATGCCTGTAGTGTACACGTCCATCTCCCCCCCAAAGGCGTTGTACTTACAGGACGACGTAGCAGTAATTGAGTTCCCACAACACATCAGGAATAACCTCAAATTGTGATATCACGTGATGTATTCTTTGTAATTGTTATATCGCAAGGTGATCAATTGATTTTTTTGATGCCACAAAGTGTGGTCCTCTGCTTTTAATGATGATCGTGTTAAATACATATATATTTTCCTTATTATAAGTGCCTCATTTTTAACTGTGTTATGGAGGGGTGGCCATAAAAGGATTGCTTTTTGTTGTCACACCGCGTCTGCTGGCAAATGTAGAAACTATGGAGTAGTACAAAGAAGTGTATCGGTCAAAACCAGCTGTCTGAGAGTCCGTAGGTAAACGAATTACTGGCGGTGGGAGCACACAAAATGTTTGTATTGGTTACTAGAAGCAAAGCATTCCGTGTAGGTCTTGGCTTCCCGGTGTTATCCTGTGTGGATGCGTTATGGTACTGTTAACTTTGTTATTTAGATGATATGGACATTTCTTTGGATTGAATATCTATATATACATAGATACATATAAATAAAAAACAAACATGTAATATATATTTGTTATGAGGTTCAATCAGTCACCATATAACATAGTGGTTTACATATACATGTACAGATTGTAGGAATGATCATTGGTGCTGATATGTTGCATACATTTGCGTAACATCTTGCCACCAAGCCAGCTCAGACATGTAAATATTTTGCATTTCTTTATTTCAGTTTACTGATGTTGTTGTCAATATCATTTTGGCGGTTGTCATGTGACATTCATCTGATGTGAAACATAAACTCTTGGGGAGATCCTGTCTCAAGTTAATTGGGTTTTGTGATTCAGTATTTGTCTTCAGCATTTTGTCCGAGTTATTATATTGTTGCACTTATTAATTACAATTAAATTTTCACTACACAGGTGTCTATGTGATGGTTCTGTAATGTTAGCCACTCCCGCCAATGTTCTAAATGGTTGAAATCTGTTAGGTTTCATCAGCTATCTGCCAAGTTGTTTGTAGATCAAAGGGATACGCAGTCAATGAGAGGTTCACAGTATTTACTCACACATGTATAACATATTGGTTTTGCAGTCATTATGAAAAGAAATCATTAATAAACAATTAATTATGGTATAATTGTGCCAAATATGCTATCTTCCATTCAGGGTGCTGCCATCTTGTGGCACTGAACCAATGACGTAACCTCAATCGTTTATGTCACTGGTGCATTGTTGGAAAAGGCAAAGCTTGGCGGAAGTCTCGCGCTTAATTGTGATAGTGATGTAAGTAAACCGCAATGTGCCAGATACATCAAATACCATTGGACAAACGTAGGATGTTCGAACATGCATGTGCCACTGACGTAAGCCGCTTACGTCACTGGTGCATGCACGTTCTGTGCCTCAAGATGGTTGCCCCCTTAATCCAACATAGCATTTTGTGGTACAATTATACTGTGATTAATTGTTTATTAACGATCTTTGTGAACCATTACTATGCACAACCAATATGTTACATATGTGTATGCAGATGCTGTGAACTTCTCACCAATTGGCGTATGCCTTTAAGTGTCGCTTTACAGAAATGTACGTATGCATAAAATCTGCTAAGTTTTGCCATTAGTTGGCCTAGTCATTGTCCTGTAACGTCTCAGTGGGAACAACTCATTTTATCAACTGAAACAAGTAAACTCTAAATAACTAACTACTATATATATATATATATATATACATGAAACTTAATGGCATGTCTGAAAGAATAAATGCAACGCACAGGTGAAAAACAACATTGGCTTTTATTTCATCTGTGCATTCCCCATACGATCACATTGAAAAAGTGGAAATCTTGAAAACAATTCATCACTGGAAAAAAGTTTCTTTAATATCTGTACAGGTTTGTTACAAAGTGATAACCAAGAATTGTTCACTGGAACCGCAAACATCAAACGTGTATTAGCAGCTGATCCACATTGAATGGTTACAGTTCATTGTGTGAAATGTCAATGTAATACATCCAACCCAGCATACCAGGAGGTCATACATTCAACACCATACCAGGTGGTGATACACTCAACACCATACCAGGTGGTGATACACTCAGCACCATACCAGGAGGTGATACACTCAACACCATACCAGGTGGTGATACACTCAACACAGCATACCAGGTGGTGATACACTTAACACCATACCAGGTGGTGATACACTTAACACCATACCAGGTGGTGATACACTTAACACCATACCAGGTGGTGATACACTTAACACCATACCAGGCGGTGATACACTTAACACCATACCAGGTGGTGATACACTTAACACCATACCAGGTGGTGATACACTCAACACCATACCAGGTGGTGATATACTAAACTCCACACCAGGTGGTGATACACTCAACACGTCATACCAGGTGGTGATACACTCAACACGGCATACCAGGTGGTGATACACTCAACACGGCATACCAGGTGGTGATACACTCAACACGTCATACCAGGTGGTGATACACTCAACACGTCATACCAGGTGGTGATACACTCAACACGGCATACCAGGTGGTGATACACTCAACACAGCAAATCAGGTGGTGGGTGACATTCTCAACACAGCAAAACAGGTGGTGATACACTCAACACAGCATACCAAGTGGTGGGTGATACTCTCAAAACAGGTCGTGATACACTCAGCAGCATACCAGGTGTTGATACATTCAACACAGCATACCAGGTGATGATACACAACATAGTGTACAAGGTGGTGATACAACCAATACACTGTACCATGTGGTGATACACCCTGTGGTGTCGATCCAAATACTGGTACCTACGGTGGCACACTTTTATGGCAGCGACAGTTCCTTGGCATTCGCAACACATTCGACACAGCTTACAGCCATGCAGCAAACCACGCAGGCATCAATTTATAAACAAACTGTAAAATATAACATCACTGCATTGAAATAACCTCTTAGTTTGAACAGAATATCACAGCTTAGCCTCAACATGTACGGTACACAAGTGGGTGTCAATATCACACAATCACTGCAACAACACCCCAATCATTAAACCCAAAACCTGTTGTGCAATCTACATAAACCTTTCCAAAGTGGATTTATATTTCACAAAGTTTGCTTTATGCATTGTTAAAGACTAAACACTCTCTACATAGGAAATGTGTAATTCGCCAATCTTAACGATTTATTAATAGATGTAGGACAGATAAAAAGTTGTCAGAGAAACAGAGGGGACAGTCCAAATGGACAACCCCACAAAATGTACTGAAACTTGAGAATACCTGAATGAACATGATCATTCAGGTATGTTGAAGTTCATTGCACATTCATGTAATACTCAAATCACCAGAATTAGAAATTTCAATAAATTAATGAATTAGTAAGATATTGTAAAATGGTAAGTTTGTTTACATGTTGGGCACATCTGTTATGTGCCAGTTTATTTGGCAGACAGAGACAGTGATATGTTAACTGATTTAGCGTCAACTGTATCAGGATGAAATATACACAGTTATGCTAAGTATACTGTATATAATCTATATAATCATAAATGTTCTCATTGCCATTGGAGTTCATATTATATACTTTTTTTTTAAATCAAATATAGTCATAAACTATTCATCAAAAAGCTATACAAATATCAATTGATTTCATTCGTGAAGACAATTGAATGTATATATTTACTGATGGAGTAATAAGGTTCAACTTGTGAATGAAGGGAATGCACAATATGTGTGTAACATTGTATAAGTGTAAGTCAACAAACGATTTGTCATAACTTTGATTTGAATATAATATAGTAAATATCAAAAATAGCGTCAATCTAATAACCCGTTAATATACCAACAATACCAAAAGTGTGCGTAATAATGTGTGTGCTGATCATGTTGACGTCAGGTAAACTGTGCGATTGTGTTTTATTTATTATGCTTTCAATATAAATTAATTACTGTCAACTCAAAGTAATCCAGAATGCGATGTCGCCGAGAATTAGATGTGCCCTCTACCGATTAATACTGTAGTTAATTTCGGTCGCGACTTGTCACCGTCAGTTACAACTCGACTTTTATTGCACATGCTTACAATGTGCTAAATATAACATGCACAATTTAGCTACATGCCTTGCCCCAAGTAAGTCGCACGTGAGAGACGATCACCAACTCGACAACAGACGCAAACGCGGACGCCAATGTCGTGTTCAGTCGGTGGTCGCTAGGTGTCGCCAGCGCCGTGCGCGTTGACGTGCGGAGGAACGGTTTCCAACGCTTCGGACGTCGATCGATGAACGTTAACATTCTGGAAATAGTAAAAAAATAATCCGTTAGCGGTAGTTGCATAGGTCTGCATTATATGACGTACCACGGCATTGCTGGTTTGGTTGTCACCATATTTTTCGAACACACATTCCGTCCCAGTTGGCGAGTTGCGTCCCAGCCCAGACGCGCTACCTAACGAGGGGAACTGGTATTAATGCATGTTGTTGTCACAGCTAGTACCAGTCACCCAAGACCTGCATTTTCTGCCTTTTATTATTAGTTCCATAACATTATAACGAATTATCATGATTATATTTCACTATAATACCTTCTCTTCAGTTCCTCTCAAATTATGCTTTGTTGTATTTGCAAACTATTTGGCAGGTTTCATAGATATTATATAATATATGTTGCATTGTTCTATATATTCACCAAGCTCAGATGGCGGTGTTATTGTTTTAGATGTGTACATTGTGCAACATTACCACTGGTATTAGAGACAAGACCAGTTCCAAGACAGTCATCCATGCAGGGCAACGTATGACGGAGATACCCGGAGAAAAAGAGGCTGGGTTGACTAGTATAAACCAACTGACCATGCACCATAGACAACAGGCCAGACTGGTGCACACTGGGAGTGGGCACATGCCTTAGTTACACCCAATGAAGTCAATGAGTGAATAAGTAAAACTTGTATTTTGTGTATATAAAATATATAGTGTATATAATTATATACATATATATCAGTGTATATATGTATATATATATACATATATAAATTATATATACAGTGTGTATATTTATTGTTAATGTGTGTGTTGGTTTACGTGTGTGTGTTGAGAAAATAAAGCAGATGCATTATAACATGTTTTAATAGTAAATGTTTATTTGGAATACATAACAAATCCAGGCCTACACACATTGTCAATCCTTACTAGTCAATTGATACAGTTAATTCCTGTCATATGCCGACAACCAAAAATATACATATTACAAACAATCATCATAAATGCCGCTTAACAAAATATAATTATGCAGCCAGCAACATGAGTCTTTGGAGACATCAATACAAACGTGGTTAATGCTGATATAATACTATGATATAGCATACGTGATCTCCCGCAGGAGTATCTCAATAGGTAATACATGAGTTATATGTAAAGAATTCATCTACATAAGCTCCAAGCGAACAATGCATGTAAACATGAATACATCAACATGTTATATAAGCCATGGAGTCAAATGTAGTACGTAATTCACTACTATAATACAAACAATGTTTCACATATCGACGCAACGTATTTCACAGTATTCACTAAAACAACGCTCCACATACCGACCACAGATACCCATGTATTTGGTTGGTGTCACCCAACAATACAAACAATGCTTCCTACGACACGAGACCCCCTGTTCACAATATTTCATGAATCTAAGTACAATAGGTCTACTTAATTCAAATGATTCGACAGTCAGTTCTCAACATTTCGACACGTATTCATCCCATCATTAAATAAACCGCTCTGTACATAATGTAAATTTAACCAATAATGTCATAAATGAAACTTATACAACGCTAGATATATCACAGAACTGGTCTATGACCTCAGTTTACCAACTTTGAGATGTACCAACAATGCAAGAAGATATGTACACACCATGTGACATTCAACTTTTTATTGTGGATTATGAGAACAGCCTACCCAGGGTAATAATGATTAAAACCTGAAAACAACCTAAATAACTGCAGAAGTTGTAAAAGATACATTGTGTTTCATCGAGGATGAAACAGGCGACATTTCAACCAGTTGTACATCGAACATTCATGTCAATGGGTTTCACTTAAATGAATTCATTCAAATTCATGCTATACAGTTGTCCTGTTTTTGTACAAGTGTTTGTGTATTGACTGTTTAAATGTCTGTGTAGAGATAGTTTAACTATCTATGTAATGACTGTCTAGCCACTTTGAAAGTTGTTGGTTCTTGTAAAAAAAAGTGTCTATGCTGTTACTAATGTACTAATGTAAAACGAGTAGAAAGTTGTGTTTGGCAAACGTGAAAAGTCAGCTCTTACACATAATAGAAGATGTCTGTCTACTGTATGTTCTCCAATATCTGGGACACATTCACAGCTACAGAAGAGACTAACCCAGGCATCTGAATGGCCTAACATCATAGATCTCTTGCTGTAAGTCTCATTTGCTGTTGATACCTGCTGTTACTGTGCTAACTTCTATTGCATAATAGCAACATGTTATTAGCTGTACCTAACATCACATCAGTTGCTACTGTACAATAACAAAACGTCTTTTGTACAACAAAACAATAGTCTATTAACACTACCTTAGTTACATGTTTTGTATAATTTTTCGTTTACTTTGTTAAGCACCTAATCATTACAAATTTAGTCAGCATGAGCACCTCGTAGAATATAACCAGTTTATAAAAGCTCTATGTATATGATACAACACAACAATTCAAGAATACATTCATTTTACTTGACATTCCAGAAATAACATCTTGTGACACATCGTTCATTTAAATTCAACAAAAAAAAACATTCCATAAATGGTGACATAAGCAAATAAAATGGTTGTAACAAAAAAATAGATTCATAATTTGATCAATGTGCATTGTTAAGACTGGCTAAAAAGTTTTGTCCTGAAGAATGTTCATTGAGACCAACTAACTCAGATGTTTTCTGTTACGCCCCAACAAGCAGTGGTATGCAATGTCAATTGTGCGTGTTTGTTTGTTGAATGGTCCTTGTGTTACAGGACCTTGTGTTCTTAAGTTGCAATGGTCCTAATCATTTGGTCCTTCAATGGGCACTGCATTGGCAAATTTGGAACGTCCTTGCAACAGTATATTTTGATGGTTCTTGTGTTTAAAGGCTTGGTTATTATGATTCTTATGTTTGAAAGTGGATTTGATCATATTTTAATTTTTGTAGGCTGCAGTAAACCTCAAGTTAGTCAACAGTATGTACTAGATGTCATGTTGAAACACTGGGATGGTCTTTGTGTTTGTGGTTATGACGTTTCTTGTATTTAAAATTCAGATTCATGGTTGGTGCGGTGCTCAAGTTTGTGGGTCTAAAATTCTAGGGTTTGTGACTCTGACGGTCCACTCCTGGTATTTGTTGATGGCTGTTGCAACTATTTACTATCCTATGGTTGCCTATGTTGTCATCACAGCTCAACAAGACACATGGACACCATAAACACAATGAAACTAGTTGTAGCAGAAACAACAGAAGAAACAAGATATTTCGTCTCAAAGGAATGTGCGTCAGCTGTGCATCCTGCACATAATCTAGTCTCCGACCGACAATACACTGTACTGGCAACTGTACAATTTCCTAACATACATAGCATTGTTGCCGTCCATGAAGCACCTTCATCGGTTTCTGCGATTTTGTCGTGTTGTCGCATAAGAAAGAAACGTCCTGTGTTTTTTTGTCAACATCTGCATTATAATTTCCTAACAGTGTTCAATGTTTGGCAGTTGACGATGTACTTAACTGAAATATCTAACTAGTCAGGCTATGGCGGATCTGGCATCATTTTTGGGTGGATTGGAGACCTTGTCAGGTGCACCTGACAATCTACACCTAGACAATGTGCTGTGAACAACAGTGACAGTGTGGTGACATCATGGTGACATCCAGCAATGACGACTACTAAGGTGCATCAGCTGTGAAATCCTCCCGAGAAGCAACTATTGCATTCACTGCTTGTCAATACGCCGGGGTGTGTTTTTGAGACATTGTGTATGTGTTTGTGAAACGATCAGACTGCCGACGTGCCCATGACGAGTGTAATGCATAGCTATCACAACAATAAGACTTGAGATTCTGCAGCGACTGTCGCCCAGAGTTCAGCAGGAATGAGACATGTAGCATGCAGGCAGACTGGCCAATGCAATCAGCAGCCGTCCACTTTGTGCTGGAACACTGGCCTACAATGGACAGTGGTCAACGGTTACACATGGACAACAAGAGAGCACCGGGTACCTCAGGAGCTGACGGTCAGTTCGCTCACAGCAACAGGGTCAGTCGTACAACCAACCTGGTGTTTGTAGAGAGAGAGAGAGAAAGAACTCGATGATCACAAGTCAACAACTGGTTGTGCGTCGCAAGTATCATTCACGCTCACACTTGGGTGAGACGATTGTAGCAAAGGGTCTGTGTGCGCTGGTGAACTGGCCTTCTGTCGGTCGGTTGTGTCGTGGAAGCCACGCTGATATGGTACGGTGGCGACGCCATGGCTGACGACAGCGCCACCTAGTTGACACCGATGGCACCAATCGTGAGGCCATCCATATCGCCGTTGCAGGAGCTCACGGCAGAGCCATTGGCGAGGGACTCCACGGGGCCACTGCTGTGCCTGTCTGAGTCGCCGTTGCTCAGGCCGTCCGCCGGAATACTGCTGTAGACTGTGTGGGGGTCAACCATGAGAGCCCTGCGGCCAGGCTTCGATGACCTCTTCCTCTTGGCCACCTAAAACAGCAGATACCCCGCCACTGAAACCCCACTTCAATACCACTGACCACATGTCAAATGTCCAGCAGGTCAATGGACTGTACTTCAGGTTTCACTAAGCAGTTACTACATAACTGAGTGACATGGTGTGCTACGTCTATTTTAAAGATTATATTAACAACGAGCTCTTTCTAGCAACTGCAAAATCACCTGTTTTTAATGTTGCCACAGCTACATAAATATTAAACTGTCACCACACGGTCCACTTGTCATTTATCACAAATAAAAAAATATATAATTTCATAACCTATTTTATTACTGATAATGTTTTTAGAGAGCCAGTGATGGTGTTTAGATGCAGCAGTTATACTGACCGTGGCTACAGGGGTTTGACAGTTGCAAAGAGAGAGCTGTGCTCTGGGTCGTCACATGTCTCACTGTCTGTCACTGGTGTCAATGTTTCATCTCTCAAGCTTTCTTTATTTACTTCTGGTTTAACATACTAATTTTAAGTAGAAAGAAGTGATTTACAAATGCGCTATATAAGATTTGTCATACAGCAGACTTGAAAATGGAATGTCTGGGTCAATTCTGTAAAGAGAATGTTGTAAAGTGGCTTCCACATTGGCATTAGCATGACAGATTTGTTGATGAGTTTCATATGTGTACTATGTGAACAGTGTAAACAACGTGGAATGAGTTTATTAAAGAGGATGTACATTTATTGAAAACCTCAGTTTGACGGTAAATCAGAAATCCTATACAACTGGATTCTTACATTACAGTAAACAGAAGCAGATTCCATATTTTTGTATATTTTGCCCTTTTCTTTTTGTAATGGTTTGTTTTGTCAAACGAAAATTTATTTATTAGTCTGTAAGATGGTTTCATCAAAACTAAATACACTTGGACATTTACGAAATACCTTTTTCTAATCATATGTCACTGTGAATTGCAACAGAGTAAAGCAGGAGACATGACAGTAAGACGTGTGACAAGAGTCAGAGCAAACTGCAGTGGCATCATCTACACATTAAGTTTTAGTTACCAGTCTACATAAATGTTACGACAATATCATTACTTGTTACAAGACAAACGTATGCAGGAGGCATCACGACAGATCCTTACTCGTCTTATTTATGCACAACAAAATATAAGAAACTGCACGTTTGCTTCTAAACACAAACACATCTTCCTACATAGCACACCATTCTCGTTTTTGTTGTTGACACAATTAATCGATAGAGAAAGCTAGACTGGTAACCATGGAAACAGTACCATGAGACAATGCTTACCCCTCAATCCCCTCAAGCGGGACCGAGGTCGCCGGGTCGCCCGCTGGACGCCCCGCAGCAAGCGCTGTGGTTGGTTGGATGAGGTTGGGTGGGATTTAACCTAATTTAAGGTGTAGTGGGTGCTGCCACCCTGGCCGCCCCAGCGCAGCGGCTGCGTCGCCCTCGCTAGGGTGGTAGGGGGTGCCAAAACATGTGATGTTGATAGAAACGACTGCCCTGACATGGAGACGCCTGCCTAGCTGTATCAACACAGTGACAAAAGGAAAGAGATTCAACACACAAAGCTATGACCGTGACATCATGACGGGAACCATCGGACAATTTAGAGAGAGCAGTAGGTACGTTCGTCAGACCTTCCAAATCTCCGGACATAGCGCGAGATCACCAGTGTCTACATCAGTCTTTCACCACTACCCAATCTCTAGACATCATTGCAACTTCAAACACAAACCCCCCACTATGTTTGACTTACTAGATTTTACTTGTTTTGTAAAATGTTGCTTTATTTACTTAATTTATTCAGTACCACACAATTGAATGAATTACAAATGTAGATGCATTTATGATGTTGTTATGGAAAACCGCTTCACTTGCAAACATTCACCTTTTTATGGCTGGTTGGATGCTAAAACACATTTTAGTCAAATCAATGTAGGTAGCACCACCAACTGAAAACATGTTAAACCTCCTTGAACAAGTGCACCACCATAAGATTCCAAAAAGGATGCGGGAGATCTCACACTATTTACTTATGGCAACTTGGAAGGTCTGCTTCGTATGGAATGATTAATTAGTACTCTAAAGTTCAAGTGACAAGCAACTGAATCCTAAAAATGGAAACATACAATATGGCGGTTTAATGTCAAAAATTATCAAATTAAAATGCACAACAGACTGAGATGCAGTTGTAGATTTTGTAAAGTTTAAGGGCTATTGAGATAATGGCAACATTGACATTAGGCAAATAGATAGTCAGGTCACATTTGCGTACTGAATTTGATCTTTCCTGGAAAATAAACAAGACGACAAGTACTCAACTAATGCATACAACCTCCAGTTTTATGCATCCGTAGATGTTTGCAAATAACGAGTTGAGTGTCCAAAAATACAAACAATACAGCAACGTGTTTAGTTGGGCCTCAAAGTACAGTGCATAGATGTAGCAATAATAAATGTGTCTGTCACTGTAAACTGTCACAGTGAATACAAAATACAGTGACAAGTCATGAAAATGCACCGACTGGTCCACCACAAGTCAGTGCAGTGATCGGTCCTTGAACACACACAACTGGTCCATGAACCAAATAATCAATAGAACGGTTAATGTAATGATCCCTAGGCTATTGTGTGAGACCAATAATTCGGTGGAATCGTTGGGGTCACCATTTTCAAACCTATCAATCTACTTCTAAGCACTGAGTATGTACAGTACGTTGAAGGCCACCAAACATTGCTGTATTGTGTATAAGATATACAGATCGCGACAAGGAACATTTTCCAATAACACGCTGTCATCTTCATTACAACAGTCGACATATTACTGGAGTGGCACTCATTAGGGGGCGTGCCACCGTCATCTCCACTGGCACACACTCACAGTGGCATATCTCTTTCACTGTGCATTTAATATAACGACAATAACGTTATAAAATTATACTACATGTTTTTTTTTCAATAATCAATCCTCATTTTATATATACCAGCCAAATTTAAATAGGAGACTGAGCAGCCAGCCACACAACTCTGGTGTCTACTGAAAGTACTAAACAAAGCAACTGTTTTTTGTTTTATAAGGTCAATAAAAAAATTGAAATGCATGTTGATTTGTAGAATGAATTTGAGATGAGTTAGTCTCCGAGTTGAAGCAACAGATCTAACAAGTGACATGCCGCGTAGTGAGTGCCTAGATAAAATGCCGATCTGATGACACCATCGCGACTGCATATCCAAGCCTTTGAAGACACTAACTTATGATTGAGTTGGTTATCATTGAGAAACCAATCAACATTCACAACGTCACATTGAACGGAACTTAGAAGACACTGTAGAACAAGTGAAGAGAGCATGTGGAATGAGTAGTTACCTGTGGTCTTGGCCGGAAGGTGTCGACACACTCAACGTGCAGAGAGATGTACTCGACGAGACAGCCGTACGCCACGGGGGTGAGTTTGACGACTGTGTGGAGAGGCACGTTCAGGTAGGGCAGCTCAACTACACACAAGACAGAGAACGCGTCAGGTAGGGCAGCTCAACTACACACAAGAGAGAACACATCAGGTGGGGCAGCTCAACTACACACAAGACAGAACGCGTCAGGTGGGGCAGCTCAACTACACACAAGACAGAGAATGCGTCAGGTAGGGCAGCTCAACTACACACAAGACAGAGAACGCGTCAGGTGGGGCAGCTCAACTACACACAAGAGAGAACACATCAGGTGGGGCAGCTCAACTACACACAAGACAGAACGCGTCAGGTGGGGCAGCTCAACTACACACAAGACAGAGAATGCGTCAGGTAGGGCAGCTCAACTACACACAAGACAGAGAACACGTCATGTAGGGCGACTCAACTACACACAAGACAGAGAACAGGTCAGGTAGGGCAGCTCAACTACACACAAGACAGAGAACACATCATGTAGGGCGACTCAACTACACACAAGACAGAGAACGCGTCAGGTGGGGCAGCTCAACTACACACAAGACAGAGAACGCGTCAGGTGGGGCAGCTCAACTACACACAAGACAGAGAACGCGTCAGGTGGGGCAGCTCAACTACACACAAGACAGAGAACACATCAGGTGGGGCAGCTCAACTACACACAAGACAGAGAACGCGTCAGGTAGGGCAGCTCAACTACACACAAGACAGAGAACGCGTCAGGTGGGGCAGCTCAACTACACACAAGACAGAGAACGCGTCAGGTAGGGCAGCTCAACTACACACAAGACAGAGAACGCTTCAGGTAGGGCAGCTCAACTACACACAAGACAGAGAACGCGTCAGGTAGGGCAGCTCAACTACACACAAGACAGAGAATGCGTCAGGTGGGGCAGCTCAACTACACACAAGACAGAGAACGCGTCAGGTGGGGCAGCTCAACTACACACAAGACAGAGAACGCGTCAGGTGGGGCAGCTCAACTACACACAAGACAGAGAACGCGTCAGGTGGGGCAGCTCAACTACACACAAGACAGAGAACGCGTCAGGTAGGGCAGCTCAACTACACACAAGACAGAGAACGCGTCAGGTGGGGCAGCTCAACTACACACAAGACAGAGAACGCGTCAGGTAGGGCAGCTCAACTACACACAAGACAGAGAACGCATCAGGTAGGGCAGCTCAACTACACACAAGACAGAGAACGCGTCAGGTAGGGCAGCTCAACTACACACAAGACAGAGAACGCGTCAGGTAGGGCAGCTCAACTACACACAAGACAGAGAACGCGTCAGGTGGGGCAGCTCAACTACACACAAGAGAGAACACATCAGGTGGGGCAGCTCAACTACACACAAGACAGAGAACGCGTCAGGTAGGGCAGCTCAATTACACACAAGACAGAGAACGCGTCAGGTAGGGCAGCTCAACTACACACAAGACAGAGAACGCGTCAGGTAGGGCAGCTCAACTACACACAAGACAGAGAACGCGTCAGGTGGGGCAGCTTAACTACACACAAGACAGAGAACGCGTCAGGTAGGGCAGCTCAACTACACACAAGACAGAGAACGCGTCAGGTAGGGCAGCTCAATTACACACAAGACAGAGAACGCGTCAGGTAGGGCAGCTCAACTACACACAAGACAGAGAACACATCACTCCCTCGCAAATTGTGTGAAAGATAACAATAATAATACAGCTTTATTTGCCATTTTCAACATGCAAGTACATTTCACATCAAGCTGTAGTGTTCAGATTTGCATGCACCACCTTGGCAAGTACATAGATTTCTATGTCACAGCAGACATGAGCATATCCACAATTTCAAACGAAATGGTTTCGTAATAACGCTAATTTTAAGAGTTTATTTCTGAGAGATTAAGACTGATGCTCATTTAATTCACAATGTCTAGGTTTATAAACAAGACGGTCATTTTACTTTCAAGTCTCAGTGATGATAATTTATTATATTACTTGTCATGTCACATGATATGATTGATAATGATATTATCGTGTGTTGCCATAAGGATACTTGTCATGTCATAATACTATCATGTTATTTATCATATTGCATGATACACTGTCATGTTACTTGTCATATCACCTGAGACACACTGTCTTGTTATTTGTCACATCATATGAGACACTGTCATGTTACTTATCATATCACATGAAGCACCGTTAACATACTCGTCATACCACACAAGACACACTGTCATGTTACTTGTCATATCATGAGTCACACTGTCATATTACTTATCATATCACATGAAACACTATCATGTTATTTGTCATATCACATGAGACACACTGTCATGTTACTTGTCATTTCACATGAACGACACTTTCTTATTAGATTTCATGTCATGCCCCTTACCGTGGTCCTTGTCTGCGAAGTACGCGAGCAGACACCTGGCGACAGCCTGATGACACACGACCATGACATTCTCCTGTCTCTCAAGCTCCTGGTGACACAAGACAGGGTGACGTGACAGCCAATGTCACACAGACATGTACATATATAAACAATACTCCATGGGATGCTTTCAAATAATATATATCATTCCACAGTATTCCAGACTAAGAGGTCCTATGGGTGCAACATGTAACATTGACAAACTAAGTATAATTTGATTTTGCATGATCCCAGTGTTGTTTGTAATCTGCATATATAATATATGCCATCCCTCTGTTATATATTGACATTTGTCTTGTGTCTTTTGGAAGAGACACTAAAAGCTGGTGGTCCCTTCTATCTGGTGTCTATGCCAGGGGAAGTAAATGATCTCACATGTAAATGTGTAACCTGTAGTGGACTCACTAATTCTAGAGAGTGCGTTAGCACAAGTTCGGGCTGTTTGGAGGTAAACGACCTGACACAAGACACAAAACTGTCATACGCACCATGATCACGGGCTCAAGACGGGCCACCAAATCCTGGTACGACTGCAACAACAACATATATCATGATGAGTAAACATACAACTACATCAGTGTGTGCACATGCATGCATGTGTGAACATACTGTCATTCTACATGCATCTATGTGATGTGTACAAGTTTGTGGGTGCGTGTTTGTGCACAAACAATTAATATGTAACTTTGAATCATAAGCCTCAAGTAATCCTCTCTGGTTTGTTTTATTCTGCTGTACACAGACATCTTAAGTAACTAAACATTCATACATTCACAAACAGAGAATAAGCCAACAGTAAATAGACACACTGATCTTGTATCACATGACACATCATGTGGTCAGGTCCTCACCTCTCCTCCTGGGTATCTGTAATGATACTTGTCAGCATCTCGCAATGCAAACTCCTCTGGAAACTTGCTCTGGATCTCTGCATAGGTCATACCCTCACAGACGCCCTGTAACAGAAATGTGTAATAGGTCATACCCTCACAGACGCCCTGTAACAGAAATGTGTAATAGGTCATGCCCTCACAGATGCCCTGTAACAGAAATGTGTAATAGGTCATGCCCTCACAAACGCCCTGTAACAGAAATATGTAATAGGTCATGCCCTCACAGAAGTTTTGTAACAGAAACGTGTAACAGGTCATGCCCTAGAAGAAGCCTTGTAACAGAAACATAGTATAGGTAATGTCGTGTCGATAAGCAAATACAGGGAGGAATCTTATCCCCTAATTTCAGCTGAAATGGTAGACATAAGTTGGCAGACCAATGGACCACTGATCCCTGCTGTGCGACCACGCACTCCAGTCAACAACAGACACCAGCCTCAAGTCAAACAATGCGCTACAAACATGTGAGAAAATGTAAAGTTACAATTAAAAGTAACAAGTGATAAAACAGATGTATAAAATTACGCAAGTACGTTGTCACTCACAGCGTCTATCTCATTGAGGGCCTTCCAGTGTTCCTTCGGCGCGTCGATGCCAACCGTCGTCTGGATGGTGCGCTTGAGTAGACTCGTCCACACGCGCAAGTTCTCTAGCTTCTCATCGGCCACGTACTTCGCTAAGGCACTCGCAAACTACAACAGGGGGCAGCACTGTCAGGCAGGGGCCGCACCGTCAGAATACTTACACTCTGTTTCACAACATTATGACAGCGGGCAGAACTCTTTCAACTCGCCACTTTTTTAAGCATGTGGCTTGGATTTCTACATATTATACATAGACTAAATTATTGTGGAGTCAGTAAGATAGACCTGCTACCCACCTGGTCCCCTCGCTTTGAGAGGTCACCGTCCCCACCAATCCGCCCCATCCGGTTCATGTCTGACTCGCCATGCTGCAAGCAAGACCACACAAGATGTACTTCACCCTGACCACATTCACACACTGCGCTTACAATACAAAGCGTACCATGACACAGTGTCGACATCATTCACCCCACCCATAGTACCAACGCCCACACCACAGCACTTCCGGTTTTAAGGTAATATTTAAAACGGAGAAAAACATTTTAATGTAATATTTAAAACGGAGAATAAAATTTTAATGTAACATTTAAAATGGAAAATAAAAAATTTAGATTCTTGAATCTTTGAAATTACTCCATCACACAACAATTACTACCATGTGTTATAACATTTCCAATATGCTCACCCGTACAACGTAAATCGTCCTTGGCAGCACATGAATATTCATGAGATAGTAGACCACCCTGCTCTGGACGTGGCCTGTGAGAGAAATAAATACAAGTTAAGTTTAATGTAATGACAATGATTTTATTTATCGCTGAAATCACTGATATTAATTTCATGTTGATGCGACAAACATAGATATGTGTCTATGATGATGATTTCATACAGTATGCAGATTAAATGAGAGATTGTAATGAAAATTGTGTGACTACAGTCTGAATTATGACTAAAAAAATGTAATAAATTAATACGGTATACACTATGAAAAATGGAACTGGCTAACTTTGTGCTGAGAATAGGTTGTGAGGAATAAAATAATCACCTTGCACCCTGTTTACGAGGAACTTCTCTCCCTGGTTGTAGATCCGGATGAAGGAGTAGTCCTTGTCGTGTTCCTCGTCCAGAGGCTCGTAGAACTCCGCGTAGTGCTGGATCCGGATCTTGAAGTCTCTCACGGCATCCTCCTTGTTGACGCCAGTGTAGTCTGGACTGGTCACCTTCACCTCCTGCAGTAGAGAGCTACATGTGACGGTGGAAATATCACCTCCTGTAGCAGAGAGCTACATGTGATGGTGGAAATATCACCTCCTGCAGTAGAGAGCTACATGTGATGGTGGAAATATCACCTCCTGCAGTAGAGAGCAACTTTAAAACTGCATGTTGGAAATATGATCACTTTTATGTGTGGTGTTCTAAAATATACAAATCTTCAGCTGACGAGAGTTATGTTGATGTTAGAAATACACTTTTTCCATAGTTGATAGCTAAGTGTGCATGCTTATAGCACTGCACATATATCTTTATACCACTACACATATATATAATGCATGGAGAACAATGTATAATGTTTGAAAAACCTTATAAGAAATAAATATACAGTGTACCTTTGCTGGTTTGCTTGGGCAAAATAATGTAATGTAAATATACAATGCACATTTGCAAAATAATGCAAACACAACATTTATTTAAAACTGCAATCTTCACGGGAGTCGCGAAAAAAGAGCCTTGATGCCACTAATGATGTGTTTATACTATTCTCTGCAGCCACACCTGATTAATGTACAACAAGCCTACTATGACTCACAACACACGTATGTGTTTTCAAAGAGACGGAAGCTAACGTAACCTCTGGCATTGTGCATGCAGACGAGAGTACACGAGTACCCGTACGACGCAATAACAGTGACATGTCAACTGCGCCACACACAGAGCCACGATGACACATGCACATTGAGGCAACGTTAAAAATCAATACGTCTGTCTGGTCGGCCTCTGTAAGCATAAGCCTGTGTCTGCCAAATGGCTCGCTGCCATGTGTCCCTCCCACTCTCTCTCAGCCCACACAACCTTTGTCTGATGACAAACTTCCATCTAGGGACAATTCAGTGGTCAACAACCAAGTAACATTACCAATTATGGGTCGGTCTAATACTCCCTTGTTACGTCACTGTTATGGTAAAACAAAATGGCAGCTATTTTATTATGTACACCACCTTTTACACATAATTCTAATTTACAAAATGACTATCTGAAATGAATCAACAAAATTTCTACATTTTTGCAGGCATACTGTTGAAATGAGAAAGCTAACTAGAGTTCAAGTTAACGTATATGGTAGTTAAATGATGTTGTCCGTTTAACGAATAACAGTGTTTGGTGGATAAATAACATTATTTGAACTACCAGTCACGAGATATTTCTATCTAAATTGGCTGTAAGATATGTCAATTTTGTGCCCACCAGTGTCCTAAACACATGCTGAAGCAGACACTACTTTATGCAGTGGTCAGCTTGGCAAATACAACACGTCATTACAAGTAGCTATGAGCTGACCACTGTCCACAGCCACACCTGGCCACGAGACCCACCTTGATGTTGGCCTCTATGATGCGGGCGTCAGTGCAGACAGACTCCACGAAGAATGTCTTGTAGGAATGGTTCACAGTAAGGAATTCGTAGATGAGCTGGCGGCGACTGCGGGTTGTGTTTGTGGCATCAAACACCTGCAAATCACAGCACGTCTCTCACTGTGAAATCTAACATCATCAAACAATTCAATAGACTAATCAACCAATAATGTAATAATAACAATGATATCAGACAGTGCTGTAGTGCTTACATCAGCAGCAGATGGAACTCACTTGTGCTATGAACTATGATAATTAATAAACCAATAACGTCTGTTATACAAAATCAATAAAAAAATATAAATGTGAATAAAAGAGAAACAAATTAATCCAAAAACAAATTATCCTCGCTGTGCATCTTTGCAGATTTTTATGTGCAGTGCCATGGTAGTGTGAACGTGTTCTGTGACATGAGGACCCAGTTGAGGGAAGAGACAATACTCACCGCTACCTCCCCACCGCCATCCAGCCACTCACACACGTCCTCCAGCGCGTCCCTCGCACACTTCCTGTAACACACTCGCCAGGTTACACACTACACAACACACAGTCCAGGTTACACACTTCACACAACACACAGTCCAGGTTACACACTTCACACAACACACAGTCCAGGTTACACACTTCACACAACACACAGTCCAGGTTACACACTTCACACAACACACAGTCCAGGTTACACACTTCCTACAACACACAGTCCAGGTTACACACTTCACACAACACACAGTCCAGGTTACACACTTTACACAACACAGTTCCTACAACAACACACACCAATTTACACACTTCCCGCAACACTCAGTCCAAGTTACACACTTCCTACAACACACAGACTAGGTTACACACTTCCTGCAACACACACACCAGGTTACACACTTCCTGCAACATACACATACCAGGTTACACACTTCCTGCAACACACGCACACCAGGCTACACACTTCCTGCAACATACACATACCAGGTTACACACTTCCCACAACACACTCACACAAGTTTACACACTTCCTGCAACATATACACACCAAGTTACACACTTTCTTTAACACATCAAGTTGCATAAGGTACCCTCAATGTTACACACATCACATTGAAAGTTACATAAATCATCCTCAAAGAAAACCGTCCTACCTGTGTCATCTTCAAATATATCATTGGCATACAAAGATACACACATCACCCAGAAAGTTATACACGTCACCCTCAGAATTCCACACCAACCTCAATGTTACACATGCAACCATGACAGTTATGAACGTCACCCTCAGAGTTATACCATAATCCTCAAAGTTAATCACCTACAAAGTCACCTTCAACGATAGGCACGTCACCTTCACCCTTAAAGGTACACATCACACTAAATAAAATACACATGTAACCTTAAAGACAGACTCACTCTCTGATCTCCATGGCCTCCTTGTTGTCTGCCCTGAAGAAGTCATGAGTCCTGTACTGTAGGGTGGCGCGCCGCCTGTATTCCCCCACATTGAACACTGCAAGCAACAACAGTCACTCGTCTATGACACGCACAGTAACAATCACAATTCAAATAACATTACTGATTTGCTTTGCATCTTGACACATTAAAAGCATATAAAATAATTGACTCAAATGGTAATGTAGAGTACAACCACCTGACTAGATGGAAATGTTCATGGCACACATTACTTATCATAACAAAATACTTGGGGCTTCCAGGAACTAGGCACACTAGCATGAGTGATGATAACGTATCAACCAAATTCATAGCACTTACGAACAGATCTATATATAACTCTTCTGCTGGCAGATTTAATAAATCGACAACGACACGCGACTGTGTCTCTGGGCCAGCCTCTGCATGCACATCACATCACATCCCACACACACCCACCTCTTGTATTGATTCCGATCCAGTTGAGGTAGCGAGTCAGCTTCTTAGCAATGTATGTTTTGCCTCGAGCCGGCAGACCGACCATTACAATGACACATGGTGCGATGGCCACATTCGCTATGTCTGGACATAGTGCTGAAAGCAAGGAGAAACATTCTGTTAAGTCATGTCCAAGCGCTATTTACACTGATTGCTGATAACTGGAAGAATGTAGAAATTATTAAAAGCAACATTCACCACTGTGACAAAAAGCACAACCTCTACTTAAAATTAGAAGAAAAAAAAACACATTCTACTTAACATTTCACATTCTCCTTAACACTTAACATTCTACTTAACATTTTAACACATTCTACTTAACATTTAATACAGAAACAACACACAAGCTCAAAACAGGATTAAAAAAATAACCTGAAGGTTTAAAAATTCATAATTTCACAGAGAGGATCAAATATACGAACATGCAACAGACTAGAACAAAAATTGTCTCTAAATTATAAAATATGACATTAGAACAATAATTTAGTTTACCTTTGTAAATGTATGTATGTATGTATGTATATGCATACATGTGTGCGTCTGTATATACATATATATATATTTATTCAATACATATTTAATTTCACTCTTTCATACATATTATAAGTGCATCTAGTCTAACGGGTACATGTTTACAGTGTACACTCTCTTCTTTGTAACTGGCTCTGAGTTAATTAACACTCCGTGTTGATGACAACGTCACAGTTTGGGTAATCCGAGATATTCCAGAAATTCTCGGCACTACACTATAACTGTCAGTTTCACTTCCTCCTGTCTAAATACTGGACGTGGGCGGCTGGACTTGGCACACTTCCTCCACTTTGTTCCCAGACATTCTGTGCGTTCTCGCGAGAGCTGCGCCTCAGTGTGGCATTTGTAGACACGGTCTGTCCACCCCATGTGAACGTGTCCAAGAATGATGTGGGCGGTGTTCACGTGTTAACATGCAACACTTGAATAGGAACTATCCCAGACACCTGTTTTTTCCTCTCTACACCCACGCATTGTCCAATGGAAAAAAGTAAATCGGTCAACATTGCAGAAATTTCTCGGATAATCCGAGGTGAAGGCCGGAGACCGCGCCAAGTTTCGGTGAATTTTTAGATAATGCTAAGCTCTATAAAACACTACAGAAAGATGTCAGTTCGAGGCGTGAGGATTTGACCCAGCACTGGCTGAGAGCCATGCGTATTGTTTGCAAGGTAATCAGAGGGCCTGTGCCAGTAATAATGCAATCATATTCATTCATGTAACTAGTGCCATGTTCCCACCATTTATATTTGACCTGGTGATTTGTCCAACAAACCATTTACTAGTCACAAAGAACATTACACCAGCGCACCTAATATCACTGTGACAATTAACGAGTACACCAGTGCATGCTGACAATTGACGAGTTCACATATACTGCCAGTACACTCACTACTGACACAGATAAGCATTGTAACATCGCACCAAGTTATACGAAGAATAATTTAATGAACGCGTGTTGATGTAATTATTACTTTTTTCTTTTTTTTGTGCACGCAAATCTACGCGTCGTTACGCAGAACCAGCGCCTGCATTTAATTTATTAATGCCGACAAAACGGAGACGTGTGAGCCCGCAATGAGTCGCTCAGTATTAATAGGAACATCACAATGGAATGGCTGGCTACAGCTGGATGGGGCAGGCACATATAGAGATGGCATGCCAAGGTCAGCCACAGGCTACAGGTGGCACATCTCATTTCCTGGAAGGGTCCTCAGCTTAGTTGGCTCGTACACAACAGGGTTAAGGGCCAAACACATAGTTCCACTTAAACACGCTGATTCCGTGTGTTCGCTGATTCCGTGTGTTCGACACCGTGTTGACACTGATGTCAGGTTTAATTTGGACGTTGTGAGGACACGGATACGTTATTTATACCCATTAATGAGATGTGGTGCCAAGAATGATGACGTGTTAACATCTAACCATGTTTATGTATTATAACCCAATACATTAACCGTAAGCCACAGCCAGTCAATTACATTAATTTTCACTTAGGCCTTCAAGATTATTAGCAATTTACAATATTGCCGTAATAAACAAGGACCAAATTATTTGGTGATTATCTCAGACCATCATGGCTTGGGTGCTTTCACGAGAAATAGTTTAAAGTCCTATGTAGCAGGGATCTGTGGTTAAATTATGTAGGTTTAGCGATTATCTATGATAACAGTTGTTTTTCAGATGCCAAAGCAGTTGATCTATTGTTCTGTGTTAGAAGATATTACCAGGTGTTAGCATTAATCATGATGCATGATGTCTATGGAAAAACACACCTACTCATTATATCTGATGATCTGACAATGGACAATTAATATTCAAGAGTAACTGCTGACACCCAGGCCTCAACACCCAGGCCTCAACACCCAGGCCTCAACACCCAGGCCTCAACACCCAGGCCTCAACACCCAGGCCTCAACACCCAGACCTCGACACTCAGGCCTCAACACCCAGGCCTCAACACTCAGGCCTCAACACCCAGGCCTCAACACCCAGGCCTCAACACCCAGGCCTCAACACCCAGACCTCGACACTCAGGCCTCAACACCCAGGCCTCGACACTCAGGCCTGAACACCCAAACCTCGACACTCAGGCCTCAACACCCAGACCTCGACACTCAGGCCTCGCCAACTCAGATTTGCATAACTAGACATAACATTTAAGTAAGAATGTAGAGAAACAAATATGTGGGTCTGTATATTAAGATTTACTGTCTCCAGTGTTGACACTGACTTCACCTGCATCTGATGCATCGGATTACTACGGGTGTACTTCACACTGTAGTTAGAATTAGACCCTCAAATACAAGGAGTCCAGGCACACAATCAACATCTTCCTACTTCCTAGTGGCTTACGCATCATGATTATCACTAAGGGAAAATCTCAAAACATGGCTACGCATTGCATAAGATTAGCTCCAAAGGAGGAAGATTAGCTACCATTTCATTTTGCACCATACCCTTATATTTAAAAACAAAATTATTTCCTGTCACAGTTTATACAAATGCCAACTTTTGTCATTGTATTGGGGGAATCCTTTGCTAAAAGGTTACTGGAAAAACCTGACAGTATTGAAACAATTCTAGTTTGCACATGTAAATGAATGCCTTCATATCACGGTGACCCTCCATTGAAGGGCTCTCACCAAAGCACAGTGACACAGTTGGGTTGGAAGTCACCCCATCTAGGGTGCATACAATCACCCCACCATGGGTACATCCATAGCTTCTAGTCACTGTGGCATTGTATACAGAGTCACCAATTGTGTTGACAGAATATGGATTATCTGCAAGATTATGCTGTATTTATTTATCTTAATCAACACAAGCTGTTGTGTTCACCTTAATGTAATCACCTCCATTCCAACATCTGTCACTGAATTAATTGTAATTCGGATAGAAAAACATGTAACAACCAAATTAAGTTATGTCTGATATGATGCAAGTTGTCTGAAATATAATTTTTTTTATTTGTGATAAAAAAGCACTCACAAAGTCAAAAATCAAACACCATCTTTCTCAAACATTGTCGGTAGATGTCTAATAAGACTCTAGTGTAGATTAGGGACAATAAATGAAACACTATCTGAGTAACTTCACATTGATAATGACGTGTCAGCAGCACAAATGCCACGCCACAGGAAAGTACAATTAAAATGTCAACAATAATGACATGTGACCATCACAGTTTATTTCCTTATAATCACTTTTAATGTCAAATATTGTGATCAGGTCATATGTTTAACATTACAACAACAACCCCCCACACATACATAGAACAGTTTGACAACATTCAGTACCAAGAAACAATACCTGGCAGGTGATTCACCCCTCCCCACCCCCACCCCCACACATGTTGTCTAAACACCCACTATCTGTGTACATGTGGAGCTGCAGCCTCAGCAATCATCTGCTGTCAGCTGCTGTGGGGCTATGTTGGCAGCGGGCCAGGGTCAGAGGGATCCGGGAAGAATCACTCCCTCTGGACACGTGCTTCCTGGCTGGGCAGCACGCACTGTGTTGAAGCGCAAACTAGACCTCTGGAAGCCTGCCAATGGCAACCGCAGGGAACGGCTTGGAATTGGTTAAAAGGGAACCGCTCCAGGGCAAATAGACCCACTAATAGCATCATCAAACGCAGCCGAAACCAACAATAATCCCGACTGTGGATACACCTCAGAAATAGGTGCGAAACTCCTATCTTTAAAATTAAATAACTGAACAGTTATTTGAGTATTAACGAGACAGGGATCATCTAAAATGCACTGTCATTTTGTTTACCAAATTCTGACCTTAGTGGACATTGGACTAATTATTAAAAATTACTCAGCAAATTTTAACATGATACTGAGGGGAGATAGTGGGAGGGCATATGACTGGATTCTGGACAGATGACATTTGATGACATTTACAAATACACTGATTTCATGAAAAGGAGACCAAATGTTCTCAACTAGTTACTCAACGACAATTAAACATACCAACATATTTATAAATTACACGTATAGTAGTTACCAACAATTTAATGTTAAGGTTTTCTTACAGCGTGTGCAAGAACCAGAAGTCACAAAGTAGTATCACTAAAGTTTAAATGTAGATTAGATCAGAACGAATTAATTCTCACAAAGTATATTAATAGAAGCAAATTATTTATCATCTGTGTAAATGATAAATATGAATTTATTTCAAAAATAATGATAAATAAGAATTTATTTCAAAATAAAATTTATAGCTAGGCCATAATGGCAAGATAGACCCCAGATATTTGCCAATATGACTTCTATATCCCCTTGTCACGTAGGTTTTTGCTTCAGATGATATGTAGACCCTTGGCCAGTCATTACACAGAAGCTGTAATTTCAGTAGAGATAAGAATCAACTGATAAGACTACAGTGTTAAGTTATTTAGCCGAATTGCTTCAGCTGTCCTGAGTCACAAGGTGCATCCAACCCAACCATGTGGACACTGTGGACACTGTGGACACTGTGGACACTGTGGACACTGCTCTACTCGCCAAGGTTACTTTGTTACAGCCTGTAAGACCGTTCAAAGATATTTTACATTAAACCTCTCCCACACCAGCCTGATCTATCTGGAAAACATTCACTGCAGCCTGGATGTCAGTGCTGCACAATATTCATCCACTCTTGAGTTGTATATAACTAGGTATTCAGTAATAAATCTGCATAAACTATGGCAACATGAGGAAATAAATACTTGATGTGCTAACTACAGTAATGGCATTTATAGACTGGGTGAATATTTGCTGAAGACACATAAATAGCCGCTAATGCTAATGTCTCATGTAGAGACAGATTTCTAAATTATTCTCACATGCTGGTGCTAGACTGGGAGGCAGCTACTAGAGCATACAGTGAGACAGTCAACACAAGACTGCCAGTAAGACTGTCTGACATTACCTGTGAGTGATCCATCTTTCACTGTTACAAGCGACTGCTGGGGCGGCTAATTCTGGCATTCGGTAAATATCAACACTCTGCTAACATGATAACGTAATTCCACATTTCTGTTCCAGACTTTCACTAACGTCAAGTAAAAGGTGAATCCGCTGTCACGGATAAGAAACCAGACAATCCACCTTGGCTATCTCTTCCCAGAGAGTGTAGACTGACAGCCAGCTAACGCATCCATTTATCATTTCGTGCACAATACACACGAAAGCGAAAGTAGAAAAACATGATGACAGATCTAAATATTATTCCAGCTTCTTGTTCATTCTTCACAAGAAGCCAATCCCAGCATTTTCCCCATTTTTAGTGAAAGCAACTCACATGTTATAATTTGCCCATGGACATTTTCTTGAGAGTGCCACTTCATATTTACATACAATGATAACAACTCCCGTCACACAATGACAGAATATAGTTATAACATTCAGCCAGCTGATAAATGATTCGAGCCAGACAGACATAGCATCAATATAAAGTATTACACTGAATACTGATACAGGGAATGACCTTTTCTAACGACACATCATACCAGCACACAAGAACGTAATGATGGCGTATGTATATATAGATATATTATATACATATTTATACTCACTCAACAAGCTGTATGATTCTCTTCTGTTCGCCCGGGGTCCCATCCAACTATTGGCACAGAACCTTGATGTAGAAGTGATAGAGAATGTAGTGCACTGGCACTGATGTGATGCTAGCCCTCCGTGTACACGAGTACTTCTGCTTACAGCGGTCACGTGCCCCTTTTCCTGGCAGGCTCGGCTCTTCTCGGTTGCTAATGAGATGGCACTTCAAAAACACACAGTCCTCAGTTACAGCTTCTCTGTAAACTGTCAGCGACTGGCAGTTTTATACACCGGACCAGTCCATTACGGCCAGAGGGGTGGGCGTGTGGAATGTTGCATTTTTGTCAACCATGCCACTACACGGAGGGGTGACAGCACCGAGCACCTTTAACCGACTACAAATAATAACCACGGCATTAAAATAAATTAGTAAACATCGTGTGATTGGTGGGAATTGTAAGCCAACAACCGTGTTGCCACGGAAACGGGTATGCTGATTCATTGTTACGCGGCCTATGCGCGGTATTCAATCATGCCACTCCAGTGCATTCAGATCAGAATTACACAATGAATATTTATTGAACAGTGCTTTTTGCGAGTGGCGTTTGAACGGCAGTGACTGCAGTGATTTACTGCCACATCCTATCAGGGTCTTTCCACCCTCTCTAGTGGCACGACCCTCTCACGTTACTAGCCCATAGGAAACATGCATTTTGCCCATTCTCTTAGCATGGAGATCCACATGTGATATGGGTCCACCGTGATATGCATGCATAAGCAGCAAAAGTAGCATTGCCTGGGAATAATGAACACTGCTTACAGATGGGGACTGAGGACATATGTGTAACAGTTACTGTTCTCGCACAACGTGAATATCAGCCAGCAGGCTACGTCTTGCCATTATCATGTGGCCAGGCGAGTGCATATGTTCCCAGGGCTGCGTGCATGCTGCTATCACATGGCGATCACATGCACACACCCATGGCTTGTGTGTGTGTGTGACTGTCATCCAGCTATGGGGTGCCACTACTGACAAACTCATGTCATCACAGTGCGTGTGTCTCACCACCTCTGAACTTTGTCCACACACGTCAGTCGCTTCTTGGCAGCTGTCAGTCTGGTTCTCCAATTCAACCACCGATATCGTAATGACAGTAGCTAATGGTAATTTAACTGTACTTTCCATATCATTAGAGTTCAGGGATCTGGCATGCCACTCCTGACTGAATGCTTCATGTGTGTGCCCTCAACAAGTTATGCAATAAACAGAGTAAACACGTGGACACTGAAATCCTTAGATTTAACAAATATTATCAAGATGGTTAATTTCATGAAGATAGGTTAATTCTACTTCAAAGTGTATAATTGCCCCTTTGAATTGCACAAGCAAAAGTAAGAAAAATTTAGGAAAAAGCTGCCTAAAAACCAACAAAATTATGCTGCTTTAAAAAACGTTTTAGTTATCATTTGATCCGCTGAAAAAGTACAGAATCCCAAATTTTTCTGCACACTCCCAAATATGAGCAGACTAGGAATATAATGGACTGCCACCAATTTTCAATAAGCCTGACAAGTTTGCTGACTTACAAAACCACACAGTTTAATCTTGTTAGTGTAAGAAAGGATGGGGAAAAAACCGAGTGCTCTACGTGGGCCGGAAGGGTGCACCCAATGTTGATGAAACGGCCTCGGTGACCTGGGGTTCAGACCCAGTACTTCCTGATCACAAGGCTGACCTATACCGAATCACCCAGCCAATTAGCAAATACAAACAATGTAGGAAAAAAGTCTGCTTGAGCGTCTATAAATAGAGGACAAAGTAGGAGGTTGTAATCTCGTAAGAAAACGTTCAGCTTCGTCTTCAGCGAACCTGAACTTTACTACAGAAATTAGCTGAGAAACTATACACATACAGATACTTATCCAAGTCTGTTCTAGTTGTGCAAGTTTTGTCAGGTGTGGCAGCCCATACCATACGTAACAGAACGTGGGATTGGTTGTCATTGCCCGTTAAGACCAGGTGTTAGGTCCTTTGTGTATAGGTCGACCCAAGGTGTTTCTGATGACCATTGGTGACAACATCCTACTACAGACAGGAGAGAGATGACCTATGATCAGTGGAAATACGACAGATCCTGCCGTGTTATTTTGAGACAACCCCCCCAGTTCAGTGCACATTTCTAAAATGCACACATGCCTCTGGTATCAACACATATGCACGTACGCATGCACGCCAATGCACGCACACACATACAGTAATACCACACCCACTGGCATCGGTCAAGATAAGCACAGGTACCACAAAAATCTGACACTCTTATTCAGGAAGTGGAACATAACAGGAATAACTTTGTAGTAGAATGGTTTGTGTACCAATTTACATTCTACAATTCACGCGCTACTACAGACGGTGTCCACGTGTACTTCTCCAAACTGAGGGCAAGGGGCCAATGATCTCACCATGTGCATTGCTCTAGACTGAATGCAGGTGATGATCACACCACATGCATTGCTCTGCTGATCATATCACACTGAATGAGACTGATAATGCTGCAATTGTAATCATTCTTATTCTTCATCCACTAAATGACCTCTGTCAACTTGCTGACCATTATTGTCATTGGTTTTTAGAGTTGTCCTTCTCTAGAATTAGTGAGTCCACTACAGGTTACACATTTACCCCCTGTGTGGGATCTTTTACTTCCCCTGGCATAGACACCAGATAGAAGGGACCACTGGCTTTTAGTACAAATATGGGGTTACAAAATTGCCTAAGTTTCGAAACGATGGTAGGCAGGGTTGGCGTTGATTTAATCAAATTGAATAAATCATCGATTAAATCATTGATTTAATCAACATGAAAAAATCAAGATATTTATTTTTTCGATTTTTTCAGATTATCTGAATTTTATATTTACATTGCGTGCTACTACCAGTTGATTTAACTGTATGTATTTTTAAATAAAGCTTAAATTCGTACATAACAACTTTGCTTTAATTCTTTAGAAATGCTAAGAATGAAATGTTCAGCCTATTAGGTATATTATGATATTCCACTTTTATTTATTTTCCGAATTACATATTATTTCATGTGATTGTCGAGAATGTTGAATAAATCAAATAAATCAATTTAATCGAAAAAATCCGATTTATTCGAAAAGCATCATGATTTTTTTCCAACCCTGATGGTAGGTGTGATTGAAGGTGCTTCGTGATTGAAACACCGTCCCCTCGATTGATGACGCTCTACCGTGCGACCACTGCTCCCAACTGACTGATTGTAAAAGATCACAGTTTTATACCAACTGAATCAATGTCATCACACATCTGTGGGTGGAATGACCACAGCAGTGACCAGTAAGTGACTGGGTGACCAGTAGTAAATGACCAGCGCTGGGATAAGCAACTCAGTTCTACTGTTCAAGATAGAAATAATTATGACGAAACTGAAACATGTAAATAAATATATAAACTTTACACTGAATAATAATATGTTCTCCTACACCGTCCAACCTGTTTGCAGGCCAAAATACACATGTACAGACACTGTTAAACAAACAATGACAACTGTAGTAGTTGCATGGCCAGGTACGCAGGTAGACTTGGTGCAACCAATCTACCATCCGCCATCACGTCACGGCCCATTGTTGCTACAAAATAGCAGTGAAACTAGCTGAGGGTGCAGCTGGAGGGTGTTCACCTGTAGAGGTCGGTGTTCTGTCCAGGTGAGACATCACCTATGTGCACTAACGACGCATGGCAGGTAAATGAAAAAGCGCTACAAGGTGCAGTCTGATACTGATATGATATGACCAGATCATGTGACACTCTTTACATGTGTCCACGTCATGCTGTGACACTCTTGACTGATCTCCCTTAAGGTGGACACACCTTTAAATTAAGCTACTGAAACAACTAGATGTCGTGTATGTGCCTACAAGCAAACAAACTAAACACACTCAACATCCTACACGCAAGTACTGAATTGTGCACAAAATCACAATCACCTTAAAGCAGTATCCGTACACATACAGACATTTGAAATTCTAGGATATTCTAGATTTTCAAGGCTATTTGAAAAAGAAATTCAAGACTGTTTTAACGACATGTACTTTTAAGCGCAGTCAATTAAGTTAACATTAAAAATTTTACTCAACTAAGAAAACAATGGCGCCGACCACAATCAAATGCTGATTGCCCAATGTGCACAAGTTATTTTTGTGCATAGGCTTTTCCTTTTCCAGCTGTTATTCATCACAACAATTGAGTCAAAACAATATTTTACTGACCACAATTAAATTCAAGACTTTTCATAATTTCAAGACTACATGTACTTTGTAAAATTCATGGATTTCAAGGCCTTGAATTTGGTCCAATCAAATTCATGGCTTTCCAAGACTTTCAAGGCCCCATAAGGACCCTGTTAAAGCCATTATGGTTAGTGCCAGTGGTCTAGCTGTGGGATGATTGCGTTGATTAACAGGAATACAAATGGGGTGGGACGTGGGACGCCCCAGGAAGTGTGAGATGTGCAATCAGGTGTCAGGTCTTGTAGCAATGATCCCTCCAATGAAGACACCTGGGGGACCAGGCAGCAGGTAGAGGCATCACTACACCTGTGCTGCAGGTGCCAACAGGTGTTTCTGGGACCACAAGCCTCGAGGCGTGGTCCTTGAGTTCCACAGAAATCTACATGACGTTTATATGAATGCCACCAGCAACCTATCCCTGCTCTCAGACAACATCTGAGAGAGAAATAAGAAGATGTGGCTTCTACTAAAGTGGTCACACAGTTTAAATGCTTCTACTGATACTGGAGGCATCTAGGTAAAGATAACTCTGATAAATCGATAAAGAAAGGCATGGAAACTGTTATGAAGCCATGTATAATTGTGTTTGTAGGCAGCATTCTAAACAAGGCAAACTAAGCATTATGACAAGACACTAACCCACAAATAATAATACAAATAACTGGAATCATGGATTAACAAAAGTTGAACTCTCTACATGCCAAAGGATTCCTTGCCCACTTGCCATCTAAAGTTACTACGCAATGCTCTGGATCACAATCGTGTTAAATCTGCTATCTCCTTCTGCTGTAGGGTAACTCAGGACGTACTCTTTACTATTTGTTTGCTCATTAAAATGAGCGAAACAAGACTGCGATCAAGACAGTCCATGACAGTTTTTTTTTATCCTGTGTAGAACCTGTTAGTTTGTACTGAAGACTTTATCAAGGTAAAGTAAAGTGAAAAAAATGTAACCACTAAAAACAGTCGTATATGGATTTGACCTGTTCATCTAATTTCAGCTTCCAATGGTCTAATGACCGAGATAGTTTATAACGAATAATAACAATAACATTGATAATAGCTTATACCGATGTTAATTGTTGATGTTTTCTTAGTGTATGACATTGTTCAATTGTGTTAGATATGAACCACCTGCACGAATGAATTAGTAATTCAGTTTATATAAACAAACAAACTTGGAAAATGGTCAATGTCTTAGACATAGATACTGTATTCCAAAAGTGTTTATTGTTTAATGCATACATTGGCACGACAACCAAGAATGTTACTACGGGACTGCGTAGTTAATCGATCTGGGACTTAGCCAAGACAATGCCAAGAATGCAATGAAAATAGTACATTTACTTCGATTTTGGTACCAAACACGTTAATTAGTTAGTGTTTATGCATATACATAGTTACATACACATTACTGACACACATACATGCACAGTATCTGACATTGTTTAGTAATTTTGACATGTTTTCATTTTACAAATACCCACCAGTATACAAGAATGAAATGAAATATCATCTATAAAAAGACTATTACAGGAGGCTCCTACCATGTCTCAATTTTTATCCAGTTAAATGTTTCCTTAAAGGGCTCATCTGCCCAGGATTTGCCAGCGTAGTAATGTGTAGCAGGAAGGCTGCTGTCTGGAATGTAACAAGACTGAACATCAAAGCCGATTAGGCTATTGCAGTTAACTATGCTCAGTGTTTTTGCTCACCTTGGCATTACTGCCTGTAAAGCCTGTTTTTGAAAGTTGTTGTTTTGTTTACTATTTGAATATGTTGCAGTGGAAAATTTTAAATTGCGATCACTATTACAGGCTTAACTAAACACAATTTGGTAAATAGTTGACCTACAATGCATGTATTCTAGACACAAACACAATGTTAAATAAATAAAAAAATATTGGAGCACACACCTTTTTAATAGTAAAGTGGTAAATTGTGTTATACTATCAAAGTAGTTCCACACTTATTGTTCACTTCTTAATTATTGCTACTCTGGTCATATTTTATATTATTTCCATGCAATCATTTTTAATTGATATGTTTGTAGTCTTTTTCTTATGACTGGCTACTTCAGGACTACACACTGGTGGTAGACTGTTAGTGCCATCCTGGCAGTTTCCACAACTTGTGTATATCATACACCTAACATATTATGTACAGAGAATCAATAAAATTAAATTAAATTCATATACTCAATTAACTGTATTTTTTAGAAGTGTCCATCTTAGTATTACAATGAATACAATCTCCATCTTATTATTACAATGAATACAATCTATCTTAATGGTTGACTAGCCTTACCAAATCAGTGGTCCATCAGAGTTAAATTACTAAGTCTTTAAAATACTAAAAGTAAAAGCCTTTAAAATACTAAAAGTAAAAGCCTTTAAAATACTAAAAATAAAAGCCACCACATAAACAGGACATGGAAAGTGATTTATTATCCCAGGCTAAGGTCACCAAGGAACCAGACAGGACGTAGGCTGGCAGTAATGTGATGATTGTGATTACAACATGTACACTGTGTAACAACATGTACACTGTGTACTGTAAATCACAAGGACACAGTCCAACAATTGCGCAACAGTGTCCACCCCACCTGGCCTGTGTTTGTTACTGAGACAGTCACACTACAATTAAGCAGCTGGTTCCGTGTTCGTGACCCAGTGTGCATCAGCGAATATCACGCCCACGTTCACAACGTAAATTGTTAACTAGTAGTGATAACTCATGGATACTTTGAAAACAAGTGTTGATAAGTGTCACCGAGAGGGGCAACTTGTAACGCGACCAACGACTAGATGTGGCGGATCCTACAATCAGAACTGTCCTAACTGAAGTGATAACATATGCATGCACCAATGTGGTCGCCTGCCTGTGCCGGCTATCAACCGGGGCCCACAGTAACCGTTGTGCGATCCTCCGACACCACACAATGAGCTGGCGGGGTCTACGGGGACCGAACCACAGCACACACTGTCCACGTGGCAAGGTATCGATCAACACGAGGTGCGGGTGGAAAGTTTTGTTCTGTCACACAATACTCACTATTTACGCGCTCCATGGCTGTGCTTGATGTAACTGACTTGGTCTGGTCACACAGTATCAGGACAGCAGGTGACTGCACTGGGCATTATTGGGTGTTTACGGTCACGTCACGGATGACCAGTTCACACCAGTGTGACCTCTGTCATCAGGGATGGCCTGCCTCAGTCAATAGTGTAATCATCACCCAGTGTGACACTGTCACTGCATGACTGCTTGGGGACACTGCTGTAAGTGTTGACGTTTACGAGACGGTACAAAGTCCGAATTGTCATAAACTGTTTGACAGTTAGTCGGTTACCAAGAAAAATCAGATAAAACAGGACACAACATGACACGTCACTCACAAGTTACTAGGTGTATTTATATCACCGCGGTAGTTAATCACTATGGCACAGAAACCTGTTCTGTTGCTTTGTTGGCAGTCTGTGGTAGTCAGTGGCCCTTTTGTGTTAGTCCCTAACACAAGGCTGAGTGTAAGATACCAGTAGACAACTAAACACTAACAGTGGCTTGATGTAACCTGAGACTTGGTAACGCCAACTTAGGCAAATGGAACACGAGATAACAATGAAGTTTTTATTTTTTCTAGCTACATATCAAATGATGTGCTGTGTGACCGCTGGAAATGTGTGCACATATGAACCATTGGGTACTTGTTGCTGCGGGTATCTTTGTGCATGTAGAATGTGTAAACAATAAACACTACATGTAAATTAGGTGTATTTAGGAGTGTATGTCACAAACATTCCAATGATTCTGTTTGTAGGTGTGTTAAATGAGGTATTTAAATGGCATCACTCAATGAACCTTACAGAAGAAGTGTAACACTTACTAATTATTTGCTGTGTAACACATAATAAAGTGTGTGCACTCAGTGCGTGTGAACCGGGTCAATTACAAACATTACAACGTTTCTTGAGAAGAGTTTGTCTGTATGGTTTTTTGAGAGTACATATGAACTGTGTCAGTTATAAGTATGTTTATAACATTTTTTTAAGTTATTTATTTGTTTATATCACTTATCAATTTATTTATTTTATCCATTCAATTTTTTACTTTTAAATTTTTCAAATGGTTTTACCTACATGTATAAATAGCATATTAAATATACAATCCTATATAGCTCATTATTTTAACTGTTATACTACACTTTCACACTTATCTAACTTCTTATCTTATTTAAATGTATCTACTCCTTGTTTAACATATTTACCTTTGAAAGGCTTTTTATGTGTAAGTATCAACTGTGTATGGGTTTTTACCTGAAATAAATGTAACCGTATAAGCACTGCAATGTTTGTGTACGTTGGGTGCATAAAGATTATGTGTGATCTGTAGCACTGTGTCTACAGGGTGTGTTGAGACAGTGCGTGTGTTGAGAGTACATGTGATTTGTGTCACTGTGTCCGCAGGGTGTGTTGAGAGACCAAGTGTGTTGTGTGACGAGGTGTGTTGAGACACTAGGTGTGTTGAGAGTGAACCGCGTCACTGATAAGCCCTGCAATGTTTGCGTCTACTGGGTGTTTGTGGATGTGTGGGCAACAACATGAACACTGACACTGAACTTGGCACACATCGCAGGGGAATATATTTAGAATGCACAGGAGACAACTGTGAGGACCTGATGCAGCAAACCAACTACTACTGGAGCGTCTAAGACGGAACAGTCACTAAACACACCAGTGCCAGCAAATACATTATTTTAGTCACACACAATATATTACATGTTTCTTTACAAATTGGTGGCCATTAATCTTCTCCACACCATTCTGCCTGTCCCTATCTTCCTGCAAACTAACATCACCTTGGTGTCAACTGGCAGGTCAATAACTGGCAGGTCAGTAACTGGACATATCACAGTTGGACGGTGAATAGGTGGACAACAGCCTGTTTGTACCAGTTTCCCTACAAAAGAGCCAACGATCACATGTTGCTGAACTCGCAGCAAAGTACAACTTTGCATGACTAAAATGGTGTGCTACATCGTCACACTGAACTGTTTCCTGGAGATAGACCATAAGCTAGATACAGGAGACGTCGACAGTGACACAATGACCATGACACATTGACGATCTCCCAAACTGTCTAGAACTCCAGATGCAAGACACAGGACAAAGAACATCCGAGTTGGATAGAACCCAAGTTTTCAGTACCATACATCATCTACACGTACTGATGTAGCATGCTAGTCTTACTGTCTGACACTCAGTACCTTATTCCATCCGGGAAACAGAGCAGAATGCTGTGATTATTGACTGGACAGTGTCATTCTGACATACATGACAGTTTTGTTTTTAAAATACATTATTAGGTGGCCAACTATTCTAATACTTATGACTAATACATCCTGTGATATAGATATTTTACACATGCACGCACGCATGCACACACACATGCACGCACTCACAAAAAACACACGCACACTAACACACATACAAACACACACACATAGATACTAATTGCAGTGATTAGTTTATATTAATTATTAATAATATTAGCTTTTGGTTTAAAATAAAAACTGCGTTGTTGTTTCAAGTTGTTTCAATGGCTTCATTGGGTGTTTTCTGAAATAGTGATTGGGAGTGGGACATCCACCACGCCTTCACTGCTATACTGCTATAGTCTTCTTCAGCCTGAGCAGATGTCTACAGATGCATGAGTCGGTCAACGTCCTCCACTTGGCAGGCGGGGGGGGGCCTGCAGCTATCATCCAGGCAAACCTCTAGCTGTGAGGTACACCAGTAGGTGGCAGCACCATGCTGATCTATATTAATAACAATGTTGACAGCTTCCAAACACACCCCTGGGACTATGACAGTGCACTTTCAAACACTGTTTTGCAGAAAGTGGCCACAGTCCAGTGGCATTTCTGAGAACGCACTGCAGGGTTGATCAGTTCAGCAGGTGCAATCCCATTTGCCACTTCTCACAAACACCATTTATTTGTAATATTAATGTCACATTAACTTACGAGCTAACAACACACACAGGGCCACATAGTGGGACTGCACCACACGCAATGGAGGCAACATCTGCTCAGATGTATCCTGACTGAGGCAGGGCTCATCCAAACCAGAGGAACGTATTGTTATTCCTACTGACAATAACCCCACCTAGGTCAAAGTAACCATACTGAGGAATAAATTAACATCATACTGGCCAGAAAAAACACCACAACTTACTGCTAGGTTAAGACGACCTCAACTAAATACACACATTGCCACATTCACAACAAATTACTTACTTACATATCACTGCTCAATTAACCAAGAACAATATAGTTTGAGACCCAGGACTGACAATACCACAATACCACAGTGCAGGTGTAGATATTACAGTTTAACCATGTGTGATTACATGCTTTATGTTACTGCTAAGTTATCTGTACCCGCCATGTAAACAGAGATGGGGAAAGCTTGCAGAACTAGGTCAAGGTCACTGGTGAGATGTGATGACAGCATGAGGATGGATATAAAAGGTAAGTTCTAATATAGCACAGTATCCAATCCTCAGGATTGTTCAAAGCGCTTTACACTTTACTTCCCTGACAGACCTGTTCAATCAGACACCATCTTAACTTCTCTGGGAATCATCCAGCCATATGCTACAATTAATGCGCGAAGGCTGGTCATAGACATATCCACCACTGTCTATAGCGAGGTACCAGTACTCATTTATACAGCTCAGTGAACTGGAGCAATGTAGAGTGAAAACACTTGCCCAAGATTTTAACACCGCAGCACAGGATTTGAACCTGGGTCCTCTTAGTTAAAAGTCCAAAGCTCTACGATTGCTCTACAAACTATGAGAAGACAGGGGAAAGCCAGATGGAGAGGGGACTGCCAACAGAACACAATGGAAATAACAAACACAACGAATAGTTTGGCAACATTTACCTGTCCCTCAACCCTGAAGAAAAAAAATTATTTGTTTTAAACATTAATATTACATCACGCACGCACGCACGCACGCACGCACGCACGCACGCACGCACGCACACACGTTACACATTACATTACACACGCACAAAAACAATAACACAGTAGAGCGTACGGTGTATCCAATGTTATCAAAATGACGTTCGAATCTCAAGGCATATACACACATGCATGCACACAGTTACACACACACGCACGCATGCACATTGCACACACACGCACGCATGCACATTGCACACACACACACACGCACGCAGCCACACATCTGGTACAAGTAGACAGTAACTAGACATATAACACCCCTGACAGGTCCACCCAGGACACTAACCACCTTTCTGCAACCTGACACCTGCTGTCACTGACACTATGCACCAGGTAAATGATCTAATCCATCTCAGTATTAACATATGATTTATTCATGCAAAACTGTTATGGAATAAAACCAAACAATCAACATTATCACAAATCTATTATGTGGGCGTGTTAGACTACATCATGGAAATAAACAAGGCCATGTACTCTCATTACAACTATTACTCACAGATGGAGTTGCAGCTATCCAACATTATGAAATAAGACCTCACAGGTTGACTTCACACAAACTACTTTCCCAGTACAACAAGTACACACTAAACATCAAAAGTGACATGGTCATGTCAGAATTTTTTATTTTAGCTGACTGCATTTTGTGCTTTTCTGTGTTTAACTTTTCTCCAGAACTGATACACATTCAAATGGATAATTTTGTTTATTGGTCAATGTGACAATGAAAGCTCATCCCATGAGCTGAGTGATGACAAGGCTGACTAGAGAATACAACACAGCAAATAGGCGACCCAGAGGAGATGACCTGGGAAAGGAATAGGAGACCCAGAAGAGATGACCTGGGAAAGGAATAGGAGACCCAGAAGAGATGACCTGGGAAAGGAATAGGAGACCCAGAAGAGATGACCTGGGAAAGGAATAAGTGACCCAGAAGAGATGACCTGGGAAAGGAATAAGTGACCCAGAGGAGATGACCTGGGAAAGGAATAAGTGACCCAGAAGAGATGACCTGGGAAAGGAATAAGTGACCCAGGAGAGATGACCTGGGAAAGGAATAAGTGACCCAGAAGAGATGACCTGGGAAAGGAATAAGTGACCCAGAGGAGATGACCTGGGAAAGGAATAAGTGACCCAGAAGAGATGACCTGGGAAAGGAATAAGTGACCCAGGAGAGATGACCTGGGAAAGGAATAAGTGACCCAGAAGAGATGACCTGGGAAAGGAATAAGTGACCCAGAAGACATGACCTGGGAAAGGAATAAGTGACCCAGGAGAGATGACCTGGGAAAGGAATAAGTGACCCAGGAGAGATGACCTGGGAAAGGAATAAGTGACCCAGGAGAGATGACCTGGGGAAGGAATAAGTGACCCAGGAGAGATGACCTGGGAAAGGAATAAGTGACCCAGGAGAGATGACCTGGGAAAGGAATAAGTGACCCAGGAGAGATGACCTGGGAAAGGAATAAGTGACCCAGAAGAGATGACCTGGGAAAGGAATAAGTGACCCAGGAGAGATGACCTGGGAAAGGAATAAGTGACCCAGGAGAGATGACCTGGGAAAGGAATAAGTGACCCAGGAGAGATGACCTGGGAAAGGAATAAGTGACCCAGGAGAGATGACCTGGGAAAGGAATAAGTGACCCAGGAGAGATGACCTGGGAAAGGAATAAGTGACCCAGAAGAGATGACCTGGGAAAGGAATAAGTGACCCAGAAGAGATGACCTGGGAAAGGAATAAGTGACCCAGGAGAGATGACCTGGGAAAGGAATAAGTGACCCAGGAGAGATGACCTGGGAAAGGAATAAGTGACCCAGAAGACATGACCTGGGAAAGGAATAGGTGACCCAGGAGAGATGACCTGGGAAAGGAATAAGTGACCCAGGAGAGATGACCTGGGAAAGGAATAGGAGACCCAGAAGACAGGACCTGGGAAAGGAATAGGTGACCCAGAAGAGATGACCTGGGAAGGAATAGGTGACCCAGAAGAGATGACTGTGGATGAGATGACCTGAGGGGGATAGAATCTGGGGAAGAGACAACCCAGAGAAAAGATGACCCAGGAAACAGATGACATGAGAAACAGTTAACCCAAGGAAGACATGACCAGGGAAACAGATGACTGGGAAAGAGACGAGGATGAGATTTCTCTTGAACTTGAACGAGATGACCTTTCTGGTGGGAATAGATCTGGCGCAGCAAACATGTGTAAACAGATATGTTGCGTCATTCTGACGCACTACGATCGAGTGAATAGAAAAACTGTTCCGCCCAGCACAACTGTATCAGATCCGTGGGTGAGTTGGGGCAGTGTGAAGGTGACACAACATCTGACAAACAACACAACACAACACAGTCCCATCCACAACACAACACCCCACAGATCAGATCCACTGGTCATGACCCATTCATCTTGACCCACTTCCCTACTTCCAACACGTGTCACGCCGTACCGATATCAAGTGACACTCAGCTGCTCTGTCAGAGGTACAGTTTGTCAAGTGTTGCGTAAATTATTTTCAATGACACAAGATAAAATCGTATCAGATACCAGGATACAGACAGGTTGATTCACCATGTAGAATACTTTTTATATTTCTCTGAATGGCTTTAAAAAATCATACACACAATGATTACCTATTAAGCAGCTTTACCAATCTACACATTACAATGAACTGTAATTATTTACATAATGAACTAACACACAGGTAATCAGGTAAACACTTTTAATCAGGATATGTGCAAATATCCGAGTCGAAATAACAAGGAAATCGGTGGAATAACAGAAGTGAGCTAATTATAGCATTTAAAGTCGCAAAAAGCCACAGGTATGTCTAATTTTGCTAACGACTGCACTTGTGCTGTATAAAAATAAAACGGCATTCCTCAAAGGTATCACGTAGCCCCCTCTAATTTACACCAGCCACTTGACTTAATTGCCTGCCCGCCTCAGGTTTGGTCAATGTCTGCTTTCTGCACGTTTCTCTGCAGCTATAAATTGTGAGTTTACAAACATCATCAATTGTCAGAAAAAAATACATTCCTTCAAAACCATAAGTCACCTGTGTACTAACAATAGTGTATAATTTATACTGTTTTGCAACCGATATTGTTTACACATAGAAATGTGCAAGGTATGTGATATGCAATTGTGTAATGAATACATGTTTTTCTAACCATGTTCAAAGAATCATGAATTAAAATTGAACTTAAATTTCTTACATGTAGTATCATTTATTATCTCCACAACTTAAAACTGAAATTATACTGCTAGATGAGCAGAACAGAACATAGTATTATGTTCCAAGCAGCTGTTACACAGCATTCATACCACGGTAAAACCACATTTTAGTGTATGGTACGTGACATTGACTTTGAAAATAATTTCATCTACCATAATTTTCCATGTCTAATTTTAGTTGTTTACATTTACGTGACACAATTTTTTTCAGTCTGCCCTGTGTATAGTCATGACCATCCTGTCAATGTCATGTACGTGCCTGTCACATTACATGTGGACAGTGAATAACTATCAGTTCCCACAGCTGGGCTGTAAAACGTCACCACGAGGACAGCATCAAATGTGATCACGAGGCCAGCATCAGTGACACACATGGCAGCTATATTGGGAGCTACTGTTCGAGCATAATAAATAAACTAGTGTGTAACATTGTGCAACACAACAGGCACAGGGTCAATGTCAACAGGATCACATGAACACATATTACACACTGTGTCAATGCTTTTGTCAATAATCAAATTCTTTGTCAAGCCAAAAGGGTCTTTGTGATTGCATTGGTGTTAATACGATACAGATAAAAACGTATTAAGAAGTGCTGATGCGTTTTTAATAATCAAACCTTTGAAAAGCCCGAAGGGTTCTTTGTGTAAACATTATGGGGGGTGTCAAAAGAGCACAGTAAGAACACTATGACACACAATGTGGTCATTGTTCTTGAAAAGACCCGTTTCATACTGGATATAATTCCTTTATGTGGGTGTACATGTGTACCCTCTAGACTATTACACCTGGTTTGCCCATCACCCAGGTGTAAATGAAAAGTAGATTTTATAGAACGCTAACCATGTTACCCAGCGATGCTTTGGGAAAAGGGCCGTCACGCACGCTAAAACTGTTTATGTTACATTATTTTAGGGTCCCAGACATAAGTCGCACATTCATGCATAAGACGCAACAAAATAATAACTTGTGCCTTTTGAAATACGTACTGAGCCCCCAAGTTCTCCATGCCACCCACATATGTATACATTTTGAAAGTCTAGATCTACAAACCATCCCAACAGCCCTGATAGAACACATGCAAAATATTTGCTTGATACATGCCAAACGGACGACGATGTGGGTCCACCTACATACACACAGAGAAACAATATTTTTTATAATAAAGATATTCAGAGTTTATGCTAAGTTCACCAACACTGTTGTCCTTTAAAGAACTTTCGTATACAGCGTACTGAAAAATATGTGAAGTAGAGACACCACCACACCTTCACACACAATTTGCACAAAGTGCAGGTGTAAATAAGATAGTCACCTTTACCCATCAGGCTTCACAGAAAAAAATCAAAGTTTACATAAACTTTACACAAAGTTTGTTTACACGGTTGTCCTTAAACCAAATTTTTCCCCAGTGAAAAAAAAACTACAAAAGAGGAGGCACTCACAACCTTTACACATTGCGTGTCACACAGACGTAAATGTAAGGTAGTGACCTTTCCTCAACATCTTTTTGGCAAAAACAAACTCTTTAAAAACTGATTCAAAGTTCACTAATATAATTATCTATTCAAAACATGTTTTCTATGGTGAAAATACTTCTTTCAAGTGCGATTATTATCAAAACCTCTTCACCTCATTCAGGTGTAAATAAACTATTGACCTTTCCACTGGTGTCTACTGGGGCACAAACTCAGTGTATTCTCAAAGGTCAATGTCACCTTATCCTGAATGACAGACACACTTCAGAGGGACACAACAATGGGACACTAGGACACAGGGCGATCATTTAACTCAAAGCTATTTCTAGTTTAAAATTCCTGTAAAGTGACATCATAAATTTCATTAACGCAAGACCAATACCCTTGATCATGTGTAGATGTAACTAAAGTGCAATGTGACGGTCACATAGGGCAATCATTTAACTCACATTTAAGCAGTCGAAAGTAGCATTTTAGATTTACCGGCACAATAATAATACCCTTGGACATGTGCAGATCAGACTTAAAGGACAATGTGATGATGACCAACTGACTGTCACAAGTGTTACATCACCAGACAACTCTGTAGAAGCACATTTATTGCTTTTCTTTAATTAATATAATAATAACAATCATTATTAATTAAAGATAATTATTTTACTAAAAGTACACAAGATGGTCAAAATTAAGTAGAAAATTGTGACAATTCTACGATTCCTTGTAAAACTATCATGACAAAGATCGTGTTTGAGGATAGGCTGTACTTCCGTGAGAACGTGTCTTATCGGCAAAATCACACCCACGTACCGGAAAATATAAAAATATCTCCTCCTATCAAATGCTATGTGACCTGTACAGTTGATGGAATCCACCAGGAAGGAATGTCAAATCGTGGAATGGCTGCAGGAGTGAGCAGCTCAAACATTCTACCAACAGGATTGCTTCCTGATAACGCGACTGGTCAAACTTGTCAACAATATCCTGCGAAATCGTGTCAACAAAACCTTGCGTAACAGCTACAACATTTTGGTAGTTCCCGGAACTGTGTCACTCGTGTGTAGGTCTAACAGGAGACAGACACTTCACAAAGAATAGTTAAGCTGAATCAGTCCGGAGTAAACAACCAGTGGCGCCCCCAAGTGGACAGGGACGTGCATAAGCCATGTCAACAACTGGTGACTGTCAACTATTTACGTGGACAGCCGGGACACCGTGGTGAGAGGCATGACGCAGCAGTTCCAGTGAACTGCCTTGATTAGCAGCGGATTCAGGAATTGTTTACCTGTCCCAAATACAGCACAACAAAATAACCCATTAGACCATACGTTGCTTGTCATTCAGAAGACATTGCGAAACTGTTTAGGGGCTTTGTAAATTCAAACAATTCCAATAATCCAACAAGCATTTTTAGGTAATCTGTATATTCATGTAAAGTGTAATGCGTCTCTGAATGGTTTTATTGCTAGAGATATGGTGTAGACAAATACTGTATGTATTTATTATTATTATTATTATTATTATTATTATTATTATTATTATTATTATATCATTTGATAGGACTGATGCCAGCCACCAGCTAAAACAATTGGATAGGCCAACAATTTGCAGTGATATATTGACATGTATTTTTTTATTTTTTTTATTGTATATACATTTTTAGAAACTTTACACTGATAATGATGTCACCATTTTTATTAATACTATAATGAATGGTAATTATATTATTTTTTTAAATCTAAAATGTCACTTTATTAATATTAATAGTATTGTTTTAGCAAGATGTATTATATGTGTCTGATGAGCACATTGATGTAAAAGTGCCATGAGCGCCACCATGAGGCAGATACCGACACTATAAAAACTGCCATTATTATTATGTATCTATGTCTTCAAGTGCTGGAGTTGCTAAAACAATCACTACATACAGAAAAGGTCTAAATTCTTTCTACTGGTTACAAACTATCACACACCAGTGAATTATAACTGGCTTGTTATAGCAAACGCTAACAGCTAAATATGTATCTTATTTCTAAAGAGCACAATCTATCCACATTTTGTGTTCACTGTGGTTCATTAAACTAATTTTTTCCCCAAAACATTTTATTCCAAATACGTGTACACCCTTTGCCCATCCTTTTTTTGATAACTGAAATTTTTATATTTACAAAAACCCTTGCTGTGAAATTATTGTTCAATACAAATCAATGTCCTGATTGGGAAACACGTACCAACATTACCGGTAGTCACCATTCTAGAACAGATCATTCTGACTTTCTGTTTGGGTTTAACAAATTTACCAATCCTTTCCTTTAAAAAAAACTATATAGTCAGGAAATAGCTAAGAGGTGGCAATTTTGGAATATTTTGAGCGAGGTGGCTTATAAAAACAGCGAGGTGGCCCACCTCACTTACCATATAGCAGGGGAAAACACTGTATTCTAATTTCTATATGTGTGGTTCGCTTGAGCCTGGGTATCCTGTCAAGCCCACAGACATAAATAGCACACAAGTAGAGCAACTATCTAGGCCAACTTATTTAGGACGAGTGGGAAATATAATCAGCATTGTAGCAGGGCAGACGGAACTTCCCAAAAATATGCACAGAGCAGACCATGCACACATCACTGCTGCAGTGGCGACAACAGAGGGCCAGGGGTACAGGGGAAGGGTGCTTTGTCTCAGGTAGATGTCATCACGCAGCACTCCATCTCTAAGACACAGTTCCATGTGGGATGGCAGCCAGCCCCTCCTATACGAAGAATTTTCTGGATTTAGGTAAAATTTATGTCTGCTGTGGGTTAACAAACCTAGGGCCACACCGACCAACCTGTTTTGGGGACAATGTAAATGGATAGTAATTAACCTATCTCCAACCTATATTGGGGCCAACATCCCACTTGCCACCTGTTTGTAGTCTGTCTCCCCAACTCCCAGTCTCCCATCAATGTCTAGGGTGTCCTCCCACCTCTCACTTCCTGCCAATCTCCCTCAACAGAGGTAGGATTTTAGTTGTCAGAAAGCTCTAAAATACTGTCACCTGACACTTAGGCTATAATTGCATTGCTGTAAATGAACGGAACACAACTCTAATTAAGTGGTGTTATTCTATCACAACTGACGCATGTGTGAGGAAGTGAAACAGGAACTGGTTGTGGACTCTCTGTAGACACTGCTAGATCAAAGTAAATGATGAAACACAGTCTGAACTTTGAACCTCCCCCCCACACTGCCTGACATTTCACCGAGATCCTCATTGACATCTCAGTATCTCAGTGGGGGAACTGAAATCTCAACCTCTGTATGACATTTCATCCTTCCGACTCAAGCCAGTTTGCCCTTCCTGAATTCTTACATTCAAAAAATCTAGCACCACACCCCTCTCCTGAAATTTACTATATTCTTTTTCCACCCCAAATCTAGCACTTCCCCCATCCCATTGTGTTATCCCACCTGTGACAATCGTCTGGTCTTCAACCCCTCCCCCATACCTCACCCTGTCCCTTTCATAGGCTTGTGGCCATCACCAATAGCGCCATCTGGTGAACAAGCCTGCAGTGAATTCATGCTTTACACTGCCAGGGTGTTCCCAATTTTACCCACGGATAAAATGCTGCCTAAAATCACATATCTCAGGAGATGCTCATGACATTGTGATACAGATAATGTTAACCTCCGTGACTTCCGGTACATTGTGGCTTTAGACCAATAAAATCACAGCAACAAAATCAGATGAATTCTTAATGACAAATGTCCACTGCTGGCACTGGATAAATAAATGATTAATGTTTTAGGAAACTGACTGTATCAGATATCAGCTCCTGCCCGAGTGGATGACTGGTGAAGTTGGCAGGTTAGAAGACAGCTCGTGTTACATTCAAACTGTGTGGCTCGCTAAACAAAGAGTGTAATAAATTATACTGCAAGACCGCGGAGTGACTGACGTGGGAAACTGACACAGAAAGTGACACAGGTCTGTGTACCTGATGACACGCAGACAATGTCACAAGTACCTCAATGTCACTCATCTGTGTCACAGGTGTCTACCTCCACAGGTGATAAAGTCAGATGGTGTTAAATTACAACTATCAATGACACTTAAAAGGCAACCTCATAAAAATAAAATAAATTACAACACTTTCAGAGAATCCTGGCCGACTTCGATTGAGCTACTCGAGTTACTCGCGTAACTCTGCGCGTGCAGTACAACGCGCGTAATCCAACTGAACACCGATGATCATGATCACGGACATAAACCCCTTATGTAAATAAATAAATTAAAGTAATCAGTTATTTAGTGTGTCAATTGTGACATTCATCTTCTTGGACTTTAATTATAATTCATAGAATGTGTTGACTTTAATTCATATTTAAGTCCTTAAATGATTGTCATGTAATGTTTAATTAATTTCTTATGCAGTAGGGGCCTACGTAAGTTACTCGAGTGAATCCTGTAAAACTCGCGATTGCCTCGAGTAGATAATCTAGGTAAAAAATGGTCACGTGCTCGATTGATCTCGGCTGTTCGATTGGGACTCAGGTTACGTGAGTTACTCGCGTAATTAACAACTAAACAAACTGTGAATGAGGGTCAAATGAAGCCATACACTGGGAGCACCTGAGTAGTGCCTACAGCAAATGACACGCTAAGTTTAAATGTGTGTGTCTGCTGTGTCATGATTTACAGAAGCTGTAAAGTGGGCTGGAAAGCCTGGAATGAAACATGAATCATGCTTCATTGAAATGCATAAACATAAACAATGGTACATTTGTGGATACAGCATCAGGCAAGAAGGAATTCATTGGTCATGTGGGAAGGAACGGACGGACGGACGGACGGACGGACGGACGGACGGACGGACGGACGGACAGACAGACAGACAGAGAGACAGACAGACAGACAGACTACTGCAGGCCATGGATGGAGAACCTAAAACATGATCTCATCAGAGTGGCAGACACAGACAGGACGGTCAGACCAACACTGCAGGCTTTCTCAGATAATACTTTTTATTCTCACAATAGCATTTAAACAAATACAGGTTTTATATATATATATATATATATATATATATATATATATATATATATATATATATGCATACATTCAAATACTTCCATACATAACACTAGTAAAAAAATTGAATTATACACTCCAACTGAAGATATACAGAGAAATAATGACATTACATAACAATCTTTAATAAAATAAGCAGTCCCTTCCAAAAGAACTATCCTCAACTGTCAACTCAAAAGTGTATCAACTACTGACTCAACTGTTGCCTCAACTTAATTGTCAGCTCTACCGTCAACATAACTAAATTGTCAACACGACTGTCAACTCGCCCATCAAAGCAACTGTCTGCTCAACCGTCAACTCAACTGTCAAATCAACCATCTCAACTGTCATCAACACAAATGTCGACTCAACTTTCATATCTCAACCATCAACTCAACTGTCAGCTCAACCATCAACTCAACTGGTGACTCATTTGTTTCTCAGTTGTTGACTCAACTACCAACTCAGCTGTCAACTCAGCTGTCAACTCAACTGTCAACTCTCTCTCAACTGTCAACTCAATTGGCAACTCAGCTGTCAACTCAGCTGTCAACTCAACTGTCAACTCAACTGTCAACTGAGCTGTCAACTCAACTGTCAACTCAGCTGTCAACTCAGCTGTTGACTCAGCTGTTAACTCAACTGAACTGCCAACTTATTGAGATACGCTCTCATCACTCAGACCTAATGATATGGTAGGATTTGTGAAGTTGCAAACTGATAATAAAAATTGGTTATTTTATTTTTACAAGCCATACGATTACGTTTTAACATGCCATACTATATCAATATTGTCAGTAGATTTGTTTACATTGTCACTGTACATGTCTCACAGAGATTTACGTAACACTTGCATTACAACAAATAATACCAAAATTACCATCGTATATAAAATACCTGTTCTTCCCAATTGTGTTACAAACAGGTTGCAGAGGTAACTACGTGATGAATAATGTCCCTGCTGAATACGTACAAGGATTTGGTAAGTACATGTATAATCACACGAGGGCGCCACTGTTGATCATGAACGGCTGTAGTACACGGACGGACAGTCTGCTTGTTGTCAGTCTGTTTTAATTATTCTTATTAACTAATAACTGTTTTCTTATTTAAAAAACTTAACGTAAACATAAAACATATCTACACTAATGTGCTACAGCCTCTAACTACTGTGCATTCTAACTAGCCAACCAACCACTAACACACCTTAACTACTTATAGATGCCACAGCTACATGTTAACATGCCTTAACTAAACTTCCACATGCCTTAACTAAACATCCACATGCCTTAACTACATATGTGCGTGTCTTAACTACATGTGTATATTAAATGCAGTTTCCCCGCAGCCTTCGTCCGTCCAGTAACTAATAATTTTGTAATCTTAGCCATAGTGAAAGGTTGGAATAATGTTTGGATGAATGCAATGCTCTCCCAAATCCAAACAAAACAATTTTAAATACGATTCTGAATTTGCGTGTCAGTTTGTAATTCATTGGTACCAGGTTTGGCCATTTTATTGCAAAATCATTTATAATTAAACTATTTATAATACTAATAAGAACGTCACCAGTGCCAAAAATATTGCTTTAACAAGCCACAACTTGTGTTAAACCACAACCACAACCGCGTGTTGACTTACCAGGTAACAGTCAAGTTACACCTGTATTGTGATTCATTAAAACATATCTTGGCAATCAGGTTTTTTTGACAATTTCTTTTAAATACTATGTACGATAAAAATTATACTATCCCGAAACAACTTTGAGACTTTGTTTCTGTGGATGTCTGAGGACCACTGCGGGATTCTGCGGAACACACAACACAACGCACGGGACTCACAGAGGGGTTTCCATGGCAACGACATCGACCAGTGGCGCTCGCGTTGCACTGGGTCATTGTCAAACGACTGGTCCGTTGTCCAGATAAAGTCTGGCACGGTGTCGCCCGCCTCCATCCCTAGGATGTAGGGCAGCGAGACACGACTGTCAGTGCTCCGTACCAGTGAGCTGCGGCTTGCTTGTGGCACCTTGCGAGCCAAGCAAGATGTGAGGGTTGTGAGCGACGAACCCACGATGTGCTAAAACAGCAGAATGACAACGCCTCTGTTATGTGTGTACCGTGCAAACGATGATCTCTCTCTCGCGCGATTTCGGGTGAACTGTGTGTTCGCGTCCGCCCAGGGGCTGTGTGTCCATCTGTACTGGTTGACCAATGCTACACTATAGGTGTCCTCATGATACCTCATTAGAATACTGTCATATAAGCCGTGTACAGATAGCACCCCCGACAACGCAAACAAATTCATACAGCCACTCACACCGATCTCAACAATCTGCTAAGTGGAGTAATTATAGTTGCCCCCCACTATCCCCCAGAACTGTGGCCACCCTGAGAAGCTGTAAACACAGATTATGATGTGTCCTCTCCTGATCCCTCTTCCTAGTGCTCGTTTATGACAGTTTCCCTGGTCACACCAACAACATTCCCTCTGCTGAACTCTGCTAATTGGTGACCAGACAAAATAAGACTGCACAAACTGTAATCACATTAGTGGCTGCATCGGAGTGGTATAGATGGGACCCGACAAAGTGTAAACACACATTATGTTATTACTGTATGAGGAATGGTCAACATGTCTCATGCTAACACAAATGTCACATGACGTATCACATGATGCTCATGTAAATGTCACGCGACACGATACACAATACTCTTACATTAACATCCCAAATACAAATTGTGCTTCTACAAATTACTCCCTGTGGCCTTATATAGCCAGGCACTAACGTTCATCACAACAGATCTATTTTCAGACAGCATTGCTTTATTGATGTGATTAAACTTGCCATCCTCTATTCCAACCTGTTTAGTTGCACACGTTTTCAGTTCTCAATACAGATAAAAACGGCCGTATTGGCAATGATTATTATAAATAATTTAAAGAACCGCCGTCTAATCATCCGATACGATAAGCTTTCCATTTCAAAGTAAGGATCTGTTTCCTCTGTCATAACTACCATACATTAGTTGACACATCCTACTTCAAAGCATACTACTTCAAAGCGTGGATCTCACATGACTACATCAATTCGCGTTTCCTCTGGGACGCTTTGTGCTTCAAAATAAAGCCAATCCGACAAGTCTACCTGTAGAATTATTGACACAGTGTGTCAATGTCACTGCCAATGTCACGAGCAGGTGGCGTTCTCGCCCATAATGGCTTAGATGTGACTGATTGAATCAATGTGCTCACCTGATGTGTTCAGTGTACATAATTACAGCCTGCTGTGACACAGCGGGCGACAACATAAAGACAGGTCAAGCTGGACCACACTTGCTGTGAGGAAGCTAGCCTCCCTCTCACTGTGTCATGGTATGGGTGCTGGCATGGTAACACCATAGTGACTAGCATGGTGTTAGAGGAGTCTCCTAACCGTATGTTGTATTACTGTATTACAAATTATTATATATTATTACCATGTTTATTGTGATTGTTATATTTGTATTGATTCTGAGTTGTTTTGACATGGATATAGTGTATGTATTTGGTTGAAATACTGGTCGAATAAAAAACATCATTCATTCATGGAGGGAATGGATCAACACATACCTAGCCAGTGTTCACTGTTGTCCCTGGATGCAATTAACAGGTAATACTTCGCTGACCGGGTCCAGTTACCTACCACAGTTCTGCTCAAATATTTTCATGTTGCAGCACACTTTTTGTTTGCTTGATTTTTGCGGCATACTGTCATGCTAATGTATTTGCAAATACTTTTAAAAGACAGACCAAATTTCAAATACAAATACATGCCCTTTTGTCATTTTCAATTCAATTACAAATACACAAAATTTCTGTATTTAAATGCAATTACAAATATGTTTTTTAACCCAACCCTGGACATACAAGAACATTGTGATAAAATTTCAGATTTTTAGGCTCTCCAAAAACATAGGTGTCTATGGGCCAATATTTTTTCAATTCCCAATAAACTATACCACTATTACGTGTACAGCTGCTAGCTACAAATTACACCAAGAAAGCTGCCTCACTTAAAGATGAGTACCAGGGGTAAGAAACAAGGAAACATACTAACAAATGTCATACCTGGAAAAATCAAATGATAGAGCTTGCGAAGATGGGTACGTCCCAACAGTCGTGTACACAAGGGGTCACAAGACACATTGTCAATACGATTCGATGACATCCAGCAGTAATGATACGCCACGTGCACGGTGCAAGACTGCGTCCACGATGCCTAGTCCAAGGCACTCAGTCCAGAATGACACGGTGACTAAATATTGAGCTGGCAGTACGAAATGTCCACTGCAGATTGGCTAGAGTTTGTTGCCATGGACGGACAGCGTGCTACCTGCATGCAACTGTTCTTGCGTGATGCATGACTGCGGTTACATGACAGACTCACGGGACAACCCACGCACCGTAGCACGAGCGACGCGGCGGACTAGCACTGAACTCTGGGAGGTTGCACTGGTGACCAACGGTATTAGCTAATGGCCCGAGGGCATCGACTACGTAGGCGACCAGAACGTGTACATCTCGATGCAGATTATATCCAATAATACTCGCCACGGGCGGGGTAGGGAAAAATCAATGGCGACGAGAACTAACGAGTTTACTCAGCACTGAGTTCAACCTCATCATCACTGTGCAGCCACCACTTCCAGCACCAGGCCACCTCTACGCTGCCACAACCCCATTGATCAGCTCCATCAGGTGCAACAGTAATTTATGAACACACCAAAGTGGACATGCTAAGACAGCTTAGTCTGAGGTAGACGGTAATAGACGCTGTCTGTGACTGGTCCAGAGAGGCCTGGCTCTGGTCGTACGCAGTCAGAGAACATCAAATATTAACACAACAATATATACAGTATTAATGAGGAGACATCCTCAGGCAGCACCTTATGTAAGTGAGTTGGGCTAAGATGTGTACATGTAGATTTGATTAAAGAGAACATTACCCAGCATTCCCCACATCCTCACAGACAGTCTTCAACAAATAAGGAAGTTCTTGTAATAAAGTATCCTTGAAGCAGTAATGACTATGTGCACATCAATCTTCACCTAGACGCCAAAGCACCCATTTTATAACACATCCGTTTCCAAGCTGGATCACCAAACGATGGTAAACCGCAATTCTCTGCAGACCAAGTCGTTCCAATATAACATCGGCTTCTGTGAGACTTATTCGTGAATGCAATCAATGATGTAGCCGGGCCAATCATGCCGTACCATTAGAGTCTGTTAGACGGAGCCACTGGGATAATAGAGATTGGTGAAGAGGCAGAAAGTACTGAATTAAATTACTCCGGCTTTGAACAACTATTGGTCTGCCTCGTTCCCTCATCATAAAGAGATTGTCTGTTTCCTGATCAGACGCCTGGCCAATAACTCCCAACTCACTCAATGTACTCTAGCTGCTGAGTCTAGCGTAATTAATAAATTATGCAATAATATTAATATTTCATTGTGAAGGATGCACCTAATTGATCTATACATTAATTACCCAACATATGTGTATTGTAAGTTAATCTCCTCCCATGCACTGACAAAAATGACAAGTTAGCATGTAAATGTGCCTGTAGCATTAATTACAACTAAATAGCCAGGAAACCGTTAAGAGGTAGCAATTTAGGGACATTTTGAGCGAGGTAGCTTAGAAAAAGAGAAAAACAGCGAGGTGGCCCACCTCACACATCATATAGCAGGGAAAACACAGCAGTGGTATTTATGTAGAATTATTTACATAATGTTTTGATATTAGCCTCTGCTTTGCTATGGGTCCCTTTTCCTACCAGTGAGAATATGTAGTTAACTCCAGATGGCACCACCATGACTGACTAGCTCTCTACTGGATAACTTTAATAGGTGGTTGCATAGCTTTATGTAGAAACCCATCATATGGATGGATCATTGAAGATGGGTAGAAATATCACTGGACGAGTGGTGGACGGGTAAAATTAAGAAAGTTGCGAGAAATTGTTAATACAATTATGCTATAATGCGCTCTATATAATAGTTTAAAAAAAGAACTGGACTACTGGGATAACATGCTTAAGAAACACACTGTCTGTTTGGTATGTTTCACTCGTGTGCCAGCAACACCAGCAAGGAAGCAATTGTGATCTTCGATCACATCTCATTAAGCCGGCAATTGCCCTGATCTTGTGTTATTGGCACAATCTATAAATAATTCCCCACAGTAACAATTCCTCATAAAAAAACAAGAATTTATAAACGTTATAAAGTGGAGCACTGTTATTTAAAGTAGTTATTTCATGGCAATGAAGCACAATTATTATCATCTCCCACAGTTCCACCAGGCTGCCACAACTGTACATAAAAAGAAACAACACAAATAAAAGCACATGAACTGATGCACTAGGGAACAGTCTCTCTTTTACAACACATGCCATGCCATAAATAAACTCACGCACGCACGCACGCACGCACGCACGCACGCACGCACGCACATACTAGGCCAGTGCGCCAACTTAACCAGATGTTGCTGCTTGGCCTAACTATCTATTCCCAGTATAAATACTGAGTGTCCCAGGGCCAATGTTTACTTGATGCATCTGATACCACTTGTCAAACTGACGGCCCAGCGGACACAGACTTCCAAGAATAGCAGCAAAAAGCTTTCTGTTTTAGCTCACTTTTAACGCAATCATGCTATATCTACAAATCTGTCATGCTAAAATAAATTCTGCTAGTATACGAAGAGAAATTACATTCGGATATATTACACAGAATGGTTCAGTTGTACTTTAAGTATATATAAGCATGCTCACTAACATTGTGTAAAATCAATGAACGACTGATATAACTGACTATTAGCTAGTGCACAACTGTCACACACATGCATATTGTTTTATGCATTATGCAAACACAGCAAAGTGTATGTAATCAGATGAGTATTGTCTCTAATGTTGATATTCAATAAAGGGCAGCTGTGACTGTGTGAAGAAGTGCTGCCATCTGGTGCACAAAGCAACATCAAATGATACTCATACAATTTTTTTATCACAAAATGTAATTAAATCATTATCATAAACTTAACACTGCAGGTTGTATAAAGATATTGTAATTCCACACAATATGGTGCTAAATATATATTAATAAACTTTTAAAATTGCACACATGAAAAAATGCTTTGTCCAATCAGTGTTTTAATCAGAAATCCTCAACAACCTTTGACCAAAACTGTACGTTGTTGTGCTGCTTGTTTAGATTCCCCACCGGCTACCCTCTGTCCTCTGTCCTAGGCTGCCTCGCAGATCTTTGAACAGCAAACGTATCGCTGGATTGCTTGCTTGTTAAATCATACGGCTTTTGTTTTGGTCTTCCTGGTTTTTGCATAACTGATCATATATGTATAGTAAAAAGGAGATGCCATTATTAAAAAATTATTACTGCAATCTGAATGTGTAAGATTCTAGCGAACTCTATCCAGTGACACACTGAAACTCCTTTAGCTGATGTCTTTAAAGGAAAAGACATCAGCCCCAGGCAACATCCCACTTTGACCATATTCTGACTTTTCTGGGTAAATGAAAGCAATTATAGTTTTTATTGTAGTTCTAGTTGCTATTGTGATGTGTTCTAACGAAATGAGACGTATGTGAGCCGGGTATGTCAAAAGATAAATTGGCTAATTTGTAACAACGCTTTCAAATGCAAAACATCAAAATGTTTTTGTTTCCTATTAACTTAATAGCTCTTGAACAGATGAGTCATTCCATGCCAAATATAAAATAATTATCCAGATATCTTTCCGGTAGACCATCTCTTATTTTAATAACATTTCACCAAGGCATGCCAATGGTGGCTGCCAAATTACAGTTATTTATGGTATGTATGGTTGATCGGTTAGTGAACTGATGGCTATGACACGGACGTAATGGGAAGACATCAAGACTTGTTTTTATACTGCCAAACGCTGCACAGTGTATAACATTATTGGAACAATGCGAGCAGGGATTTGGGACTGCACTGACACTGTCACACACTGACAGCAACGTAAAGTTTACATTGCCATTCATTAAATGGAGCATCGACGTTAAAATGCAAATTCATCATGGTATCATGTATGCCTGATCCAGCTTTTCTGTTGAGTGCCAGGCATAGTAAATCCAAGACATGCTTGTTACGACAACACATAACAAGCATGTCTTGGTTTTACTGTGCCTGATTTCAAACCTCACCTCTCTACCTCTCTACCTCTCAAATGATTGAGGTCAATGTCATGATATTAGTTTAGTCTCAATGCAATTATGAAAAATACATATTGGAAAGTGTCAATGAGTGGGTCAACTGTCAATATTACATTATATGATTTTTAATAATTTACAAGCTTATACAATGACACTGAATGCATTTATTTTTTTACAATATTTAAAAGAATTAAACTGACTTTATTATGACATTTATGCGATATATGTAGAAAAAAAAACACTGACGGAAGGCACTTATTTCTCATGTTGGCTATTTCCAGGTAATAATTTATGTAAATAAATGTGCTAAAATTGTATAATTAATGTGAACAATGCTTCAGATATCGCATTAATTGCAGACTGATATCATAATTAAAAATGCTTTGGATAAGTTTCACTCCTATCGAACCTTGGTGGGCTTTTTGTAAAGCGACCATCACTGCAGTGGGCTGAGTAGCAGCATATTTTGTTTACAAAATATGGTCAGTAACTTTTTGGGTTCACGAGCCATTAAGGATACAAAACATTAATGTTAAGGCCTGTTAGAAGTCAAGACATCCCAGAAATATACCATTGTCACATGTGTAAATGAGTCCTATATTCAATCAACCATAGTTTCATAAATAATTAGTAATTGGCACTGGAATGTTGTATGCAGCAACCATTTTTATAAGTGAATAGATGAGTGAAATGTCATCAAAATCAAAGATAATCACCTGACGACCTCAGGCTGACCCTGGAGTTTGCATGGAATGACCCACATGATGCCATATCATGCTATTTTGCAGCCCTTCTAGTTCTACGACTACGTACTCATAGGCCTAATCAATAATTGGCTAATGTCTGATGGATGTTAATTTTTTATTCAGCATCCCATGTTTGCCAAAATTAATAATTTCATTAATTTATTAAAGCCAAAACTTACTTTCAGAATTGACAGAAGTTAGAAGACTGTGTCAAGTCAAGACTGAGTCAAAACAAGTCAAGACAGGTCAGAATCAGAATGACACGCCTGTCCAATTCGCTTTATTATAAGTTGACAAATATTTATTCAGTTATACACTTATTGCATCATCAAGCTACCTATAATTGCGATTACGTTATGCTTTATGGGTACAAAATAAGTAAATATTTGACCAATTATATTTCATGCTACATTTTATTATATTTGTCATGTTGTTAATCTCTCTGAACGTTTTTCCGCACAGCAGTTGAGCGTTCGCGCCCGGAGTACGACCCGACGACCCATGACCGTGTCAGCAGACGACCTGAGGCTCAGCCTGAGGCGAGACGTGGCCAAACAAGGGTCGCGATTGACCAAGCAACGAATGATAACTCCAATTTTTTCGATATAAGTCATGTGACACATTGTGCGTTTCAGTTCTAGGTGACAATAAAATTGTGATTATATTGACTTACTTCTTTTGTGATGCAGTCTTCGTTTGGTCTTTTGAACAGCAGACATCACCGCTTCGCAAAGTTGGCCGCTTTGATGACGCAGCAAGCCGCAATATCTCAGGAAATTATACTTCCGGTGACGTCGGTATCGTTGTCAGCCAGCAGGAAAAAACAAACGCCTCGCCCTCAGGCGAAGCCTGTCAATACGCTTCGTGAAACGCCACATTTGTTCAGTCAGGTGTTCCACGAATTGTGTCGGTGTGAGAAACAGCACCATTTAGCGTGGAATAAACATTGTAAAAATGTATCGTATTTAACTAAACTTAATTAATACATAATTACCTAAAGTAGTCATAATATTATAGCCAATTTACAAGTCTTGGCTTCACTGCCATTAATTGACGGATCATTCGATGAAACATAGCCAAGTCATTATCATAGGGGCGTAGCTAAGCATTATTATACGTTGAAGCACTAATTAGTGTTATCAATTTTTATTCTATCTTAATTGAGTGCATGGCGCTCAATAATGTTGTATAACAGTGGCATTTTGTTCGGAAACACGGCACTTCAGAAATAGATTGGCCCACCGATATAGCTGATGCCTGTGGTAGAGTAACCTGGGGCATGCCGCCCCGAAGGAAAAGTTGTATATTTTTTCCATGACATTCGATGCATTTTTGTGCTGTACAGTTGTTGAGATAGAAGTAATTTTCATGTGGCTAGGCAGTAGTAGGCACATTCTGGGCGCCGAGGCGACGAATGTTTTCCAACAGCTATTCTTCATTGCATGCCCTTGAAGCTCCCCCCCCCCCAATAAAACCGCAGGTAAGTACCTACTATATCATATACAACAGTGTGCGTCATTCTGGTTTCTTCCATTCCATGTGGTGGGTTTGTTTGAACGTTGTGCCTTATTAAATAACTCGTTCATGTTCATGCATAGACCTAGCTATGGTGCGATAATGACGCCGTCAGACTAACAGCTTTTCCCCGAAGGGAATAGAAACAAGGCATTATAGGTAAAATTCGTTTTCCAATGTACACAAAGTATAACATTGTGTATAACATTCGACTGAATTCTGCTTCAGGAATATATATATATATATATATATATATATATATATATATATATATATATATATATATATATATATATATATATATTGCATGGATGCCGGATGCCCTTGTCCAATACAAAATCCTGCCTGCATGGTACGACGCTGAGCGCAACCGCGTCTACTAAGTGAGCTTGCGAGACCAACAGATTTGGATGCGCTGATTCAAAATGTTACACACAAAGCAAATAACTAGCTGCTACAGGAGCGCTTAATAATTGTCACAAGACAAAAACAGTGTGTGTGTGCGTGCGTGCGTGCGTGCGTGCGTGCGTGCGTGTGGTGTGCGTGCGTGAATGCGTGTGTGTGTGTGTGTGTGTGTGTGTGTGTGTGCGTGCGTGCGTGCGTGCGTGCGTGCGTGCGTGCGTGCGTGCGTGCGTGCGTGCGTGCGTGCGTGCGTGCGTGCGTGCGTGTGTATAATTATTAGTGTGATATTATGAACTATAAAACTTTTTCTGAACCTGAATATAATATTATGTTCGCAATTTATATTTAATTGTGTTGAGTATCTCACGTGCGCTGCATTCGATACAGTTAACCTGAAAAAAGCAACGGCGAAGCGACTTCAGACAAAGAAACCATCGGTTTATTCGGCTTATTTTTTTCAACACACTTGGATCAGAGTGAAACCTTAAGATAATTGCTTGTTCCTGTAAAGTGACTTGTGTTTGTATAATATCAGATTATTGCTCAATAACTTATTCTGACCCCCATTTCAATCCAAATGCCAACCTTGTAAACGTATTGTGAATACATGGAAAGCTACATTATGCGTGATGCAAGCCGACAACAATGACATCACATCTCGGCAACGCGAAAGCGCTAAAAAAAATATGCATATTAAAAAAAAAACAGTTACATAAATCAAGTATGGTATTTTTAATTGATCAACTGTTGTTGTTTTTGTTCCCTTTATGTAGACCGAGGCGTCGCTCAAAAAACATGTAAATAACACTCATGTTATCTTTCTTGTCGTAATGTTTCCACTGAAAGAACCTCAGATGTAATCTAAGACAGGTTACAATGAATACATAATATATTATTAATCAATGCATCACCGAACCCACAGCGGAAAAAAATATTATGTTGTGTCGCCTTCGCATAGACCGTCATGCCACGTGTTGACCTGTTCGACAATCGGATCTTTTCCTGTAGACATCATCCTTCATCCCCTCTTCCTTTGTTGATCTATCTCACTCTGGAATACGGGGTGTCGCGGGATGTTTTCAAGGGCGAGCAACCCGTTCCAGGTGATTCAACGCTAGCATGCACATACGTACCTTTCCCACCAGAAGCGACCAGAATGCCACGAAAGCTACAGCAGAATATAGTCATGCAGATATCCGAATAAAGTAAATATTCATAATGAGTTGTTGGCCAGTTTCATTGCACTTACCCTGCATTTGGATAGGGTAGACTGGGGCAAATTGTAACCAAAATAACACTTTTCAAGATTGTGGGTGGGTTTCTTAAACGATCGAAACTGTTTTCTTATCAATGGGTCCCCACATATCTCCCGCAGATAATTAGGGCATGATTAATTGTCCGGCATATTACACAGTTGTGGTATAAAGAGTTATATGAGGCGTCCTTAAGTGTTAAAAACAGTTTGGCAAGCCCTCTGTTACAACATACCCGTGTTACAACTACCCTCGGTCTCCCCTACAAATCATCATGAATACCTGTCGCCGCGTTTTTATTATTATACTCTGCTTTCCTGACAACCGGCGTCGGAACGAAATTATTATTGACTACAGACTAATGCGCGATACCCTGGTAGGGGTTTTGCACTATAAACATTCGTAATATTCCAATTTGAAAACGGTGGAAACCATGGAAGTAATCTACAAGTAAACCACGACACTTTGAATCATAAATCATTCATTATAGTAATTTTTTGGATAAGGTGGGATGAGTTTATCATCGACAGCGTCACAGCGACAGTGAAAGTAGTTTTCACTCCATTTATCCACTTACCTAAAATTAATTATTGCGATCCAAACTTTTCATCAACTTAATTAGGCATATATGTGGTTGGTAACACTCAACCATAATACATAATGCTACAATATCGACATAGTGCACTACGATATCATCAGTTTCAATGTATCCGACAGATCGACCTTGTTCCGTTGAAGATCGAGGCGCTGAACAATTAATATCCCCTTTTTGCCAGTCGCGATGTTGTCCAAAGGATATCGCTGGATGGGTGTGTGGTAAGAAACACACCCATCCACTTTGACGTTGTACGTCAACTAGTTGTTACGGAGAACAATAAAGCACGAACGTCACACGATGACGTCATCGCCGTTCACGCTCGAAGACGTAACGTCCATGTGTCGCGCTACGTCACTGCACGCAGTTTCCGTAATTCTGACAAAAAGTCATAAACCTCGCCTTCTGTATGTCTGCACCATCAAATGCACATCTCTTCCGTAAATGTTCCCCATACTGACGACAATGTATAATACATAAACGAAAACATTCGTGTAAACTTTATTAAATATGAATGCTGAACATGATGAAATACAAAAGCAGCACCATTTATTGGTTTATTATCGGCGCAGACAGAGAGAAGACACATTGCAAATCGAAAACAATGTTAGCTGAGGGAGTCGTGACATATACGAAGACTAGGTAGAGGCCATTAGCAACTCTAACTGAGCGAATACAGACGTGCCACATGATACGGATTACCCGTATCCGATACGGATTTTGGCGGGTTTTTAAGTGATACGGCCATTCTCCGTTTTGATACGGATTCTAATTAACCAAATTTATGGAGAAATTGTTTTTGACCACATTATGTCTTGTATGCGTCACAAAACTATACTGCATAATGGAATAACTGTTTACTGTTAGTGACTAAGTAAATTGAAACGAACGAACTTAACCACCGATTAGTTTATTGTAGCGCGTAAGTTTAAAAGATGGCGTGCTGGTAAAGGTTTGTTCTGAAAACTGCGGCAGGTGGCCCAACGGGTGGGAACGGGGCGCGTGGCAGGCGCGTGACGGTTATGAAAAGCAATACAGGAAATGGAGCTCAACGCCGAGTTCAATGAAATCGCCTGTATTTCTGATTTCAAAATGTTGACGCTTGCCAGTGAAACTTCGATATACGCGAGAACTGCTGAAATAAATTGTCATAATTTGATGACACTGTCTGTTTTGCGGTACGCAGTTTAAAAGTGCTGATCGAAGTGAAATAAAACTTCGGTAATCTTCCAGTTAACTGTCCCCAATAATCGAAAAAACCGTGGAAATCCGCTTTGAAAAGGCCTTTATAATTTAGGCCAGTTAACTGGAAGTTCTGATTAATGATACCGATTGATACGGATTCTTACAAAATTTTAGGTCAAAAATACGGATTATCATCCCCAAAATGTGGCAAGTCTGCGAATATATATAACGGCTTCTAGCTGCAGTGATTAGTTACTTTCGTCTTGCGATGTGTTAATTCATGACGGCTCAGTATCCAACCCCCACCATTGGTTTCAACGTACGCTCATGCAATGGATATTCAACATTAAACAATTCCTGATTTCGAAATGTATACCGCTGTTGACATGTGAGTGTTACGAAAAACAACTCCATACACCACGTACTTTGTGACGATCTGCTCATCACGCAACCAATATTAGCCATGGGGTTACAATCGGCCCTACATAAAGGTATTCTTTGATTACCTTTAGCCGTGTTGACTGAACTACTATTACTCTGTACTTGAGTAACAGTTGAAGTAACTCACCTCAAAACAACCCGGGCAAAACGAGAGAGTTAACGTTCCGCAATTCGTCGCACCACATTTTGTGCATAAATGTGTTGTATATCTACGAAACACTCCAAAGAATAACAGGGCGTGATATTGATTTGTGTTGACACTTTTCACCTTTGATCTTTTACAAATAGAGACTATCTTATTTTACCCGTAGATTTCCTATTTTACCCGAATGTACGGCCTAAATGACATCTTGATCCAGGAAATATGGAATGCTTATCTAGTTGTGTAATTCGCTAATATGATATGGCCATACATATTCACAACTTTTATTTCAAATAATTGATATTTATTAAAAATTAGTAAAATACAATAAGATTACCCAAGATATGCGACATGGTAAGGTCGTATAAACATATGTATCATACTTCTTTATGTATTTGGATTTGCGCATTGTTCACATATTTATACACCATCCTGTAATCTGAAAAACAAAACACATTATTCTTATCTAGCTCAAATATGTCACTGTTCAGATTTTAGTGGATTCAGTTTATTTATACAGATATTCATGAGATGAATGACTATACATTACAGCTATGGTGGGCTAATAAACTTCATTCTCGGCAACCCCAAAATTAAACTTATCACAAAACTGTTCTGTGTAGGTAAGGCCTACGATCATTTTAATCAGACATATCAATACTATAGATCTGCTTTTGAAATCCCGAATCCCACGTGAATGCATACATAGCCTATGGTGTGTAATCATTATTCACGGAAATTCCATATTTGAAACTTTCATTGGTCATTAAAGAATTATCAACTCTATGCAAAACGGGATCATCCCATTTTGCCCGCATTTTAAGATCGCACTTTGCCCATAATTGGCATAGTTTAATCAAACTGATACACATTAATTGTCGCTCACTCTCACGAATAAATTACATGCTGAAGCATTTATAAACTAACACTACATCTTCACAACATTCGAAATTGAAATATGACAAGTTGTTATTTATGTAGCGAAGTTAGATGCATCATTAAACAAACAATTGAGTAAATGATCAGCTAGAAATAAGGAATACTTACGATTGTTCCCATCCGCGTGCAAAACTGCATGCAAATTTGTTTGTATGGTAGTCAGCACATGCTGCTACACAAGTTGGAAGCGAACATACGCTTTGTGACAGCACTGTTCTTTGCATATAATGATTTCCCATATAAGTTGATTATCCCGTTTTGCCCAGGTTTCCCCGTGCATTGAAAAAAGCCGTACTTTATAAAAAAGAAAAGTACCTTTCAACCTGAAGTAAGAGTAAAAGTGTTTTAATTTCAACACAATTGTTGTCCACCTGGGATAGAGATACAGGACCAGAAACAAAAACCAAGACAATGAGATTCAAAGAAGAACCACGGCCGGATGGACAGCATTCGTCAAACCGTGTCGTCTTCAAGGAACACGATTTACATTCTAGAGGAAGTCCAGCGAGACGATGGAGAGACGATAGAGTTAGATGACCATATGGTACCATCTGGCAGGGAATAGCGCAAGATAAACAGATGTGGAAATAGCATGCTGAGGCATTCGTTCAATTTACTACAAGGAGTCGGGGACATGGCTGCACAATGATGGTGATGGTGATGGTGATGATGGTGATGGTGATGGTGATGGTGATGGTGATGGTGATGGTGATGGTGATGGTGATGGTGATGGTGATGGTGATGGTGATGGTGATGGTGATGGTGATGGTGATGGTGATGGTGATGGTGATGGTGATGGTGATGGTGATGGTGATGGTGATGGTGATGGTGATGGTGATGGTGATGGTGATGGTGATGGTGGGGACACTGATAACTTATCAGCAGGCACAACAAAGCGAAACTAAACTAAATACATTACTTTACATAAACGTTAACCCAATCCACTAAAGTAAAATAATTAATTTGTATATAGATACGAATAAGACCTGGCCTGGGAGTCGCTATATGATTGCATACTATTAATAAATGTCCACATGGGGATAAGAGCCCCTCGTGCAATTAAACACGAGTTATTGTAACGAGTATAATTAATCAAGTAAACAAAATATCTACCGCTTGGATGCCGGATGCCTTGATCCTGCCTACGCTACTGTCGCGGGGCCCCTGAAACCGAGAGGCCCGTATTATTGATCATATCTGCTATATATTTGTTATGTTGTTCATCGGTATATATACGACCCCTCGCTTAGCGTGTGCTGTTTACAGATGGTCCCTAATGTGAGCGCCGCTGGGAATGTTACGGTGCATAGAGTCGTTGTAACGGTTGCCTAGAAGTGAGCGCGGATACATGAAGGAAGTGACGTTCGCCACAGTGAGTTTTTCTCACCGCCGGCTTAACCTGTTTTGGTTGTTCGATAAGTCGAATAAGTATGTTTGACCTTGTTCGAATGTCCATTGATACGTATGCACTTTTGGTAATCTTCCAGTTATCTGGCCTAAATTATTAGGGCATTTTCAAAACGTTTTTACTACCTTTTTTCGATGTATATTATTATATAATTCGGAATGTCCTACTTCCGGTACAAAGAAGGCGGATATAATTTTTTTAAATTGTGTTTTAGAATAATTTTATGCCGTCGAGTCGATGTAAATAAGCCGATGGCGATGCCACAGCCCAGGGCGTGAGCAGTTAGCGCTCCCCAGACGCATGGCCATGGGGCGATGTCTTGCCATTTGCGAATGTATGTCCCCAAACCTGGCTAAGGCTAAGCCTAGGCTAAGGCTACATACATGATGAGTACCGCCGGTAGTACATCATTAATTTGGGTACCTTAATTTGTATTCTGTTTAACGCTGATTTATTTGTTTTAAGCTTAAATTGATAAAATATTGCCAATATTTTTCTATATTTCAACTTCACAATGCACTCTCAAGACATCGCCTCTGCGGTCCTGCAGATATGTCTGTGATGCACTAAGCGCTCACGTCTGTGACATCAGTTTATTTACGTCGACTCGACTGCATTAAATTGATATAACACAATAAAAAATAATATCCAACTTCTTTTTACCGGAAGTGATGTAGAAAGACATTCTGAACATATGCACATCGAAAAAGGTGGCAAAAACGTTTTGAAAAGACCCTAATAATTTAGGCCAGTTAACTGGTAGATTACCGCATTTTAATATCGGTTCATAGTTTCGCTAGTACTGTGCAAGATCGAACATGCAAAACAACCACAAATCTACCCAGATCTCAATTCAATCAAGACAAGTCTTTCAATCTTACGCGTTCACCCAGATCTCAACTCAATCAAGACAAGTCATTCAATCACTGGATCAGTTCCATGTTAGCTGTTGGACTATGTGCATATCACTGAGTGACAGTGTATGGAATTTTTATATGCACGAAGAAGACAACTGGACATGGTGTCATGGAACTGAAGAGTGAAGTGTTTTCAAATTCAGTAGATATTAGATTCTAAACATATTCTTCAAATCAATGTGTGCGAAATAATAGTAAGCATAATTTAATAAATTAATGCCCTATAAAAATATAGGAATATTGGGCAGATTTAATAATCATAAAGTGGCAAATTGTAGCATATGCAGTGGCAAACAAAAAAGACACTACCAGTTACGACTGCCTCGTACAGCGGATATTTTTATTGTTGTTATATGCAGCAGCAATGGGGTTATATCTAATATATCATACTCTAAGCTTGAGATAACTAACAATTCCAGCCAATTCACTTAATCAAGCATTATAAATCTGACAGTCTAACATTTTGGGATCAAACTATATGATCATAAGAAGATGATGCAAACCTAGACATACAGGGGAGCCACATAACACTCAGTGAACAATAAATCACTGTAGATTAGCATGGTTAGCTGGTGAAAATGTCTAAATCTAATCAATGTATAATGCCAAATAAGGTGCAAGCTGCTGTTTGTTTATTTATTTAGGAACAAAGATTGCCACAGTCAGTTTGGATATGACATGTAAGTGGTATTCAAAATGTGCAAAGTCCTGAGGGAGATGCAGTTCAACAATAACCATTCTGCACTAACATTACAAGTTTCTAGGGTCTATAATATAATGTAATGTATAACTATGGGCACTTGATTTGGTAATGACCTGCTGGAGCATCCTGGGTGGCCCAGTGACAGACCAGCTTGCTATTTGGGGTTCCAAGGTGTGCAACATCAATTTATATGCTTTGGTTTATGTCAGATGATGCATGTAATGTGTACATTTGACTTAAGGTTGGTCCAGATTCTTGAAAAGTTCCTAATCGTGACTATGTATGCATAGATGTGGTGAAACTGACATGTGTTTTCGGTCACTGAGATATCTTAGTAGTTATGACATTGTTCCAGTAACAATAACTGTGATAATGATAATGGTAATCATCACAATATCGTCGCACAAGCATTAAATGTAATACAGTTTTTTAACACGCTTTTGTGTGTTAATTTTTTACCTCTGCAGCTCTATCATAATTGTGTTATTTTTAAATATGTGTTTCTTGCTTCAAGTTGTCAATTGAGTTAAAGTATTTTTGTGAGGCTCATTTAGATTATATAGAATATATTAGCATATATATATATGTATAATATATTTATATTGTATTATATACATATATAATATACATAATATATGTATATATATATTAGCTTATGACAAATATTACATGATGCTTCAGCATAAATGATCCATCTCTGGAGCATCCTCCATATACAGTCTGCGTGTATGACTCTGTATGTACAACATAAGTAGCAGACAGTCTCTTATTTGCTGCAGTTAACCAATGGCGGGGAAAACTCTGAGTCTGCGTCTGAAGACGAAGGCGGGCCAGCGAGTAGTGAGTCACTTGACCCCAGAGTCAACCGTCGACGACCTCAAGATGATAGCAGCCGAACATGCCCACATCCCGAGTTCTGCCCTACGCCTGCTCGCCGGATTCCCTCCGAAACCAGTCGACGTGACGGACGGGTCAAGGAGTCTCCAGTCACTGAACATACGGCACGGTGACACGGTCATTGTGGAGGAAGACTCACGCATCGATCCACCCCCGGTCACACTCACGGAAGGACACAGTGACTCGGTGCTGCGTGAAATCCAGTCTCAATATCTCTCCGGCGGAGGGATCCTCACCAGGCAAGTAGTTCCGGCAAACAACTCATGCCTCTTCACCGCCTTTAACCTTGCTATGAACAGCGGGCAGTTAGACCTCGCCTCTGCCCGGCCGACCCGCGAACTCATCGCGAGGATCGTCGCCGGTGACCCGGTGAAATACAACGATGCGTTTCTAGGCAAAACAAACGCGGAATACTGCTCATGGATTCGGGATTCCGAGTCTTGGGGCGGTGCCATTGAAGTGTCCATATTGTCAACGCACTATAAACTAGAGATTGACGTCGTGGACACGCAGGCGGTGCGAATCAACAGGTTCGGCGAGGACCAGCACTATGCGGAGCGTGTGCTGTTGATCTACGACGGCATCCACTACGACTGCCTTATGCTTGAACCGGCTGACCCCAGCCTGCGTTGCGTAACTAAATTCCCAACCAGTGACAGTAAAATTTTGAGTCAAGCCATGGAACTTGCTGAGGAGGCAAAGTCAAGTCGCCAGTACACTGACGTGAAGAATCTGACGCTGAAGTGTCTTGTGTGCGGGAAGGGCTTGGCAAGGCCTACCGATGCAGAAACACACGCCAAAGAAACTGGACACATCAATTTTGGCGAGATGTGAATTCTATAGAATTATAGATAATGACAATCTGACTGGTCCATGCATGTGATCTGTATTTGTGGGTATATGTAATAGCATAATATTATACATCGTGATATTCCTACAAGTATAATAATAATAAATGTTAGACATTGAAGATGTTTATTTTATTTACACAGCTAGTTTACTTAACTTATATTAATTGCGCAATAAATTTGTTTACTTGGAAAGTAAGCATAGCTATACCATTAATATAATACCATCTTCATACAAAATTGTGTATGTCGTTTTGAGTCAGTATTTCATTTTATGTTTACAGTTTATTTCCTAACAACTGTGTATTTAAATTATGTGTTTTTCTCTTTTTTATTTTTCTATAATTATATTTTAGCAATGTTGTCTTTTAGTCCTCCCTCTGAACAGGTTTATTTATATCTTATTATTAATAATATCAAGAGATTCTCATGCTTATCAAGTTAGGCATGAACACAGTATGTTCTTGTCTTCACCCTGGATCAGTTATTGTTTTATTCCATTTGGAATTATCTGTCATAAATCAGGTTCATTGAACTCTGACTTGTGCGAGTCTTTGTGGTGTGGGTAATAAAAAGAATAATGAATACCTTTGTTAAAATCATTTGATTTACTTTGCTTGTTAGATCGGGTAATGATTGACAAGTAAATTGTGAAAGTGGACTTTACAGTGCATCAATAGAGGCTTTTGCTGTTTCTGGTCAAATAGAACTTGAACAAATGTATTAGATACTAAAGACGTAATTGAGGAAGGAAAGTCGCTTGGACTGGTCACAGAATACAGAGAATATAAATGTCAATGAACCTGATTTCTGGCCCGGTTGTGTTTTCTTATACAGCCTAGCTAATTGTAACAAATTCAACACAGTCTTATGACATTACACAGAAAATGCATAATTTGTGACCTTGTATTATTCTAGTAGGTCTTGCTCTTTATACATTGTCAAACAGTCAAATATTAATGGAAGCATGTGTAAAAACATAGCTTAAAATTATGAGATGATTTGATAAGTGATAAGAGCAGGGGAATGTTAGGGTTTCATATAATTAGTTATATATATATATATATATCGTGTAACTACCGTGTACTACTATTTATTACTACTAACATATTTCCTATACATTTTTTGTAAACAAACCTGAGCAAAATTTTGATAACAAAAATTATAAGTATAACCCCGTGTAATATTGGTTAAATGTTCAGTGCAAATACTAATTGAAACTCTCTGTGTTTGAAAGTCGAACTAACTCTGTGGCACTGTTTGGAAGCTTCAAAATGAAGATTCTTGGTTTCCGATATTGTGGTATAGGTTTTCCCATTGAAACAAGTCATTCCTTTTGAAGTAAAGACATATTTAATGTTACAGACTACAGTGACGACTACATCTCTGATTTTGTAGTTATGTTAGTTATTTATACAATTCCGTTTTGGATTGTAGTAAGGACATGACATTTTTGTCACATCACATTTATAAAGATAGTGCTACAGTATAGGTAATTATTATGAAGTCATATTGGGTATCTGGTCTAAATTGATCAATCAATGGCACATGGAAGGGAGGATTTCTAGGTTGTGCATTTGTTTGGCCCATGTCCAAGAATGTTCCTGTGAATTATTGAAGATACGTAAATATGCCCAACTTTAATCCTTGGTTCAACATGCAAATTTACTATAATTAATAACCACCTTATTAAGTGACTTACACATAAATCTGTCCAATTACATCGCATAATTCAAGCTCTACAAGACAGATTAGTAAACTTGGTGGCATTCAGAATGGTGTGTCTTATGTAATGCCAGACAATGTAATACTGATTAATGTTTATTTTACATCTGCTAGTATAATGTGAAAATCGGATGTAGAAAACAGTAGCATAATGTGGAATTTTGACTAATTAATCCATATTTAGAGCCAGATGGGGGTGAGAAGTGCAAGAATATATAATCTATTGTAGTCGGTAAGGACTATTCCAGGAATAACTGTATTGATGATTAAACCAACCCATTTATTTATCCTTTTCATTTATTTCATCGCTACAAATTAACACTTCTCCAATTGACCCACAATACATGTATTTCTGGAATACACCGCTCGGCTGCGCAACATCGTCAACGTCAACAAGTTATTTTTAGGTACCGACGGTGCTGCCTCTCGCGGGTCGGCCAAATTTTGCCGTTTCGCGTGGAAGGCTTAATCCCATATAGTGCCCCTTTAACCAGAAAAAAAACTAGTCATGAGACAAATTTTGCTATGTGAATTTTATTGTAGCAACTGGTTCAGAAAGAAATTGGTCTTGAAGTCTTGTGTGCCTCCTGTGGCTGACTTGTACAGCTGTTGTGTCACTCCAGGCTTCTCTCAGCATTCCCTGCTGCAATATGTAGACTTCTTCAATGTCCTACAACACAACAAACAATTTGAAATTCACATGCTATTTAGAGTAGTTTGGAGATATTTCTCTCAGGTCAAGCCTCCATGTGCAGCTCATTTATAACTTAACTTTATAACAAGAAACAAGAATATAAATGATATAACGGAGGTCAATTAAGGTTGGTATCCGTCCTTTAAAATACGAAATATTCTGTAAGCATAAGACAAATAGATCAACCGATCGCTCACTAGGTGGCAGCGTCATTTGGATTATGAGCCAATAATTTGGTCACTAGATGGCAGCACCCAGTTGTGTTTAGTCACCTGGTCGCTAGGTGGCAGCAGCTAATCGTGTTCGTCACCAGTTGGCTGTACGTGACTACCTTTGTGGCTCTTCCCTGGCACCAGGCTCGACTGAAAAAGAACACTTATGGCTGTTACATCTACTATTTCATGTTTTATTTCGACCACTTATTTTAAGCAAAAGCATGATTGTATATTTAATCGTTTTTTTAATGATGCCGCAATTAATGTGAGTCCCGCTTTTTGATAATATTATGTTTAGCATAAATTACAACATTACTATACTGCGGGTGATGAATGCACACGGGTTCGCCAACAAAAATTACCAAGTGATGGATCGTCCGAAATATTTTCACTAGACGTGCCGACAGATGGATGTAACAAATCTCACCTAAACAATTATCCTGTCACTCCCTGCATTATTGACACTTCAGTCGATTTCTCGGTGAGCTGCCTCGCAATGGCAGCATTCGTGTGTTCAACCCATCTTTTAAATCTACAAATGACAAAAGAACACGTAAGTGATTGTTCTTAATCAGAAACCAGCGCTTGAGTAGGAGCCACGTGTGAATGTAGAAACCTCACTCAACAGACCGATTTCCTCGCCAGTGCATGGCCAATGCTATCGGACGGAACGGCCAGTGACGCCACTGTGAATAAATCCTGTTTGTGCGCGTAATTTCCCAATAGAAATTGTGCAACGGGAACAGCGGCGCAATGATTAGTCTACATATAAATTTGCATAAGTCGATACCGATATGAATAGTCTTAATAAATCGGTGCTAAACACGTTAGATTATGTCAACTACGTACTACAACAACGCGGTTAATTAGAGCTGCTGGGATCCAGTCGCCATGGTGACAGCGCTGTGTATGCCACCAGAAGAACCACGGGGTTTGATTCACCGTGAATTCTACCAGTGCCATTAACAGCGCTGCCGGTCAAACGCCGTCGCCAACGCGCACGTTTCTTCCCTGTTCAGTCACGTCTCCAAAAAATACTTAGTTGCTGCAACATTCATACCTGTTCGTGTGTAAACTGTGGTGCCAATGTTAAACGACGTGGTCACAACAACGACTTAGCAACGACAGATCAAGTCTTCCGCTTTGAGTCTGCCAATTAGTTAATTAATCCCTGAGACATTTGGTCTGTTCACGGTTTGAGCACTGCACAGCAATGGTTACTACAACATTGTTGTCATTAGTTTAGTGTAGCGCTCTAACAAGTTGCTTTAGCGTGAGATAAATAAGTCCTACATTTAGCGGAGTTGATGTCCAACAGTTGTCAACCTCCCTAATTACCACCTCTCCGTCCAGTCAGTGATGCTGAACGCTGCAGCTGCTACAAACACTGGACCAAACAAAAGCGTACGTTCAATATAACGCACTTCCGGAACACGAATCTGCTATTACAAGACACACGCATCTATTAATGCTGCCGTTTTGGTAGAACTAACACCGAGACGTATTTGGAACCCACGGTGTGGCGGGAGCCGACAACTGCGACAGTTGTCGCAGCCAAGTTGACACATACTCAATCATAGCTAGTCTGATGCAGATCTAACGGTTAGAAACAGAACCCCGTACAGCCTTGCGTAACCCGCCTATCTGTGAATACGACTCGTCTCCTCGCCAGAGGAGAAGACACGGCCGGTGGGACCGCAAAGAAAACAGCCCACAGCTTGCCTCTACCGCCAGTGTTTCTTCTCAGATCTGAGCATCCTGCTGGGAAGATCTTATCGGGTTATATACCCCAGGATGCAGGGTGCGAGGGAGATTAGAAGGCGACGTTGCTTAATTAATTTTATCATCCTGAAAGAGCTGAGGGATTTAAACCAGTGCCGAATACCTATTTCAATTTAGGGGAGACATTGTAAACGTGTGCACACGAAGAGGGTAATCTCTTTCTGATGACACTCTGGCATCCAACACATGGGCCCCCGCTGCTCAGCCGGACCCAAGGCCAGTGTGCCGTCCCCACGGACAATTCACAGCATATGTTGCAGTCGCAAATCTAATCCGGCAAATCCCACTAAGCACATTCTAAATCGGCTCGAAGGTCAACGAAATCAGTACCATTCAACCACGCGTAGATTGACTATGATTTATGTTAAATGGACATCTGTAGATGTCCATTTAAAATAAATCTAGATAAATTAACCATTTCAAATGTATCTACACATATAACATGATGATTAAAACTATTAGTGCAACTAAACATTCTAAATAGGTAATAAATACTGCATTGCAGTGAATACTTAATATATTTAGACAAGTGGGCTGCTAAAACGCACGCCAGGCTGCCTTTAAATGTGTACTGTTGATATGCATCTTAATGGCTTTTGGCAGATTATAAAACAGTAAATTCATTCAATCAGCATATAGTATTAGAAGACACACGTAAAAGGCTGGAGGGCGCAACAAAAGCGGCTTTTGATATGTATGGAAGGCAAATGGCGGGAAAACGTAGGCGCCGCTAGCCAGCCCTCGGGGGATGTCAGTTAGCTTCAAGAGGAAGGGGAGGTGAGAAAATGGGGACAAAAGAATACACGTAGCGGAGAACAAAGACCCCGTAATTATAGTGCGCAGGTCATCAGTGAACGCTACACATACCAGGGTTGCATTAAAGTCAGGCGATTGCGTAAGCCAGTCACAGTTAGGTCGGCGGACTGGGGAATAACAAAAACGACCCGATGCCTAATATGCATGGTTCCCCTCGCCCGCGATGACGCAACACCTTCAGAAGTTCTCCCATTGTTCGGCGGCCCACTCAAGAACCCGGGCCCCGCCGACTGGCTGGCTCCTCAACGGGAAGCAGATGGGGGAATCCAGCCAACAGTTTTATCCCCACTCGGCCTGCGTTCGTCCGCGGCAATGAAAGGCACACTCCAGGTGGCCAACTCCTCTCTAATTCCTACGTTCAGTTTGTGACACAATGGAGCGAGTTTGGCCGGAGTGGCACCGGACAGGCTGGCCGGACAATGACTGCTAATTGGCTGCCAACATGAAACAATGCCCGTCGACATCAACCAGGCTCTAATTGGCTGCAATTTACGGAATTAACAGAAAAAGCAGCAACAGATGTTCAATTATATCAAATACGACCGAGAGCGGACATCTTTCTTCACCATGTGCAAGACGCTAGCATTCTAAGCATTACTTAACATAAACTATATATTTCTAAACTGCATTCATCTTGTGTATGATTATGGTTAGTTTCTATCAGTTTATTAACAGCGCCTCCGAATGGATGTTATCTAGATTCATGGCGCTATATAACTGTTATTATTATTATTCAAGTTAATTTCAACCTAATGTTTATTGACATCATGGTCAGATTAGTTCTAGACGTTATACATATACATAAAACATATAGACACATCTTAGTTTGCAATATCGTTCTTTTGGATCATCTTTCCTGTTGCAAGCACATGAAGGTTCATGTAATACAGCACGACAGGCCCAACTTCAAATATCAACACATGATGTCAGAGCAGGAAAATAAATAAATTATACAGGCGACAAGACCGTCCATTACCCAAGACGCGCGCAATTAGGAATCATTCGAACGTGATGCAACTGCCACACTGTGTTTGTTTCAGCTTTGAGCAGCTTGGCCAGCGGTCTGGCGCAATGCGTGTCCCGGCACGGACCGTTCCCATTAAAACGTGTCATTGTCCAGTTAATGAGAAAGAAAATAAGTGACTGGACTCTGGCTATTCACGCCAGTACAATAAACTAATTGCAATATTACCAACGTGTTCAGACAAGAAATACCCTACCTCATAGTTTCAGAGAGAACTAGAATAATAGTTACTGTAAATTAATGTATTGCATAAGTTAATAACTAATAAAATCCAAGAGAGTTGCAACAGCTGAGTAAGATGGGAATACGTGTTTTAAAATATAATAAAATATCAGCAATCGTTTTTGTACATGTTTTCGTTCGACCAATACATCACGATACACGATGACGAGAATGCTACAACATGTCAACCACTTACAAGGAAGTTAGTAATCTTAACATTCAGTAGGCCAATTGTTTCTGAATAATTCAAATTACTTTCAAAGAGAGGGGATAAAACTCACATCAGCAAGAAGAGGACTCATTTTAATAAACTTTTAAGGAATTCGATCAATAACAAGCGGCTTAAGAGTCAACTTGCTTTGCTACACACGAATCGTGCTAAGCGAAAAGTCCATATGTATATAAATAGAACATCCTAACATAAATGCAAAATAGTTTGTATAAAATATTTTTATTTCAAGTTATTATTGCTTATTTGCAACATGTTCTTGGACAACATATTAAAAAGCATAGCGAAACATTTGGCCAGATCTACGGTGTTAGCTGCACTTCGCTAACATAGTGCCAACTTCCGTGGTAAACTATTCAACGGTTACTCAATATTTGGATTTACCATTTAATGATATAATATGAACATTTATTTAGCGCCCTTCTCAGCCTAAACTGCTCAATAGCGCTTTAAAGGTTCGACCATGTGAATTTAAAGTTTATTAAGTCGGCAAACTGCAGCTGGAAAAATATGTCGGAACGGCGGTAATATCTGAACTGAAGGACATGGTATAGCAGACGGCATCATAGTCAACAAACTGACGGGTTGGTCGCGATAGAGACATCAACCTGGCTACAGACGAGACACGTTATGGCACCTACCGGGGTGGCTGTCTGTGGCGGGTGGCGGGCCGAAGACAAGTTGGCCGATGCTAGCAGGACGACGCGAGAAAGCGCACCTGGTCCTCACGGCTACGTGGAGAAACTCTCAAGTTGGTCACTGCGTGGTCATCACAACGACCCACGCAACTGTCTTGTTAGCCATTGGTTACCGGGTTACGTAATGCCTGTCAGCGTTCTTTCGCCACTCAGCGGCCAGTCCATGTCACGCCGGCAGGGTGGACATTGATGACTCACACAAATAATCCCCCGACCACCTTCTGTTCTCACACTCGACAAGCTGCCAAAGTTATTTGAACAGCCTCGTTATTAATGGCACATTCGATACGAAAACAACGAAATCAATAAGACATGTTAACGCACATTTGAGAGTCGATGGGGTGATAGTGGGATGTTCCCTCGCGTCTCAACAAGTCATCAGGGTGTGGCCAAGAAGGTCACCTAATGACCCCCCGACAAAGAGATATCTTGGAATGTCCACGGCTTTGACATGTAAAGCCAGGAGGCCTGGGGGCGCCATTACCCAGGCCCCGGACATTCCCATGCTTATGCATGCCACCAGGCTCCCTCATCGACAGAGTATGATGCAGAGCAATTTGTATTACCATTTACATTTACAGCAGGCCAATAGTTTAACTGACCACCGATTTTACGAACACCTTAGAATAGGCCTGGACAGGAAGTTCTATTTACTTGCCAACTTTAATTATAATTAATATAAAAATAAAAATTACATTATTTTGAATATAACAGTGTACTTCTAATTTATTTAGTGTTGTTATTCAATTAATTCAAAGAGTTTGCCATACATTTAAACAAGTAAAACCACAGTAAATAAAACATAAATCATTGTACTTAAGTTGTGCTACGTAGTGGTTTTATAACTGTTGTGGAATTAGTTTTTATTTTGTGCCATTTTTGTACATTGCAATATTAATTAAGGAATGGTACTATAATTTCAAAGTATTTTAGTGCTTAAGATTGTCAACTTATTAATCATTTAATATTATTTTATTAAACATTAGTGTTAATGTATTGTCACTGTTATAATATTATTATGGCAATTCATGACACTACCGGATGATATATTTTATGTGTGTTTCATGTTGTATCATATCAGCATGAAACGAACGAATGAATAAGGTAAACTCTGCTAATAAATTAAAACTCCCGTCCTGTAGTTCTAGATGATAGGCGTGTATCCGGGAACGCCCGCGCGTGTCAGAAGCAATACACTACGTCATGTTAATGTATTGCCGCTGTTTATTGCAACAGTCAATTGGCATTATCCCTCTAGTTGAAGTTTGTGTATTCTATGTCTGTGTATTCTGCACAGATTTACACAAAAGATTGATACTGATATGGTTGGTGTTACCTTACAACCCAGCAGCAAACAGCTTTATTCCTGCTATGCCTACAGTTGTATTCCTACTAGGACGTCGTCAACCAAATGCATTTAGGAACTAATCCTGTTAGAGTAACATTCTGTCAGTCTGTTGGCCATTCTCAAAAAAAGTCTGACAGTTGACGTTGAAAATTGCATTTTTGATCATACAACTAATATGAAAAAAAATGTTTCTATATCTTGTCCAGATATAAACCATGTCCTGAACTAGGCTGATGTAAAAAGTTTACGAAACAAAACATAAGCAATGTCAGACATTATAGCGTTCTCACTCAAAACACTGGACACTTTGAATACTGTACACTTAGATTACATTAGATGCCAAAGAAGATCACATTAACACCACAGTAACTTTTTACTACCGTTTGATTGTGTTTTCAGTCTGTAGTAACAACAAAGTATGTAGCATGAAATTAGTACCACAGGTACTTAGACATTGTTCTTGAAAACTTAACAACAATGTATGTTTGGTGTGTACACTAACTGCCAACTCAATGTGTATATTAGGAGAGTAAAAACATCTTTACAAGATCCTAATAATGGTAAGACAACAATTAACATTATCATGAAATGAAGTTGTACATTGTTTTTATTAGGGAACAAAAAACTCCATTTAGTATCCACAACCCACCCCAAAACTCTCCATCATGATGTTCTCCCAAAAATCTAAATTTTGATTATCACACAGAAATTCAACAAAAGGTATTAAAGCTCTCTAAAATTGTTCAAAATATTCTTTCCATCCCCAGACTTTGTTTGCATGCCCTGGGAATAGTCAAGACTCTCACATCAAATTCTTAAAAACAATTAGCTCATTTGCAACCCCCAAGACTTGCAAAAATCTCTATATTGAGGCTCTCAAAAAACCGTAAAAATAGCAAATTGCACTCTGACATCCAGCTCTTCCATACATATTTGGGGGCAAATCCTACCACAGCTTCCCACCTAAATATTCAGGGGCTGAGTTTATGGATTGCTTAGACTTGCTAGACTGCAGTGACGCACCATGTTGCATGACAAGATAACTTAGTAATAATAAGCATGTACCCACTACTTAACTGCAGCAACCGCCACCAGCTGACAGAATGCCCACCATACCAGTGAATGAAGGCAGTTGTCATGATAATGTGATACACGTGAGGGTGAAGCTGTGAAGTGTGTGGAGGGTGGAGTGGACACCAAGGACCTGCCCCACACACTGCAGCTGTATGAATGCAACAGGAAAGACTCCCCGGGGTGACAGCTTTCACCCCCACCCTACCACACCCTCAACAAAGACCACCAGACTCAGGCTCTTTCGTCAGTATTCAGCAGTGGTCATTACCAGATGCAGCAAATTTAAGCCACCCTGGTGAACAGGAAGAAACCCACAGGGTGCAGCCCCTCCGTGTCCCTCCATCTCCCTGGTGTCAACAGGTTACCCCTCAATGAAACACACCTCGCTCAGACACCCCTCTCTGAAATACCCCTCTCCCAAACACATCACACAATTAGTCTATATGGCAACAGACATTCACAAGGTTGGGTGGCTTCCAGGATAGAGTGGGGTGAATTAAATGATTACACCCCAACGCTAATAGCTGGCGATTCCCATTGTGAGGGAGGCAATTAAAGGCAATTCACATGTGGTAGGCGGCTGGTGCTCTCTTCTCACGGATAGCACTGACAGTGGTCACTTCTGACTGGCCACTACTCACACTGGACCCAATCAATTTCAGACCTCAATTTCCCGTGATGGTAACTTCTGATGTCAAAGATGCAATAGAGTCAATGCCTGTTAAGTCAAACAGTGTATCTTAATGAAGCAGAGAATCATTTGTATTTACTTTAGTAAACACATATGTAGTGTATGAACAGTTTAATTGTAATTAATAATAGGTTTAATAGAAGAATGCATGTTTTTTTACCAAACCTAGAAAAAAGGCAGTCATAATTTGTGCAAAGAATTCACACAAAAATGTGATTGCTCATTCTAAAAAAAATGAGAAAATGTAAGTGTTTTGGTTGCATACACAGGTTATATTACCCGTGATAACTCTATTTCTACTAGTCTCTTAGTATGTCCCAAACAACAGGATGTTCTCTAAATGACAGGCTCAGAAACATTTGACAACGTAATTACATAGACAACTGCCACAATCTGATCAACAGTGTGCATTACAACTATTTGACTTGCAATAAAACTACAAGAGCATCAACTGCCCTGGCTCTCTCATTGCATCACTCAACTGTACAACTTTGATGAGGGATTAGTTGAGTAGATAGGAGAGTATTTATGAAGCACACACTGAGCCACTGACAGAAAGGGAGGGAGGGAACAGGCACCAAGACACACCCACCCTTCAACTGATCACTAAAGTGGCCTTTAATGAGTGTCACTGGACTTAGATGACTCGTGTGAACTGCTTAATATACCAGATATTTGCATTTCCAAAAGATGTTGAACAAGAATTTGCATGCTGGTGATTTTAGTGACTGATATAAAGAACTGAAAATTCATTAAGAAGATGAGTACATCATAACTTCTGATATGACTATGTTTTTATATAATGGAGAATGTCAAGTATTCATCTGATGTCATCTTATATAACAATAATAATGACTATAACACTAATAATTACTAATAATTAGAATTTTTTTAATAATTACAATAATAATAATGATAATTTTATTAATAGTTTTTAGTAGTGTGTTTGAAACTGAGGAAGTTGTTGATAACAATTATGTACATTGCACTGGCCCTAATAATATACTGGTATCCTGGCTCTCCTGGGTGTTGTAAGGGGTGGATAGGAGCCAGAGACTGCTCTCTACTCCCTGCTCTCTGCTCCCATACAGTGACAATTTCAACATGAGTAGCCATATTAGACCCGGAGTCTAAGTCCAAGTGTAAATGCTGTGACACACTAGAAGCCACGATACATTGAATGGTTGTATATCTATTTTTCAGTGATCTTGCATTGCAATCATGCTAGCCGACATCCTGACAACTTTTCAGGATATACCTAACAAATTGGTCAGTTTCTCTTCTCCAGTCTCATAGAGCTACTACTTAAAGTTTCAACTGGCACCAATGAACCCATGTGTATGTCGTGAGTGACTGTTCACACTCAGATCATATTCTCTAAATATTCAACTGCCGCATGACTTATAAAATAAAATCCACGATATGTGTACATGGACAACAAACCAGACTTCTTTGCATTTGTCATGAATTTGCAATATAATACTGCATATGTTATCACAGTCATAGAGAATATTACAGCAACTACGCTCCAAATAGTTGCTCTCAGGGGCTGGTATCTACATTCTACAGCTGTACCAACTATGATACTGTTGTTCCTAAAACCTTTCTGTCAGGGCCAGCTACCAATATAATATTTACAAGCAGCTTCATGTATCATTTATTACATATTCACTTATAACTCTTATTCATTTATCCAACATGAAAAGACAACCAGTTAATCAATGATGTGAGTAAATCTAACATATACATTGGCACTACAGTTTCCACAATTAATGTAATGGGTGTTGTGTATATATGTGTAAACAGATCACATATATAGCAATATTGTAGGATTTCTTACATCAGATACATGCAAACATACTCAAAGATCATCATAGTAATTAATGTGAAATTATATCATACCCTAGAAATACCTGAGTCAGTTGAGGCTCACCAGCTGTGTGTGAAATATACCCTGCCCGATATTGAGCAACATCGCAGTCGTCGTTAATATTGCGAAATGATTGATTCGGCGCCTATACTGGCGCAACTTTGACCTGGCTGGCACCCTGCCAACTCTATGACATAAACAGCAGTAATTAGACAGGGCCATGTAAATATGTTGTGTGGGCTGTCACTGATGACGTCATAGCCACTCTACCTGGAAGCCACACAAGTCATAAGGATGGCCAGTAATATATGTGAACTGTTGTAGCCCAAATGCAGGTGTGACTTAGAGTTCAGGCCAGTTGTCAGTCAGTCAACGCGTGTCTCTCTGTCTGTCAGGCTGTCATCTGGCCATGTACACCTCATAAATGGTTGTCATCCTGTTATAGTGTGATGTGTGAAGGCTATTGATTTCTCCAAGAGCAGACATCTTGTGAGAGTGCTAACTGTAATCATTCTCCGCCAGAGTCACTCATGCTGGCCTCTAATTACCACCACAGCATCCTATTACACTCTGCATCCACACCAGTTGCAGTTCCACACAATGGTTAACACACACCATAGTGTGTGTGTGTGTGTGTGTGTGTGTGTGTGTGTGTGTGTGTGTGTGTGTGTGTGTGTGTGTGTGTGTGTGTGTGTGTGTGTGTGTGTGAGTGTAGATAATTTATATGTATATATAATAAATATTATATAAAATGTAAAACATCATCAGCCAGTAGTGTTATTTTTTCTGCCGTAATATTACACAATACAACAACATATTAGTTAAGATATGGTCTCAATATTTAAGACAACCTAGGCTGTACACTTTTCTGATATAATTAAAAGTTTGTGTGTGTCATTATTATGAACACATTTGTCATGATTTGATATTCAAAACAATAATATAATGGTTCAGGCCAGGCCTAGTCTAGCATGGGCATAGCCAAAGAAAAAGCCAAACAATTAGCCATAGTCGCATAGGTAGGTATATCAACATCCGCTAGATGGCAGCATCGCTCAGTGTCCGCGTAACGCGTTGTAGCGAAACATCTGGCCGTTGAAAAATCGCCACGAGTATGTGGTCACGTGCAACTTACCCGGCAAACTTCGCTGAAATGTTCGGTCGTCGACGACCAGATTTATCGCAACAACGACCCTGCCTAGGATACGGGAACGACTGCTTTTTGCTGTTACGTAGTTCATGTTCAGTATAAAATATGTTGATAATTAACTGTAATTATATATTATTGGCATCATTTTTATTATAATGTATTCAGATTTGTATCCGGTTATAACTGAAAAAATTGTTTGGCGCTTTGTTTAATAATTACCATGTCCATGATATAATAATTGTTTTATTTATGTCTTTATTGTGATCCACGGATGTTTACACAACATAGTATTTTATTTATTTATTATTATTTTGTAACATATTTACTATTTATATTGTTGCTTTAGGAAAGTAATATATAAAGCGCTGTGAACGCTATATATATATATATATATATATATATATATATATATATATATATGTATGTATGACATTGTATGTATATTATATATATATATATATACATATGTATATATATGCATTATAGAAAATAAAGACTTATTTGTAGTTTAATTAAATGGGGAATCCAAATTTGCCATAATATTTAGTGTATCCAGGTGAAAAGACGAGGTGCAAGTTGGGTATTTATTTATTCTGGTGCATATTTGCAAGGCAACATTAACCTGACATATGATACCCATTAGTGACTGATGTTTATTTTTAGTTCCCTTGGGAGTTTCAGTTGCTATTCCAAAATGAATCAGACCTTTTACTACATGACACACATATTTGCATGACACATTTACAATAAAATAAAAACATTCAGTAATACAAACATGGTCATATCATGGTCATATCACCAGAGGTATAGTTTACAGAACTTAGAAACTTCCCTGGTGTATTCCTTAAATGTGTGTTAACGTATGCCGCGGGTCGGGAATTTCCGGGAAATGATAAAATGGTTGATTTTTAATAAAGTGGATTTTCAGAACGAACCATGTATTCCACACGTGTTGCTAACTTTATTTCACTGAATTCATCCTAAAAGTATCAAAAAAACGATTAAATATGTCGCTACCCAACTTGCTGCTAACGTCGTTATGGCGGATGGACTTTTAAATCGACGGAAACGGCCCAACTTTCAGCGCGCTCAAACGTAAACATTGCTCCTTGCAACGCGGCCATGTTTGGTATCGTCTTGTTGGAAATGATCCCTTCCGTACGCTGCCGAAGTCAAAAGTCGACGACATCCGTACATAAATTAGTTATCGGCGTCGAAAGTGCCGTGAAACTATCCAATCACAAACTGTCTCAGCCGGTTGCTTGGCAGCCCGACCTCACGCGAACCATATATGGTGATCGCGGCCACGTAGCTAATTAAAATTGACCTTATGCAACGACGCCAGCCAATCACGGTGCGGCTTCAAGATGAATGACCTGTATGTGTCATGGCGCCGATCGACGAAAGATCCGTACGGTTTACCAATTTGAAAGAAAGAAACGATATAATAAACGCAAATAAGCTGAATGCGCGGGAGGTAGCATGAACAGCATGCATGATGCTGTTCAGTCGCGCAACGGACCCGCGGAAGCGGCAGCGAACGGGGAAAGAAATGCCGACGGCGACGTCGGGCTGGCCTTGCTACGCGGCTACGGCCGTAGCCTCGGTTACCCAGACTCCGTGAGGTGGCAGCACTTTTAAGCCCCCTCAACTCCGCCTGGGACAGTATATGGGCTTAAGTTTCTTTTTCGGGCAGCCTTACCCCAGATTAGGGTAGAGACGCTGATTGGCTCTCAGGCCAACTATGAAATAAAAATTTAAATAACGATATAGTTTTACAAGATAATAATATCATATGAAAAGTATTCACCATTGAACTTATATTAACACAAAAGTAAGTAAAAATTCAAATTTACCGTTGTTTATAAAATACGAATTACGGCAGGATTAACCAGTATCCGTGAGGTGGCAGCATTGTCTAGCCCGACACGGATAGCATACAAATTAAATAAGGAAACCTTTTGATCAAATAATGCTGTATTATAAAAAAACTATTCAAAATTAAACTTATATTAACACAAAATAAATAGAAATACAAATTTGCAGTTGTTTATAAAAAATATATATTACGGCAGTGTCCGTGAGGTGGCAGCATTTTATAGATCACGGCTGCTACCCAAACAAAAGCCGTTAATGTAGCCAGACTGTCTTCTCGGCGTAGTTCCGCAGCCGACCGACAGTCGGTTAAGCGAGACTACTACGGCCGCCGGCCGCCTTCGACCCGGACTGTCACCGACAGCGGCGCTGGCACTGGCGTCGCCGAAGTTTGTCGCTCTATCAGTCGGAAGTTACATTTATTTATTTATTACAGAAAATAATTTGACTGAATTTGTTTCATTCATATTAACCCAATGTGGAATTAATATAAAACGAAAGGTGGTACTGTTGTTGGATTTACTTTTCTAGCATTATTTTGTTCTTATCAAATATGAGAAATATTTTAGGTAATTAAATGTTTAAACAGTTTATTTAACATTAAATAATTAATTAAACATTAATTGTGGCAGCGTATGCTTATCATTTATTATATGTGTGCATGAAATTGACCAATTATTTAGTAATATATGTATGTGTTTGTGTGTGTGTGTATATATATTATATATGATATAAATATGTGCATATATATATTATATATATATATATAGGTCCTACATATATACATATATGTGTGTATATATACATATATATATAATATACATATATATCAAATTTTATTTCATAAAAGACAACATTACATAATACATATACAATGTATGAGTACGCATGGCTAGTGATGAATTTCTTCGCCGCCGCCGCCGCCGCTTGTGTAAACAATATATTTTTTCCATATATATATACTGAATATGGTTCACACACTTTCATTATATATTTACCACATGTTGCTGGTATGAAAAACAGTCATAATGCTGACTTTACACTGGTGTTATTAAAAATATTTGATGTTCATTTGGTTTTTTTTGGTACCAAACCCAGGAGTCTGATTTTTTTACCATGTATTCCCTATGGTACAGTGAGTGCAATGATGCTTTTTAAACATGATAGCTTTTATATAAAGATTATTATTGATGACTGAAGTTGTTATAATATTTGGAAAAAACGGAAACAATTCTTCGCAATTTCTTTTTTATAATAAATATTGTAAGGAGTTGAACAAAAACAGCATCATTGCACTCTACAACACTTCAGTGGATCATAACAGACAAAAAAGAAAGAAACATATGCACAGTTTTACTGCAAGACCTCCCGCAAAATCATGTGTAGCTATTTTCACAGAAAAGCCGGTTGCCATGGTTACGGTTATGCAAATGAGATGAAATTATACAATTGGTCATCTTTTCCCACCAGAAACACATCCTGAAAGTTTTATAAAGATTGCTTCTCTGGTTGTTGAGATATCATCAAAATCCATTTCCCGACCAGTGTCCTACCTTAACAACTAGTGAAAAAAATGTCTTGCTCTGACTTTTACTGATTTTAGAAATTACTTGCATTAATTTAGTTTATACAGTCCTATATAACAGGGATTCCCTTAGAGGGCGCCTCAACATCAACATATTTATGCTATCTTATATATATGCAGCATGTTTCAAAATGCAGATGATTCAGGCTAAAAACACCAGATGCTTTCCTGATTTCTAACATACATTTATAGAATACACATCTAAGTTATGTGATTTGTATCCCTGGAGGTATGACCACTGTATTGGTTCAAAATAGGGTTTGTCCATTTAGTTGGAGATGTGTAATACAGGGCAAGTCCTGGTTTATTTTTGGAATAGCAACTAGACGTCTAATTGTAATAATAAAAAAATTACTAAGGATTTTTTTATTAGGCTATTATAGGCACTATCCTGGGCACAATGTGTATATTCAGCATCTGATGGTGTTTGTTATGTACTGACAAATGTACAAATGAATTGTGAGATAATTTGTCCAATGTATCTGTCATTAATGTAAGTGTACACTTTATCAAAATTGCTTTTATAAATATAATCTACCTGTAATCATATTATTATGCTCAATGATACATGTTAGGGTTTCCTCCAATTTTGCCTAGATTGTGAGAGCATTAATTGAGTAGAAGTGAACATCAAGTTAATTGTCACACAGTTTATTCAACAAAATTTAACAAATTGCATTTGCCTCTTCTTCGGTCAGGCCAAGGGCCTTGAGAGTCTGTCCTAGCAGGAACGGCTCTATGACAAACCTCTTGTACGATGCTCTGCATTGAGATGTATAACATATCTAAGGAGAAGTCATTGACATCCTGATACAGATATTACATATAAACTGCACTGTTTTCATAGATCCAGTAGTTTTCCAAGGAATCATTGTTAGAATACCTCCCTTAGAAATGCGTTGCTTAATGAATTTGCTCGTGCAACTTCATTAGTCTGGCTATACAATTTAAATAGGCTACTAACATAGTAGAGTTCAGCACAAAGAAATGTTAGATTAGACAAGCCATATATATAGACAGCACTTTTAAAAGATTATAGAGATAGGACATTTAGTAGGCATACATATATCCTTTCACCTTAACAGCACCACAATCCAGGCATACATATATCCTTTCACCTTAACAGCACCACAATCCAGGTGCTAGTAATACATACTGCCTAATTTAAACCCAACAACTTCCATATCTTGTAAATACACTTATACATGTATAATTAGATAAGTTATCCTAATTCTTGTACTTACAAAGATGGCAATTTCTTTAAACTGTCAGGTACCAGATACAACGTTTCTGTTGTGTATAAGGCTATTTTCCTTGCTTTCTCGCATGCCTGTCTTGCTTCGATGAACAGTGTTGCCGCAACCTGAAATGTGTCAGCAATAAATTAATAAATATATACCCTTTTCTAATAGCAATGCATAAAAAACAAAAGGTTATTTTAAAAGAAAGGAAGCTATAGAACAAATAAAGCAGTGATACGTTTAAAAAAAAAAATTGTCAATGAAATATTTGGTCATTTTCACTGAAATATTTGGTTGGTACAGAAGTCATAAGCGCACAAGTAGAAATAGATATAACTAAATGTTTCAGTATCTAGGTGAAACATTCAGTCGCTGAAATATAAATATATATAATTCAAGAGACAATTGGAACTTACAGTTGCATAATATTAACAGCCAATGACTGACTATTTCAGTAGGCTGACCAGGAAATGTTCAGGTTGCATATGACCCTTGTAGCGTGCCACCCATGTGCTCAAGTGAAAACTTCTGAAATATTTAAGACCAAATGTTTCACTATAATCATAGCTTTATCTAGAGACCCGTCCACCCGTCATTTGGACGGGTAAAAACGAATATGGACGGGTAGAAATATGGAGGACGGGCAAAAAATGAAGTAGCAAAAAAAAAAGGTCTTTCAACTTTAGATATTGTTTGTTATGCCTTGAAAGTGAGTGTAAATGGTGTCAAATGTGTGTTTGTAGCCCATTTCAGGTCATCACGCACAATTTGAAAGTTTATAAACTGGCTTAACAGTTAACATCAACGTGTCCACCAAAACATGTGACTGGCAAACCAAAACATGTGACTGGCAATAATTTGATCCTGCATAAAGCCCTGACTATAATGTATATCAATAATAACAGTTTGGTGTCTCACCCCAGGACATGAAGAGAGCAGAGCGGCATAGTCGCTCGAGAGGCTGCGCACAGTTCGTAGCCTCCTCAATACTGCACAGTGATGACCATATCTTTGTGGAATGCAGCCTGACCTAAAGCCATTCAAATATCACTTGTAGAGATACATAGCAGTTAGTTTGATACATAACTGCAATTTTATTACACCACGTGTGTGTATACAAAAAGGTATATTTTGTTTTAGATCTGCTTGTTGCACTCCTTATAGTAATAGATGGAACTAAAGATGTCTGCCTTACATGATTTACACATTTAAATTAAATAAATGGAAATATGATTTAAATATTTGTTAAACTCTTTTTCCATCGTCTCAAGTCGTTTTCCATAGTAACCACATGAAACACTGTCGAATGGGTCGTGACACTATGACTAGGGCTAGGCTGATGATGCTTGGGGGGTAGCCTTCGACGGTCTCAATCGTGCCGTCCAACTGCGGATCCGTCGTCGGCTTGTGCCATAAAGACGAAATCATTCACTCGGGTGAGAAACAAACGTTCTTTCCCCTATGTTAAAGGTGGATAAATATACCAAATCGACGCGTAAATCGAGGTAAGTTTCGCCGTTTTATTTAACGGATAGAAAACGAGCGAAATATGTAGGCGAAACACATTCAAAGCCGTTATACCGGTACATGAATAGTTGAAAATACTAAACCAGCACTCACTAATGCAAATTTGGCAGAGAACACTCGATAAAATACTTTGATAGTTGCACGCACAAGGTGTTTTTATAGAAGGGAAGGCATACGGTGCGTTAGATGGGTGGAAATGTGTAAAACTTGGCCGTCGAAACGTCAAACGAGCGAAAAAAAACACGCCGTCCACTTCGAATTTTGCGTCGCGAATAAAAGTAGTTTGCGACGGAATTTTTGGACGCGCTCTTCGACGACTACACGCGCTGAGCAGTGAGGAAGAAGCGTGCCGTGAGGTATTTGCGTAAAAACGTCGAAATTGGAGCGTACGATGAGAAGTGAAAATGAGTAAAAAAATGGCGGACCTACTGGTGCTCGAGTTTGCCGGATAATTTGCACACGTGCACGTTTCCTGTTCAATTGTTTTTTCTACATAGAGTTAAGTGCTGTCATTTGTCATTTAATGTTCTGTAATGTTGTATGCAGTATTGACTGTAATGTATTGTATTGTAGGCATTGATCCTGACAAGGGTCGACTCATCAGCAACTTGGAGAGTTCCCCATGGACTATCACAGAGAAATTGTGAACTTCAATGCATATCGCACGGACATATGCACATTACCTTTAGTCTAGACCAGTGAAACATGTGGCTGTGTGAATGTCAATGACAATGATGGCAATGCTCGCATGGGTCAACTTCTCAAGAACTGACAACACTCTTTGATATCGAGAGAAGTTTTTGGCATCGCAGTCGTTTCATATTCGTTGCTCAACTCGAATTTATTTGCAATAACAGTGTATACACTTGAAGAACATTGCAGTATGGTCTTGGGAATTGTAGATACTGCTACTACAATGTTTCCATTCTTCAATAACCAGCAGAACTGTGACATCAGCAGAACTCGATGGTGTGACTACACCTGTTGCTCAACTGGAAGTTACGTGCACTGAAATGTACTCATCAATAAAAAGTTAATGTAAATGCAGTGGGCCAAATATAGAAAAACATGGGAATGTAGGTCAACTGTGAACAAGGTCACAAAATAAATCACATGTCAAAGGGCTTATCAAGATTCATGGTGAATTTATGAATTAATTATGCATTAAATTCCAGTATATAGGTCAGATGTGAAGTATAGGTCAAATAATTAGGTCAAGTTTTAATAACCGTTTAAAGTGTTCATAATAATACACTTTATTTAGACACTAAAATCCAAAGTACAAACTCTGTTCGGTAGTGTTGACAACATTAAAACATTCTAAGAAACAAATAAAAGTACAAGTAAAACATACGAGTACGTTTGTCTAAATCAGTGTTGTACAGAACTACAAGAGAAACTAAAGTTAAACAGAGATGGCATTGTTGTAGTCTATATCATATGTCAATGTAGTCAAGAAAATATACATACATATATATATATGTATATAAAGTAGCAGAATAAATAAATATATAATAATATACATAGTACTTAATTTTTAACAAATGACTACAGCAATGTAATAGTTGTGTCAATTGTAATTATTAAAAACTAAAATATATGTTAATTTGTAAACTATTAATTAATAAATAATAAAAATGACATGCTGGTTAAGCTAATTAAGAGTAAATAAGTAAATAAATAAAGTAGCAGAATAAATATATAATAATATACATAGTACTTAATTATTAACAAATGACTACAGCAATATAATAGTTGTGTCAATTGTAATTATAAAAACTCAAATATATGTTAATTTGTAAACTATTAATTAATAAATAATTAAAATGACATGCTGGTTGAGCTAATTAAGAGTAAATAAGTAAATAAATAAAAATATAAAAGGGTGAAAGGTGTAGAAAAACTAGACATTGAAATAATAAGTCTTAAAGTGTGTTTTAAACTTGTTCATAAAGTTGCAATATTGACAGTTTTGATATTTAAAAGTTAACAAGGCTCATTTCCTAAACAGTTTCACCTAAATTATACCATTACTATGAATTAATACCATACTGTGGGTCAAATCTAGGTGAGATATAAAATCTAGGTCAACTTTGAAGGTCAAATCAAGGTCAAAAAAATTACATTTCCTAAAGGGTGGACCCATTTTTGGTTTCACATGCGTAAGTTAAATGGTTCCAATGTTATTACTGGTTTCCTACCTATTTTATGCAGTCATTATGCAGCCTGTGCACAACAAATGGAACAAAATCCTATAGACAAAAATGCAGCAATTCTAAGGTTTAAACATTTTCATTTCAAATAAATTCAAAAAGTTTTATTAACTACATACTAGTATCTATCACATGCACAGAGTTAGATCATTAATCATTCCCCTATAGACTAGAGTGATAAGCTGGCCCGCTGCACTGAAGGCGCTGTGGACCACAGACGATAATTCACTAGCGCGGCAGAAAGTGCTGTACTCACTGGCAGGATATAGAATAGAACTGGGGTAGGGATCTAAATATTGGTCACTGTGGTTCCCCGGCTATGTGAATAATGATCCAGTGGGATGGGTTGTAGCCTCCAGCTTATATAGTCATTAGGGGAAGGGTTGTGAGCTGGAATTGAGTTTAACCTGAGGTCAATATCCTAGGAGGCTACTCTGTCTCTGGCCAGTTCGGTGGTTGACACTGATGTGAACAACGTTAATCCATTTGGGGACATGCTGGCTACAACAGTCATTGTGAACTAGCAAGTATGGTTATTTCCTGTGTAGCCTACAACTGTACCAACCGACAGAAAACAGGATCCGGAGTCTCTTTCTACAGGTGAGAATCTCAGTTATACAATATATAGCTTAGGTTATAGTCTGCGAACATATTTATGTTCCACTGCCATTCATTTAGGAAATGAATAGTTTTAAGACATTAGTCATATGAAAATTGATCAACAATAATACATGTTGGATGAATTATGTATCAAACCGATTTTTAATAATATTACAGTGGATAGTCGTAGTGTGAGTGACATATTTTATATTAATCTAATAGCCTAATTATAATATGGTACTATTTTAAGACTACTAATTATTAACAATGGGACTGCCTTCTGCAGATTCCCAGATGACAAGAAAAGACCTGAATGCCGATCAAAGTAAAAGGGATTGTGGATCTGGTAGAACAACAAATTAAATAGTACTAAGGCGGCCTTAGAC
>OZ024854.1:31556760-31674260 GCA_964017155.1 Oasisia sp. SBJ-2009
GACATGCAAACATGTCGCTAATTATCAATGCCAATGAAATGTTATTGATTTTTTGTAAGATGAACTGTCTTGAGCTTCACTGACAGATATTATATTTACCACTTATTGGTGTGTCATCTGGTTTTGTCATCATGTAACGAGAATATGTAGTAAAATTGAACAACTATGAACAGACTCAACTAAAAAAGCTACCATTCAAAGTAATAATTCAGGGAATGATCTGTGACATAAATTTACATCTTATGCCTTGCCATTCTGACATGCATCATGGAAATGTTTTTTGTATGGCTTTGTCTGCATCATAGACAATATTTGTGAGTAGTTTACAAAAATCAATCTGTTTTACTGCATTTACAATTTATTTCCTTAAATTGAATAAAAATTAGTGATATAGGGTTACTATATCAATATATTTCACGATTTTATTTTAAAATGTAAGCATGATTTGATTATGTATCTGACTTACAGGTCGGCCTGTATAATATTTCTGTCAAGTGATCTTGGGATTACAATAATAATAGTTTACTCATGTTTTCTATTTGCTACAAAAAAAGTGACAAAAAAATAAATAGTATTCAAGATATCTAGAATTCCAAATGCAAAATCCAGGTATTTGGGGATAACAGATGACAGTAAAAATGTTGCCTTGTAAACATGTATGTATTATTTCAGGTGGGAATCCATTCTACAACCTTGAGAAAAGTACCGTCTTGCAGGAGGTTAGTTGTTTTAAATGTCATTTCAAACTATCAGATGACAACATTTAAGTATATACTGCGATGTAATGTTGAATTATTTATTGCAATATGGGTATACATTATGAACATGAATGTAAAATCTAGAAAAGAGACTATATGCTAGTTTGGAGATGTAAAGTATATGTACAAGGTGTATATAGATGTTGGTGATTAAGTACTGATAATAGTAATAAATAGCGCAACACAAAAGTTAACATTTACTACAAATTAGTTGTCTAGCGAGTAGACTGAAGCGGCAAAGTGGCCCACTTCTCCTGAGTAGACAATATTGTCTATTAAGGCACTTGGTAGAACTACTGCACTGTTCATCTAAGTAAAATTGTACTTATGGTTTGTGTTTGGACAACATTTTTTACACATAATAAGCCACACATCCTCTGTCATCTGCTTTCATTGTGTAATTAAGTATTGCTTATACTGTAAGTAAGTTGTTACATTTTGTTTCATGCAGGCAAGGACTTTCAATGAAACTCCAATAAAGATTAGAAAATGTTGCCACATCTTGACCAAGATCCTGTACCTCATCAACCAGGTAAGATTGTATTGATGGTATGTTTTGACTTAAGTAATTCGACTGCTGTGTATCAATGAGGTTTACCATTAATGATAAGGAGAAATATGGTACAATACAGTATAGTAGCTCCTTTGTAGAAATCTACATCCACTTGAATTTGAAACTACATCTATAGTAATACATTGTTCGACCATTAACACTTCCTTGTGGAACGTTTAATCCTGAAACACCAATGAAATTTCCGGGAATTATGATGCTGTGGTTACAGTACATGTTACAAATGCATATTTATGCTGTGTTGTGTTCATAATTACTGCCTGTCCAGTGTCCACATTGTCCAGTGCCTGACAATAGCTGGCAATTTCAGCAGTTTTCAGCAGATGTTATATTTACTTTCAAACATAAATGTGCACAATATACCCCTGTATATGTTGTAACAATGTTTTATTTTTGAAAATGTTTGTTTACAGGGGGAGCACATTGGCACTACAGAAGCCACGGAAGCGTTCTTTGCGATGACAAAATTGTTCCAGTCAAAGGATGTAAGTGAATTGAACTGGCAAGGTCATTTTCTGCATGTCGTACAACATTGTTTTCACAGTCGAATCAACAGCAGTTTCTGCTATTGATACAAACTACAAGAAACTTTCAACATACAAGTCTGTCAGTTGTCGCTTTGTGTCAACAATGTAAGCAGTCATACTCATGTTGTTGTGCCTGGTAAACTGTCTGCTGCGGTGAGTGTATTACAGTTGCGTTTACATTGACAGGTGACACTGCGAAGGATGGTGTACTTGTGTATCAAGGAGATGGCAACTATCTCGGAGGATGTCATCATTGTGACCAGCAGTCTCACCAAGGACATGACTGGCAAGGTACGGCGGCTGGGAGGATGTCATGGGCACTCTCTTAGAAGATTCTGCAAGTTCTTAATATTTGTAGTGAATATTGTGGAATGAAATAATATAGAGACCAGCAGAAGTGATCAGACTTATAGAGGTACAGGACACTTTAGTTGTCATCATTTCATTCTATTCTGTACACTTGCTGGATCCCTGTGTGATTCAATTTTTGTAGAATAAATGTATCTGATATGTTTTATGCATGTATAGCTATCTTGGATTTATCAATAAGTTGGCCACTTGTATGAAGCAAAAGAACCATACAAACTTTCAAATTGAATTTACACTTTCGGAATTGTTTGCAATAATGACGTCTTCACCGACAACTAATAATATGATTTTAACATTGTATAGACCTATCAAAGAGTACTGGGTGTATAATGTTTCGGGTTTTGGTACATTGTCACTCATGGACTTTAGTACAGTAGAGTAACAGTAGTCTTGTTTAAAGATTGAATATAACCTCTCCAGTCCACATATCATCTTTGATGTAGACATAATGTGTGATGTGTTGACAGGAGGATCAGTTCCGAGCTCCTGCCATACGCGCTCTCTGTCGGATCACTGATGTAAGTACAACCTTCACTGCACACGGTTCATGTTGACTTGCAACATCACAGTGTTAAGTTCTAAAACAACAGTTTGGTAGAAATATACATTGACGTATCATGCTAACCAGATCTTCTGTTAACCTCCTCCCTCAGTGAAACCATGTTCATGTGGCATCATACGTCATTCTTTTGAGAGATACATCAGACAGATATCACTCACACAAACCAGCCTAGTGTTCAGTGTTTATGGGTCGCCTCTGCTACTGATCTGACAGTGTGAGTGATGTTTGTTGTTACAGTCGACGATGCTGCAGGCCATAGAGAGATACCTGAAGCAAGCCATCGTCGACAAGGTGCACGCAGTCTCCAGTGCTGCCCTCACCTCGTCTCTTGTACGTGTCGCTAGGTGTCGCCTCACATGTCTCAGATAATTTCTCTCCTTGTCAGTTCTTACTCATATAGAAGCACGAGTTCTTAACTGCTAAATTTACTTGTCAAGTAATACATAGGTAAATTTCCCGTTTTTCCCGTCACACAAAAAATAAAAATGGCATGTGTTCGAGGACATGTTTATTTCCTGAATTTCATTGTTATATATCAAATGTGAACAATAGGTAACACGCGTTCTGTCATCAAAGAAGCAGACCCCCAAAAATGGAGCTTTTCCCCAGACCCCAAAAATGGAGGTTTCAGAATGTTATTCCAAGTCATGAAAATGTCCCAAACAATTCAATTACCAGCAGCAAATTTTGAGTAGTATATAAATGACATATAGAGCATTATATAAGAATGTCCTGTGCCTTGTAAGATGATCTATTGCAGACATGGCTACCATCAAATGTCATTCAATCTGTATCAAACCTGTGTAAGTGTCAATGTGATTTGTCAATGTCTTGTCCCATTGTTGCAGCATTTGGCCAAAGTGAGTCCGGACGTGGTCAAGCGGTGGGTCAATGAGGCCCAGGAGGCGGTCAGCAGTGACAATGTCATGGTCCAGGTAACACTTGATATGTGGGAAGTTGAAAAACGTATAAATCTATATAAAAATCGTGCCGGAATGTTCTGTAAATTTGAAATAAAGACAGAAATAGAAATCCATATGTTGTCGGCATACTCTACAAATACATTATATTTTTGACAAATTAAGTTTTGTTCATCTTGTAATCTAAAGTAAATTAAAAAAAGATTTCTGTTTATTGTCTCTGTAAGGATTTGGTATTATATTGTGTGTGATGACTTTTGTCATGTGACGACAGTAATATTGTGTTCCAGTACCATGCGTTAGGACTGCTGTATCACATCCGTAAGTCTGACAGACTCGCTGTCACAAAGCTCGTGAGCAAGTTCGCTAAGCACTCTCTCAAGTCTCCCTATGCCTACTGTCTGCTGGTGAGTTCTATTGCATTTCCTCTACTGTTCAGTCATTTAAATTCCATGATTGATGCAATCTTTAAAATTTAGAACCACATTTAGGACTTGACGTTTTATTTCTGCTAACATTATGTGCCGTATCGGGTTATGCTTCGTGTTTGAATTCTGTTGTCATTGTTTCACCTTCTTTGATATATTTTGTCATACAGATGGACAAAATGAGTATGTTGTGCCTAGTGAGGTGTCATGTAATATAGCGTCTTGTAACTGAGCTGTGTTGTGTAATGCTCACTCTTCTGTTGTGTAGATCCGCATCGCCTGTAAACTGCTGCGAGACGACGACTCTGGGTAAGTGACCGTCACAGGCCTATCATACAACACGCTAACTGAAATTTGATTAAAAACTTCCACGAAACCTGTTGTGAAGTTTCTTCTGTCTGAATCCCCGTAGTCTACTTCCCTCTCTTCTGTTACAGGATGGACAGTCCGATGTTTGACTTCATAGAGAGTTGTCTGCGTCACAAGAGTGAGATGGTGATCTACGAGGCGGCCCACGCCATTGTCAACATGAAGCAGACGACAGCGAAGGAGCTCGCCCCGGCCGTCTCTGTCCTCCAGCTCTTCTGTAGCTCTCCCAAACCCACACTGCGCTTCGCCGCAGTCCGCACCCTCAACAAGGTACATACGTTACAGCTGGCGTAGAAATAATGGCCTTGTTTTCATCTCCATGGTTATGGTTTACGTAAACTGAAAACAAATTTGGCAAGTGTTTGAACTCTGGAAATGAAAGCATAGTGTTTAACACTGTGCATGTTTATGCCAGATACAACAGCAACAAGTTCACACAACAACAAGTTCACAGCACGGTCAACTCAAAGCAGGGTCGGGGCGTGCCTTCAGGGCATTCCCCCATGCAGCACAGACTAACCAATCACAAATAAGTCACCATCAAGACCCTCTTCCACTCACCCTCTACACCCCCCTCTGCAGGGGGTAGCTCTCCAATCATAACATATTCCCTGGGGCAGGGGAAGTGAATCTACCCAATCAACCACATTTACCCTGCGTTATAGAATTAGCATCTTCCCTGCTCAACGCCATCTTTCTATTGAACACGAACCAAGAAGCACGTCATTTTGGTTCTTTCAATACAACTATCAAGCCGCCATGCCCCGTGGTCGGCAGAAACGTGTAAGTGCCGGGAGACGATACACACCAACAACATCATCTCGTCGTAGCAGAGACAGAAATGGTCCAGACGACGCCGCATGCGTGACAGCTGTCACTGCAGTCGATGATGTAAACAACGGCGCTATGAATCGGCGTGCAACTAGTGGGGCACCCACACATCCTCGCTGGGACGTCGCTAGCCCTGCAAATTGGTCCGCTTCGTTGCTGCGTCAGACGATTGAAGATCGGGGAATGAAATTGCCATCGGGCATTAAAAAATCCCAACTGCTGCGGATTTTCCTCGACAACTTCGACACTCGATCCGACCCCGAGCGCAACGACGCGGCGCATCACCTCACGTCTTCGTCGTCCCGTGCGATGTTGCCACCTGCTCCACCGGCAACTGGTGCAACAACCCCTCTGGTTACACCGGGGCCGTCCACTCGCTGGGGCATTGCAGCTGACTGCAATCGAATGGCGACCATGGCTCGACGTCGACAACGCCATTTTCCGTCTCCTGCAATTACGACAACAACACATGCCCCGAACTGGCGACCACCAACCGAATCTGTCATGCTCGACACTAGCCCCGAGATGGAGCCACTTGTCGACGTCGTACGAGCATTGCAAGCATCGATGTCGGCAGTCGCTTCGAGATTGGATGACGTGGACGAACGACCGATCGCCGCGGGACAACACTACCTCCAACAAAACAACCCATCCGCGATCGCAACACCTCCGGCAACGCTCCACCCGATCGAACCTGTCGCCCAAGTCGCCTACTCGCTCACGACGGCCATGCAGGGAATTGAGCGTTCCACTGGAATTTCGCTACGCGCGACTGATTGCAGCTTCCAATCGCTACCAACCTCAACTGCTACTACCTCAGGAATTCCGTCGGAGCAGCTACCGGCAGTGGAGACGGTGTCACCCGCAGTGCGTGCAGCGATTTTCAACGGTAACGACATAAACCTAGCTACACTGTTAATGCCTCATTCAGAACTTAACCAGCCGCGTCCCATGTCATCTGATCCTCGCCTTAATCGAAATTTAACTCTCCCCGAGTTCATCTGCGCTTTCAATAAATACCGAAACATTATGTGCGAGGTTTGGAATCGACGCCATGAATTAGATAAATATGAAGGAATCATTGTAGAAATCGCATCAAAAATTGAAGGCACGTCGTTTTATGAATATCATCGTGCTTTCTCTGCCCGATCAGCCGCGCTCATCCAACAGCAGAATGTTAAAGTAGACTGGGGGGTTCGTGACAACGGTTTGTTTTGCTCGCTGTTTGTCGGCCAAAAGGCAAATGTATGTTCCCTGTGTGGCAGTGGAGCACATTTGAGCAATTTCTGTCCCCTCCTAGCAAATCAAAAAATTTCCAACCAACAATTTCCCAGAGGCAACGGTCCTGATAGGCAGTCAGATATACAAGGCAGACCCAGGGTTAGCATAGGACATCAAGAAATTTGCAATAATTTCAACTCAGAGCGCGGCTGCTCGAGGCCTTACTGTAAATTTCTGCACTCATGTCTGTTTTGCAAGGGGTCACATGCACGTATGGCTTGCCCAACTAAACCCGAGTTTAGAAACAGATCAGGACAGCGAGCCAAAACAACAAATCACTACCCACCAAAGCCCACCCAGTGACTAAGAGTGACAAATGACGCGGGACAAACTGTGACACAAACACATGTAGGAACAAATACAATTGGCGGACTGAATGTGACACCAACTCCCATTGACGTTGACAGACTGGAGACAGAGCTAGTAGAACACCCAAACAGAACCTTTGTGTCCACTTTAATTACAGGTTTGAGGCAGGGTTTCTATACAGGAATAAACAATTTGCCATTAAAAAATTTGGAATGTCCAAATAATCGATCAGCAAAAGCTCAACCAGACATAGTTAACCAATTAATCACTGCAGAGGTAAAAAAAGGATTTTTGGTAGGTCCCTTCAAAAATTCTCCCTTTTCTCTCTACAGAGTGAGCCCTCTGGGTTTAGCTGAGGGTACTTATTCTGGTAAAATGCGTCTCATTGTCGACTTGTCCGCCCCACATAACAATGATGAACATTCCAGTTTAAATCAGTTGATCAACAAAGAAGATTATTCACTGTCATATGTCAAATTAGATGATGCTATACAGGAGATTAGGGACAAGGGTCAAGGATCCTGGTTATGTAAGACGGACATAGTGGATGCATTTAAACAGATTCCAATTCATCCATCATTGTGGCATTTATATGGAGTTAAGTGGAATGGAGAATATTTTTTCTACACCCGCCTAGTGTTTGGCAGCCGTTCCAGTCCCAAAATTTTTGACTGGTTATCGCAAGCAATCTGTTGGATAGCACACCATAATTATGGAATTGATTTTATTCTGCATTTGCTAGATGATTTTCTGACAGTTGATTCACCCAATGTTACAGCAGACAGAACAATGGCTATACTTAGTCTGATATTTAATAGGTTACATATCCCGATTGCCCCACATAAGACGGTTGGACCGACGGTCGAGTTGCAGTACTTAGGAATAATTTTAAATACTAGCACAATGCAAGCAAAACTCCCCAAAGAAAAAATTCTTAGGATTATCAATATACTAGACAGGTATGAAAGTAAGAACAGCATTTCTAAGAGGGATATGTTAAAATTATTGGGCCATTTACAATTCGCAACACGAGTTGTCCGCCCAGGTAGAACGTTTGTAGGCTATCTCCTATCTTTGGCATCCTCCGTGAAAGAATTGCATCACCATGTCAGACTCAACAAAGAATGTCGGTTAGATATAGCCATGTGGCGTAGATTCCTGGCTGAGTGGAATGGAGTGGCCCTATTTCTTGACCCAGAGATGACAAATGCAGCTGATTTTGCGTTATATACCGACGCAGCTGCCACAGTTGGATATGGTGGTTTCTTTCAAAACAGATGGTTTCAGGGTAGATGGCCTTCACAATTAATGCTAAAAAATAATGAACAATTGTCCATGGCCTTTTTAGAACTATACCCGATTGTTGTAGCTGCCATGCTATGGGGTTCTGAGTGGAATGGCAAACAGATTCTCTTTTATTGTGACAATGAGGCAACTGTCCACATTATTAATAAAGGGAGATCAAAGATTCAGTGTATAATGAGATTAATGAGACGTTTGACATGGTGTGCAGCTTCAGGAAATTTTAGCATTACCGCAAAACACATCCCAGGCATTAATAATGATGTGGCCGATGCACTGTCTCGGTTCCAGATCGACAGATTCCGACAACTAGCACCAGGGGCAGCACTCAACCCTTGCCAGTGCCCACCACCTTCAGATGTAATGTGGTACTAGACAAAGTAGTCAGTGAGTTGTGGGACCTGTCACTGAACAAATCTACTAGGAATGTATATGAAGCAGGCTTTAGAGCATTTAAAAAGTTTTCAGATCTTTATCTCTTTAGCAGTATGTGCCATACATACCCTCGTGTATCAGAAGAAATACTCATCTATTTTGTAGCTCATTGTTTTCGTTTCTTACATGTAAAATACTCTACAATTAAGACCTATCTCGCAGGTATTCGCTTTGCTTATATCAAGGCAGGTTTTCAAGACCCTTGCTGTTTTCAAAATGGCTTACCTTACCAACGGCTCAAAAATATATTAAAAGCTGTTAAGAAGTCACAGGACAATGTAGTTAAACCACGCCTGCCTATTACAGCAGAAATCCTCCGCAAAATATGCAATGCCCTTAGATTAGGGGTATTTGGACCCTATGAAGACTTAATTCTGGAGACTGCATTCTGTCTAGCATTTTGGGGTTTTTTAAGATGTGGAGAATTTACCAATCAGTCTAGTACATTTGACCATAATACAGATTTAACCATTGGAGACATCCAGATGAACATGAACGACAGGTTTTTCACACTTCTTTTAAAAAGATCAAAGACTGATCCATTTCGTAAAGGGATAACAATAAAGTATTTTGCAACAGATCACGATATCTGTCCTGTCCACGTAATGCAGTCATTGCTACATACCAGAAATGACATGTTAGCACAGCCACAAGACCCCTTGTTTACCACTAGGACAGGGGCTCCATTGACACGCTCTTTTGTAATCGATAAACTAAAGATACTTCTATTACATCTTGGGTACAATCCAATTTTGTACAGTGGTCACTCATTCCGAATAGGAGCAGCCACCACAGCCGCAGATGCACACATTCCAGATCACATGATAAAAACCATGGGGAGATGGAATTCAGATTGTTATTGCAGATACATTCAGATATCTCCCAAAGCTTTACAAGAAGCCCAACAAACCATGGCACTTAACTTTTGACATGTATGTTGCCACACATGGTACCCAAGTTAGTTGCCTATGCCTTGCGGGACACAGTTCAGTCAATGTCAAGTAAGGCTATATTTCGTGGCCCACGCAATGTTGCGAATGGCATAGGGTGTGGTGCAATACTGTATCTCGGTTTTGATGTATAGCGACATTGCAGTAGAATTTCGGTAGCTACATAATTTGCAATTATATTGTTTGCTATGTTACCTGATTGAACTGTATGCTATTTCATGAATATTGATGATGAACTTTAATTAAAACTATATGCATAGGAGACCCCTTTTAGCAGTGGTACAGTATATCACATACATCGGGACATTGCCATTGCAAGAACAATCTGCTTCGAGAGCAATATACATAGTTTGTACTTTGTACATTCACATATGGTATGATTGCCACTGCAAGAACAATCTGCTTCAAGAACAGTATACATGTTTCAGAAATTCACACTAAATATATATGTTTACTGACATTGGTAGTATAATGTATTAGTGTTACTGTTACAAGTACTCAGGCATAAGAAGCTGTGTTGGTTGAATTGTGCAATGTTTTTACAGGTGACAGGTCATGATTTGGAACACTAATGGGCCTTATTGTTATGCAACATAATGAACATATTGTATGTCATTAGATGACCCGTTGTTAGCGTTGTAAGCCACTATTACACCCCGTCCTTATATCTTGGGGCATTCAGTGTTAACACTTGTTTGGGATATTCTGTGTCAACACCTCTTTTTGGCATGGCTTGACACCCAGAGGGATGCAGACCCGGGATTCTGGTCATGTGATCGCAGTCACATGATTGGTGAACTAGCTGGCCCGGACCAAGTCCACCAGTCAAACATCCCAGTCTCGCATCCCATTCTCAGGCTGTCACAGCTGGCCCCAAAGAGATCTGGCCGGACTGTCCCATTTTTGCCATAATAAATTCTATTATGTATTACACGAGTTGTTGCGTTGTTCTGTCATAAATGAAAGCATAGTGTTTAACACTGTGCATGTTTATGCCAGATACAACAGCAACAAGTTCACACAACAACAAGTTCACAGCACGGTCAACTCAAAGCAGGGTCGGAGCGTGCCTTCAGGGCATTCCCCCATGCAGCACAGACTAACCAATCACAAATAAGTCACCATCAAGACCCTCTTCCACTCACCCTCTACACCCCCCTCTGCAGGGGGTAGCTCTCCAATCATAACATATTCCCTGGGGCAGGGGAAGTGAATCTACCCAATCAACCACATTTACCCTGCGTTATAGAATTAGCATCTTCCCTGCTCAACGCCATCTTTCTATTGAACACGAACCAAGAAGCACGTCACCCACCGACCAGCCCCATTTCTCCACCAGTGTAAATGATAGGACGGCTAGTATCTCAAAGGGTTGGTGTGATACTCTGATGAGTTCAAACCTGGGATTCTGGTTATGCGATCGCAATCACATCTCCATCGATCAATATCCTGGTTTGATAGGCATGGTCCAGGGGAATGCAGACCCGGGATTCTGGTCATGTGATCGCAATCACATGATTGGTGAACTAGCTGGCCCGGACCAAGTCCACCAGTGAAACATCCCAGTCTCGCATCCTGTGGCATGGCTTGACACCCAGAGGGATGCAGACCCGGGATTCTGGTCATGTGATCGCAGTCACATGATTGGTGAACTAGCTGGCCCGGACCAAGTCCACCAGTCAAACATCCCAGTCTCGCATCCCATTCTCAGGCTGTCACAGCTGGCCCCAAAGAGATCTGGCCGGACTGTCCCATTTTTGCCATAATAAATTCTATTATGTATTACACGAGTTGTTGCGTTGTTCTGTCATAAATTACTGTTAAGTTGTAGAGAGTAATGTTATTTTTATAAATTATTGGTATGTATACCACACGTGGATGCTTTGGCTATCCAGTTACAAACATTTTGTGTGAAAAAAATCATAATTGTTGTCACCTAGTTAAGGTGAAGTTGAGAGTAACTTTTTCTCACATAACTGGGTAAGTCAAGTTATTATGATAATAAATTAAACAGTATTGAATTAGAAGAAATTCACCTGTTTATGTCGTGAATACTGGCAGACACTAAGAGACTTAGTGTAGGTGTCAGCTTTACGGTATATGTCACAGTAACGTTGTTGTAACAGGTGGCAATGACTCACCCGGCTGCTGTCACCGCGTGTAACCTTGACCTAGAGAACCTGATCACAGACGTCAACAGAAGTATCGCTACACTCGCCATCACTACACTACTCAAGGTATGCTTCTCTCCATTATTGCGTCTCTCAAGAAGTAGTGCGTAAATGTTCTTCTCAACAATTTAGACTAATATGTACGTATTATATATATATATATGTATATATATATATATATATATGTGTGTGTGTATATATATATATATATAATATTTCATAATATGTATGTAATGTAGCTATGACTATGTATCCATGTTTAACATTGTGCACTTAATCATTCATAATAAGTCGAAAATTTTGTTTTGTTCATTATATATATATATATATATATATATATATATATATATACAGCTGTATATATATATATATCTGTATATATATATATATATATATATATATATATATATGGAGTGGTTCCTGTTCTAGCAGTATTTATATCTTAACAGGTGTCTCCCCATCCTTATATGTCAATTAAAGGTCAAATAAATTGTTTCTTTCTGAGTTCAGGATTCTGTACAATATTATAAAATATCATTAATGGTATATTTTTTACAATCATGAAGTCTGAATAAACTGTTAGATTTTGATTGCTGATATGTGTTTTTCACAGTTTTATGTATTTATATAACATGATTCCATAACTAACATTTGGGTCTTTTATCTAAAATAAATTGTGCAGAACATGCCACGGCTGCTTCTGTGATGATATGTTTCACTGAGGTCCTGTTAAGGTGATGTGTTGTGTTTGTCAGACGGGCAGTGAGAGCAGCATTGACCGCCTCATGAAGCAGATCTCGTCCTTCATGTCCGAGATCTCGGATGAGTTCAAGATTGTCGTGGTGCAGGCTGTCAAGTAAGTGTCGTCTTCTCAGCCCCCTCTCCCATCATCCTGCTCCCGCTCGTCCATCTTCTCAGCCCCCCCCTCCCATCATCCTGCTCCCCCTCGTCCATCTTCTCAGCCCCCTCTCCCATCATCCTGCTCCCCCTCGTCCATCTTCTCAGCCCCCTCTCCCATCATCCTGCTCCCGCTCGTCCATCTTCTCAGCCCCCCCTCCCATCATCCTGCTCCCCCTCGTCCATCTTCTCAGCCCCCCCTCCCATCATCCTGCTCCCCCTCGTCCATCTTCTCAGCCCCCTCTCCCATCATCCTGCTCCCCCTCGTCCATCTTCTCAGCTCCCCCCTCCCATCATCCTGCTCCCCCTCGTCCATCTTCTCAGCCCCCCTCCCATCATCCTGCTCCCCCTCGTCCATCTTCTCAGCCCCCCCTCCCATCATCCTGCTCCCCCTCGTCCATCTTCTCAGCCCCCCTCCCATCATCCTGCTCCCCCTCGTCCATCTTCTCAGCTCCCCCCTCCCATCATCCTGCTCCCCCTCGTCCATCTTCTCAGCTCCCCCCTCCCATCATCCTGCTCCCCCTCGTCCATCTTCTCAGCCCCCTCTCCCATCATCCTGCTCCCCCTCTCCCATCATCCTGCTCCCCCTCGTCCATTCTAACACTAGCTCCCTCATTTATCCCGCTGCTTCATCATCCAACCAAACATTAAATTCTTTCGTATTCTCTTATTTCATCTTCTCTTGCTGACATTACCTTTTGGCTCTACCCTACATGGTACCATCCTGCCTGTCTCCATCCGGCTTCTGGTACCATGCATTCCTGCAGTGGCTCTGCCGCAAACATGTCCTCAAGTCCCCCTCCATGTTCCTTCAGGTGAGTTGTCATGCATTAACCTTAAATTTATGCCTAGAAGGGTACATTTAGACTAAACTATATATAAAATTGTATATACCGATCTTTACGTTTAGACGAAAATCTACACTTGAGCTGAGGGTTTTCATTTAGTTTACGTTTGAACCAGCATTGTCCCTTTAATGCAAGTGTTGAGACGAGCGTCAGGTCCAGTAGACAGGAGCTGTAGGTGACTCGTGGTGCTGTTGCAGGTCTCTGTGTATGAAGTTCCCACGCAAGCACAGCATCATGATGAACTTCCTCTCCTCCATGCTCAGAGATGAGGTGAGTTTACCTGTTGTCTGATGACCAACAACTTGATGGTACTTTAATGACTTATTAGCCTGGAGCGTAGCCAGTACACATATAAACTACCGAAGTTCTGATAAATTTGGGATTCATTCCAAAGAGTTACAGCCTTAACAATATCCACATCGATCATGAACATTGCCCTCTAATTTGTAATGTATACCACTGATTCTTTTATTTTATCGAAGGGGACTAAGCCATAATACTGTTTGTACCACATTGACGAATGTGCCCCTTACGTTCATGGTCAGGTTGTAAGCAGTAGTATCTAGCCTCTTACAAAGTTGCCGTGATATAAGCATACCATATCGCAGGTGTTAGTAATTGGTGTAGTGTAGACAACAAACAAACAAGCTCAAACAAACAAACAAACATAATACCTAACGCATGCGCACAAAATTCCTGCGTTAGCCCAAGTTTGGGCTGTTTGGAGTAAACAACCTGAGACACTTGACAGTTTGGATGTGTCTATGTGCCAGGGTGGCTTCGAGTACAAGAAGGCGATCGTCGACTCGATCATCTGCATCATTGAGGAGAACCCAGAGGCGAAGGAGGTCGGCCTGGCCCACCTGTGTGAGTTCATCGAGGACTGTGAACACACGGTGCTGGCCACCCGCATACTGCACCTACTGGGGCGCGAGGGCCCACGCACCCCCCAGCCCTCCAAGTACATCCGCTTCATCTACAACCGCGTCATCCTGGAGAGTGCCTCCGTGCGTGCAGGTCGGTACAAGCAGGTTCTTAGGTGGTTTCCTCCAAACAGCCCAAACTTGGGCTAACACCGGAGTTGTCCTCAAGAATTAGTGAGTTCACTACAGGTTACACATTTACCCCCTGTGTGGGATCTTTTTCTTCCCCTGGCATGGATACCAGATAGAAGGGACCACCGGCTTTTTAGTGTCTCTTCCGAAAGACACAGGCAAATGTGGGTTAACGAAATTGCCTAAGTTTCGAAACGGCGGTAGGTGGGATTGAACCACCGTCCCCTTGATTGACAGTCCGGCGCTCTACCGCGTGACCACCGATCCCCACCAGGAATGCCTTCTCGTGTTTCTTAGTAGTCTAGACTGAGTTTTATCAGCCATACTTGAGCTATGCACGGCCAGTTTCAATTCAATTCACTTTAATGTCCTTAACTAAAAAGGATACACATCGTACAACTCATGATCGCCTCTAAAATATGTAAAGAAACGATTCCCACAGTTCACATGCCATAGAATGGACTGGTGTTGTAATGTGGACATGGTGTCTGCTTCGCTTACATTGGTATACAACCCTCTGTGATAATCCCTAGTGGTTTGTTCAGTTTTAAACGTACTTAATCTAATCCACTTGAAATTTTGCTTGGTCATGATCTTTTATGGGTGTCCCACACAAAGTGAGTGGTTGAGGCTGTGGTGAGGTTGGTTTGAAAAGTCAGTTACATCCTCACATCATGCTCCCCACTGAGGTGTTTTATTTGCTGACGGAGAGTCTGTAGTGTCTTGTACTGAGTGAATGGTGTCATTGATCACTTCAGTGTTTGGGTGTAGCTGTCAGCAAGCCTTCGTGTAGGTGTTGGTCTAAATCAATATGTGATAAGGATGGGATGAAATTCGATTCATATTCGACATTTCGAATATTCAAACCTTTTTCCCGCCATTCGATTTGAAAATTCGCAGTATTCTAATTGAATTCGAAGCCACTGAATATTCATATTCTGTTCAATTCGTATTTGAAATTTTTAGGATATTTGATTCGATATTCGATTAAAGTGAAATTCCAGATTCGTCCCAATGTCCTTTATGTGACAGCGGCTGTGACGGCACTCGCCAAGTTTGGAGGCCACTGTGAGGAACTCATGCCCAGTATCATTGTGCTCTTACAGAGGTGAGAACTATTTTCTCATATCTTCATTTGAACATTCGTTGTTCATTTGTTTCCATTTATACTAACAAAAATATTTCTCCACTTATAGGAATTACTTCAGTGTATTTGATTGATTGCATAAAACAAATCTTTTGTCATGGATTCTTAATTTGTTGTAGCATGTTTATAGTAAAATACATTCTTAGAATGTTTTGTGTATGAAATGTGCTAGTTATTAATGATACAATTAGGAAATAAATTCTGTACAATCATAGTGGTGTAGACTGTGACAAAGTTGTCTGACCAGTGCTGTGTTGGTCACTAGATCTCAACTGGACACGGACGATGAGGTGCGTGACCGAGCCACCTTCTACGTGAATGTACTGCAGCAGAAACAGGCGGCTCTCAACTCCGCCTACATACTCAATGGTAAGTTCAACAGCACACTCTCAATGGCACATACTCAGTGGCTGTTGTAAATTCAGTAAAACATATTCAGTGTTCAATAGCACACTCGGTGGTAATTTTAGCACATATTCAGTGGTTGTTGTAAGTTCAGTAAAATATATTCAGTGGTAGGTTCAGTAGCACACATGGGTGTAATTTTAGTACATATTCAGTGGTAGGTTCAGTAGCACAATTGATCATTTTAGCACATACGCTGTAGTTGATGTAAGTTCAGTAAATTATACTCAATGGTAAGTTCAAAAGCACATTTGATGATAATTTTAGCACATACTCTGTGGTTGATGTAAGTTCAGTAAAATATATTCAGTGGTAGTTTCGGTACCACATCTGGTGGTAATTTAAGTAGCACATACCCAGTGATCAGTCCAGTAGCATCTGAGTCTGGTACGTCACACTCGTTGCGGCAAACTGTTAAATGGAACGTCCTCGTGTCTGTTGTAGGTTTGCAGGTGTCGATCATTGGCCTGGAGAGGGCGCTGCATCAATACACACTGGAGCCGCAAGAGAAACCGTTTGACATGAAGTCTGTTCCACTCGCCACACAGCCACTGGCGGAGCAGAAGACAGGTCTGACCCCACACTCCCTCTTACCTGCTCATTCACAGGCTGAATGCTTCTTGTTTGTTAATGTACTGTTTGTTTAGTGTGTGTTAGTCTGGCTTAACCAACTCTCACTTGGCTGCATAACTTCTACGAAATGGTTATCTAAAAAGTGCTGCCACCTCATGGAGTATGGGTAATCGAGGCTTTTCTAATTATAATTCCTGCTTCATAAATAACTGCAAGTTTGTATTTCTGTTCATTCCGTGTGAATGATAGTTTGATATTGAGTACTTTTAATAGTATAGTATTATCTTATAAAAGTATATCCTTATTTTAGTTTTTATGTCATACTTGGCCTGAGAACCAATCTGCGTCTCTGCCCTATTCTAGGGTAAGGCCGGCCTGGTGGCAACATTGGCAGAGCATTAATATCCCAGGCGGAGTTGAGGGGCTATAAGCCTCATGGAACCTGGGTAATCGAGGCTATGTTTGAGTGTGTGTTTGTGCGTGCATGTATGCATGTGTGTGCATGCGTCAATATGCATGTGTTCACTCTACAAAAGTAACAAGTCTGTCATGTTTATGACTTATGTTGTGTTTTGTTGTGTCAGCGGTGGGGCCAGGGGAGACACCTGGAGTGAAGGCCACAGAGAAGGTGGCAGCGTCGAGACAGGACATCTACGCTGGTCAGTTCATGTAGCAATAAGTATTGTTTATATATCAAAATACTGAAGCTATCTGATAATGCACAACTTCCCACTGATGAAGTTACTAAGACTTGTTAATGTCTGCTGTTAACATAATGACTTTCATCGAACGTACATATTTGGTCATAAGTAACAAATATTTTTGTAATGTTTTTGCCTTGCCGTGCCTCAGTTTGTTGTTTGTTTATACCTCAGTTTGTTGTTTGTTTGACAGAGTAACTGGTCGTTGTGCCTCAGTTTGTTGTTTGTTTGACAGAGCAACTGGCCGTTGTGCCTCAGTTTGTTGTTTGTATGACAGAGTAACTGGCCGTTGTGCCTCAGTTTGTTTGTTTGTTTGTTTGTTTGTTTGTTTGTTTGACAGAGCAACTGGCCACCGTGCCTCAGTTTGTTTGTTTGTTTGTTTGTTTGTTTGTTTGTTTGTTTGACAGAGAAACTGGCCACTGTGCCTCAGCTTGTTGTTTGTATGACAGAGTAACTGGTCGTTGTGCCTCAGTTTGTTGTTTGTATGACAGAGTAACTGGTCGTTGTGCCTCAGTTTGTTGTTTGTATGACAGAGTAACTGGTCGTTGTGCCTCAGTTTGTTGTTTGTATGACAGAGTAACTGGTCGTTGTGCCTCAGTTTGTTGTTTGTATGACAGAGTAACTGGTCGTTGTGCCTCAGTTTGTTGTTTGTATGACAGAGTAACTGGTCGTTGTGCCTCAGTTTGTTGTTTGTATGACAGAGTAACTGGTCGTTGTGCCTCAGTTTGTTGTTTGTATGACAGAGTAACTGGTCGTTGTGCCTCAGTTTGTTGTTTGTATGACAGAGTAACTGGTCGTTGTGCCTCAGTTTGTTGTTTGTATGACAGAGTAACTGGTCGTTGTGCCTCAGTTTGTTGTTTGTATGACAGAGTAACTGGTCGTTGTGCCTCAGTTTGTTGTTTGTATGACAGAGTAACTGGTCGTTGTGCCTCAGTTTGTTGTTTGTATGACAGAGTAACTGGTCGTTGTGCCTCAGTTTGTTGTTTGTATGACAGAGTAACTGGTCGTTGTGCCTCAGTTTGTTGTTTGTATGACAGAGTAACTGGTCGTTGTGCCTCAGTTTGTTTGTTGTTTGTTTGACAGACCAACTGGCTGCTGTGCCTCAGTTTGTTTGTTGTTTGTTTCACAGAGCAACTGGCTGCTGTGCCTCAGTTTGTTGTTTGTTTGACAGAGCAATTGGCTGCTGTGCCTCAGTTTGTTGTTTGTTTCACAGACCAACTGGCTGCCGTGCCTCAGTTTGTTGTTTGTTTCACAGACCAACTGGCTGCCGTGCCTCAGTTTGTTGTTTGTTTCACAGACCAACTGGCTGCTGTGCCTCAGTTTGTTGTTTGTTTCACAGACCAACTGGCTGCCGTGCCTCAGTTTGTTGTTTGTTTCACAGACCAACTGGCTGCCGTGCCTCAGTTTGTTGTTTGTTTCACAGACCAACTGGCTGCTGTGCCTCAGTTTGTTGTTTGTTTCACAGACCAACTGGCTGCCGTGCCTCAGTTTGTTGTTTGTTTCACAGACCAACTGGCTGCTGTGCCTCAGTTTGTTGTTTGTTTCACAGACCAACTGGCTGCCGTGCCTCAGTTTGTTGTTTGTTTCACAGACCAACTGGCTGCTGTGCCTCAGTTTGTTGTTTGTTTCACAGACCAACTGGCTGCCGTGCCTCAGTTTGTTGTTTGTTTCACAGACCAACTGGCTGCTGTGCCTCAGTTTGTTGTTTGTTTCACAGACCAACTGGCTGCCGTGCCTCAGTTTGTTGTTTGTTTCACAGACCAACTGGCTGCCGTGCCTCAGTTTGTTGTTTGTTTCACAGACCAACTGGCTGCTGTGCCTCAGTTTGTTGTTTGTTTCACAGACCAACTGGCTGCCGTGCCTCAGTTTGTTGTTTGTTTGACAGACCAACTGGCTGCCGTGCCTCAGTTTGTTTGTTGTTTGTTTGACAGACCAACTGGCTGCTGTGCCTCAGTTTGTTTGTTGTTTGTTTCACAGAGCAACTGGCTGCTGTGCCTCAGTTTGTTGTTTGTTTGACAGAGCAATTGGCTGCTGTGCCTCAGTTTGTTGTTTGTTTGACAGAGCAACTGGCTGCTGTGCCTCAGTTTGTTGTTTGTTTCACAGACCAACTGGCTGCCGTGCCTCAGTTTGTTGTTTGTTTGACAGAGCAACTGGCTGCTGTGCCTCAGTTTGTTGTTTGTTTCACAGACCAACTGGCTGCTGTGCCTCAGTTTGTTGTTTGTTTGACAGACCAACTGGCTGCCGTGCCTCAGTTTGTTTGTTGTTTGTTTCACAGAGCAACTGGCTGCCGTGCCTCAGTTTGTTGTTTGTTTGACAGACCAACTGGCTGCTGTGCCTCAGTTTGTTTGTTGTTTGTTTCACAGAGCAACTGGCTGCTGTGCCTCAGTTTGTTTGTTGTTTGTTTGACAGAGCAACTGACTGCTGTGCCTCAGTTTGTTTGTTGTTTGTTTCACAGAGCAACTGGCTGCTGTGCCTCAGTTTGTTTGTTGTTTGTTTCACAGAGCAACTGGCTGCTGTGCCTCAGTTTGTTTGTTGTTTGTTTCACAGAGCAACTGGCTGCTGTGCCTCAGTTTGTTTGTTGTTTGTTTCACAGAGCAACTGGCTGCTGTGCCTCAGTTTGTTTGTTGTTTGTTTCACAGAGCAACTGGCTGCTGTGCCTCAGTTTGTTTGTTGTTTGTTTCACAGAGCAACTGGCTGCTGTGCCTCAGTTTGTTTGTTGTTTGTTTGACAGAGCAACTGACTGCTGTGCCTCAGTTTGTTTGTTGTTTGTTTCACAGAGCAACTGGCTGCTGTGCCTCAGTTTGTTTGTTGTTTGTTTCACAGAGCAACTGGCTGCTGTGCCTCAGTTTGTTTGTTGTTTGTTTCACAGAGCAACTGGCTGCTGTGCCTCAGTTTGTTTGTTGTTTGTTTCACAGAGCAACTGGCTGCTGTGCCTCAGTTTGTTTGTTGTTTGTTTCACAGAGCAACTGGCTGCTGTGCCTCAGTTTGTTTGTTGTTTGTTTGACAGACCAACTGGCTGCTGTGCCTCAGTTTGTTTGTTGTTTGTTTCACAGAGCAACTGGCTGCTGTGCCTCAGTTTGTTTGTTGTTTGTTTCACAGAGCAACTGGCTGCTGTGCCTCAGTTTGTTTGTTGTTTGTTTCACAGAGCAACTGGCTGCTGTGCCTCAGTTTGTTTGTTGTTTGTTTGACAGACCAACTGGCTGCTGTGCCTCAGTTTGTTTGTTGTTTGTTTCACAGAGCAACTGGCTGCTGTGCCTCAGTTTGTTGTTTGTTTGACAGACCAACTGGCTGCTGTGCCTCAGTTTGTTTGTTGTTTGTTTCACAGAGCAACTGGCTGCTGTGCCTCAGTTTGTTGTTTGTTTGACAGACCAACTGGCTGCTGTGCCTCAGTTTGTTTGTTGTTTGTTTCACAGAGCAACTGGCTGCTGTGCCTCAGTTTGTTGTTTGTTTGACAGAGCAATTGGCTGCTGTGCCTCAGTTTGTTGTTTGTTTGACAGAGCAACTGGCTGCTGTGCCTCAGTTTGTTGTTTGTTTGACAGAGCAACTGGCTGCTGTGCCTCAGTTTGTTGTTTGTTTCACAGACCAACTGGCTGCCGTGCCTCAGTTTGTTGTTTGTTTGACAGACCAACTGGCTGCCGTGCCTCAGTTTGTTGTTTGTTTCACAGACCAACTGGCTGCCGTGCCTCAGTTTGTTGTTTGTTTGACAGAGCAATTGGCTGCTGTGCCTCAGTTTGTTTGTTGTTTGTTTGACAGAGCAACTGGCTGCTGTGCCTCAGTTTGTTGTTTGTTTCACAGACCAACTGGCTGCCGTGCCTCAGTTTGTTGTTTGTTTGACAGAGCAATTGGCTGCTGTGCCTCAGTTTGTTTGTTGTTTGTTTGACAGAGCAACTGGCTGCTGTGCCTCAGTTTGTTTGTTGTTTGTTTGGCAGAGCAATTGGCTGCTGTGCCTCAGTTTGTTGTTTGTTTGACAGAGCAATTGGCTGCTGTGCCTCAGTTTGTTTGTTGTTTGTTTGACAGAGCAACTGGCTGCTGTGCCTCAGTTTGTTTGTTGTTTGTTTCACAGAGCAACTGGCTGCTGTGCCTCAGTTTGTTTGTTGTTTGTTTCACAGAGCAACTGGCTGCTGTGCCTCAGTTTGTTTGTTGTTTGTTTCACAGAGCAACTGGCTGCTGTGCCTCAGTTTGTTGTTTGTTTGACAGAGCAATTGGCTGCTGTGCCTCAGTTTGTTGTTTGTTTGACAGAGCAACTGGCTGCTGTGCCTCAGTTTGTTTGTTGTTTGTTTCACAGAGCAACTGGCTGCCGTGCCTCAGTTTGTTGTTTGTTTGACAGAGCAATTGGCTGCTGTGCCTCAGTTTGTTTGTTGTTTGTTTGACAGAGCAACTGGCTGCTGTGCCTCAGTTTGTTTGTTGTTTGTTTCACAGAGCAACTGGCTGCTGTGCCTCAGTTTGTTTGTTGTTTGTTTCACAGAGCAACTGGCTGCTGTGCCTCAGTTTGTTTGTTGTTTGTTTCACAGAGCAACTGGCTGCTGTGCCTCAGTTTGTTTGTTGTTTGTTTCACAGAGCAACTGGCTGCTGTGCCTCAGTTTGTTGTTTGTTTGACAGAGCAATTGGCTGCTGTGCCTCAGTTTGTTGTTTGTTTGACAGAGCAACTGGCTGCTGTGCCTCAGTTTGTTTGTTGTTTGTTTCACAGAGCAACTGGCTGCTGTGCCTCAGTTTGTTGTTTGTTTGACAGAGCAATTGGCTGCCGTGCCTCAGTTTGTTGTTTGTTTGACAGAGCAACTGGCTGCTGTGCCTCAGTTTGTTTGTTGTTTGTTTGACAGAGCAACTGGCCGCCGTGCCTCAGTTTGTTTGTTGTTTGTTTCACAGAGCAACTGGCTGCTGTGCCTCAGTTTGCCAACCTGGGTCCTCTCTTCAAGTCGTCCTCGATGCCACTTGAGTTGACAGAGTCGGAGACAGAATACTCTGTCCGCTGCGTCAAACACATGTTCCCACACCACATTGTCTTCCAGGTGAGTGGTGCTATGTGTAGTGGGTGTCACACACTGTTAGTGGTGTACGATTGTAGATTGGAAAAGTAGAGTTTGAGGTTTTTTCAAATACGATAATCAGATTACAAAAAAAGATAGCATCTAAAAAGTTACTGTACAAAACAATGATTCACGTATTCTCCAGAAAGTAGTAAATGTATATGTTTAACTAGTAACTGATGGACCCAGTTACCGTATTGTCCCTAATAGACGTGCAGTGCGCGAGTGGGAAGGCTTGGGTGCGCGTCTATTAATTTCTCAAAAGTGGGTCGAATTTGGTTACCCGCTATATAGGCTTCTAAACAGAGTAGATAACTAATCCGCAATGTGGCGCCACTAAAGTATGCATATGAATAGTGAATGACCTGAGTAATAGTTCTTTTTAAATAAACATTGTACTACGTAATGCTTTTGGTACAATCAACGTGTTCTTCAAATTCCTTTAATAATGTTAAATAAATGTAGTAATGTGAACATAGAGTGGATTGACTGCATGCAAAAGCTGCAATTTGACCATGTGCATCCGGAACAGCAAATCAGTGTTGACACATGTGACATGATATCGATGACGATGTCGATAACGATGTACGTGGTCCTGACTAGAATTGTATAGAACCACGAGTCAATAAAATATGCAATTACTCAAATTGTCAATTTTCTGAATAATCGATAAAAGGAAAGCTTATTACAGGTGTAATTGAAAGACATATGCCTGAATATGGATTTATATGACAATTACTCTGACTTATTCTTGTTTATGACAGAACAATGCAACAACTCGTGTAATACATATAATAGAATTTATTATGGCAAAAATGGGACAGTCCGGCCAGATCTGTTTGGGGCCAGCTGTGACAGCCTGAGAACAGGAGGCGAGACTGGGATGTTTGACTGGTGGACTTGGTCCGGGCCAGCTAGTTCACCAATCATGTGACTGTGATCACATGACCAGAATCCCGGGTCTGCATCCCTCTGGGTGTCAAGCCATGCCAAAAAGAGGTGTTGACACAGAATATCCCCACCAAGTGTTAACACTGAATGCCCCAAGATATAAGTTGGTTGATGCCAGTCGCACTCCGCGCTCGCTGGCCATTCATCTGGAATGGAGTTGTGAAACGGGCGACAATCTCAACTTTGTCTCTACTAAAATTCGTTTGCATAATTCCATTGAATTTGTTGTAATTAATTGTTTGTCTTGATTGATGCTATAGAATACGTAAGCGGCACTGTATGTTGTTTCGTTGTTGTCGCTCAGAAACGTTACGCGAACAGTTAGCGTTTAATCCAACGCAAACAAATCCGCCATTTGCTTGATGCACATGACAGCCTCTCTCTGATAGTACCATAAAATACAAAATAAAAGCCCTATTTGTGGTAAGCATTTACAGTTACCATACATTTACTTACGACGAAACTCTCACCAGTAACGGTTCGGTTGCCATACCCATAATTTTTATTTTCGAATAGCATTAGTTTGGGTGCCATCTTTGCTACTAATTGTAGCATCTAGTCTGTTGCATTTTTGCCATGAGTTGTCATGGATTGGATCTAAAAAAGGGGGTGGGCGTCTATTAGGTAGTGCGCGTCTATTAAGGACAATACGGTACTTATGTTTCTAATGTGAAATCTAGAATATTTGGAGAATTTAATGCCATTGGTTAATACTGCCAGCAACAAAGCCTTACAAAGTTGGCACATTATTCCAACAGCTTCAGGGCTTGGCCATTCTCCTGGATACTGACTATTGCTCGTATGACAATTTTGTTTTCTGTGTTGAACATTGATGTGGCTTTCCACGTCACTTCTTCTGGCTGGAATTTCATGCATTGTTTCTGTTGCCAGTTTGACTGCACTAACACCCTCAATGACCAAGTGCTGGAGAATGTCACAGTGCACATGGAGTCGACAGAGGACTTTGATGTCATCAACTATGTTCCTGCCCCAAGTCTACCCTACGACAAGCCTGGCATCACATACACCCTCGTACGTCTGCCTGACGACCCCACACAGGGTAAGTTTGGGTGGGCAATATTACATGTACACATTGAATTGTAAGTCCAACGTATACAATTTGTTAATATATATGGCCCTAAACATGTAAAGAACAGTTTAGTCCCGAGTTTGTAAAGATACGTCACTTACATGTTGTTATAGAAAAACAAATTGTAAATATTGGCCTCATTTTTAGTTTTATTCATCACATGGTTCATTTACTTGTTGAGAATAAATAACCTCACTTTCAATTTCATTTTTATAGCCTAATGATTAGTTTTATTTATATTTAAAGCAAATGTTGCAATTTTTTTATGAAAATGATATAAATAAACTAGTCTAAATGGGGCACATTTGGCATGCAGTGACGACGTCCTTCACTTGCACACTCAAGTTCGTTGTGAAGGACTGCGACCCCAACACAGGCATCCCCGACGATGACGGCTACGAAGACGAATATGTGGTACGTTATGCCTTCTTGTATGTCTCCTGGTTCATGCGACACCATATTTTTACAAAGCTTTCTGTAATAACGAGGCTATGACATTTTTATATTTAACATAGTTTTGTTCAACCAAGTAGCTAAAGCCATAAAGATATTATTGTTGAGCAGTTTACAAGTACATACTAAACATAAGTCATGTTATACCTAGAGGATGCAGTTGCTTTTACATGTTAAACATGATCCATATTGTAGCTGGAGGATGTTGAGCTACTTGCACCTGTTAAACATGATCCATGTTGTAGCTGGAGGATGTTGAGCTACTTGCACCTGTTATACATGATCCATGTTGTAGCTGGAGGATGTTGAGCTACTTGCACCTGTTAAACATGATCCATGTTGTAGCTTGAGGATGATGAGCTACTTGCACCTGTTAAACATGATCCATGTTGTTGCAGCTGGAGGATGTTGAGCTACTTGCACCTGTTAAACATGATCCATGTTGTTGCAGCTGGAGGATGTTGAGCTACTTGCACCTGTTAAACATGATCCATGTTGAGCTACTTGCACCTGTTAAACATGATCCATATTGAGCTACTTGCACCTGTTAAACATGATCCATGTTGTTGCAGCTGGAGGATGATGAGCTACTTGCACCTGTTAAACATGATCCATGTTGTTGCAGCTGGAAGATGTTGAGCTACTTGTGGCTGACCATGTACAGAAGGTGATGAAGCCTAACTTCGCTGCTTCCTGGGACGAGGTGGCCGAGGAGAATGAACTCGAAGACACATTTGCTCTCTCAACGATGAAGACACTACCTGGTGAGTTGCCCGTAGGGTACAAGCAAATTAAGTTTTACTATTGACATTTTCTATTTCTCAAGTAAATTTTATTTGTACCAGCAGCGCAATTTGTATATGATGGCTGTGGCCATATCACATTTATTGCTTGTCTTTTAGTAGGGACCGTCACAACCACATGTAGTTACGTAGCTTTTTGTTGCAATAGATAGATGAGTGTCGAGTTGTTAAATATATTGTATTTTCGAACCAGGTAAAACAAGTATATTTTGCGGAGGTTTAAATATTACTAGAAACTAAGTTAAGCAGCAGTATTTGTGCATATTTGTTTCACGATTACTTTCACAAAACTTGAGTTGGTAGATAGTTCTGAAACTGTTTGGGAATTATTTTGTACATAAATATTACAGAAACATGTTGGAATGTTTTAGTGGTTGCTGAGTTAGCTTGAATCTGAGTGCGAATCTGTGTTGTTTAGACGCGGTCAAGAACGTGATCCAGTTCATGGGTCTGCAGCCGTGCGAGCGGTCAGACAAGGTGGCCGAGGGCAAGAACACACACACCCTGTACCTGGCGGGGGTCTACAGGGGAGGTCACGACGTCCTCGTGCGGGCCAAGATGGTGCTGGATGACAGCGTCACCATGCAGCTGACCGTCCGGAGCACTGACGCCCACGCCTCCGAGGTCATTGTGTCAGCCGTAGGGTAGACTGTCCACATATGTCTGTGAACTTTTAGATCAATACCCTCATGCAGAATTTTGGGATATTTACCTAAAAGCAGAGCATTGGGGATGGTTGGCTCGCAGTTTTCATACAGGCAGATGTCATATTGAAATTATGTTTAAAGTTGTGTAAATTCAGGTATTTTAATTCAGTTGGTCTTTCCTATCGCCATGAGTGTTGCATCTGTGAATTGTGCCAGGTTTTGCTAAATGTCATATAACTGCATATATATAACTAAAGCAGTTTTTTCTTTTGAAACAAATACAGTGGCATATCATAACGAACATGGCCACCCAAACAACTGCATTGCGTAATGCATACAAGCAATCTTTATGAGACAACAGACAGGTTGCAGTGGTGAACATTGGGAGACTGTATTACTGTTACTACTAAGAAATTTAAAATAAATCTGCAATAATTTAGCTTTGACCAGGCAAGATACCACATTAGCTGCAGAATCAATGAGATGTTTACTTGTTGCAAGCAGGTGGCTTACCGGCAGTTCTCTAGGTGGTTATAATTATTATATTGTATTGCTACACATTCACGCCATATCGTAATCTCACAAGTCTAATGTTCCAAAATAAATATTCCAATAAGAAAAATCTAACAAAGAGAGCATTCCTTGAAACATGTTGTAACTAATGCCTTGAGAAATAAGAACATCAGTATGTAGATGTACTTAACATTGGATGTGTTTGTGTAGTGTTGCAATAAGGTTAGTTGGGGTAGCTTTCTTCGGTTCTGATGTATTCAGCAATCAATAAAATATTTCAACAATTCATCCGGTTGCTCTTGTCACATACTGAATGGTAGGTTAGGGAACTGTAACCAATGTAAAGACAGATGTAATGTCACCAAGTTAGTCAATAAAACAGACAGTTCCTGAATTTTAGGTTAGCTTACATTTAAGGATTACTTCCTTAATCCTCTTTGCTCTGATTACAGAGAGCACACCTAAGGAGTACCTGAATAATATTTGTAAATCCATTTCCTGAGTCTGTCCTTTCTTACTAGTAGGGTAAATATGTTATTATGGTACGTTTGTAATGCAAAACATGTTTCCAAGACAATGGTTTCCATGAACATTCTGCTAATAACGACAACCCTGTGATGTTTAAAGGAACAGACCTCACATTAACATTTGTGAATGTATAACAAGAAACAAATATTCTGAAAGACATCAACACCTTGCCCAGTGCAATGACACAGATGATTAAACTAACAACAGTAATGCTTGACAGCGTAGTTTAATATCAAACAAATACATATATATGGTACACACAGACATATCAATGTACACATACACATTGAATGTACACACGGGCAAACTGTATCGGTGCATTTTGATATGATGCTTCAGTCTGAATCGTCACACTACTTATACGTATGCCTTGTAGCATATCCTTAAAATAAACAGAGCTTAAATATACATATTTAGACAAACATTCAACAGTGTCCATTACAGAGTTATTATGTATAATGAAATGTGCATAGTTGTGTAATCAGCATTTTAAAATGCCCACTGACCTCTGTTATACCCACCTAATCACTACAGAAATATTCAACATGTAATCATTATTTCGACAGTACAACTGCCGACATGTCATGCACTCTAGTGGTGCTACATATGGTGAATTCACACATAACCAAACCCATGATGCTAGATATTATAAAAGTCCCCTACGTAGGAGTTTCTACCCAACCTGGTAAAAGAATCATGAAGCTGCGTTTCATATTCACTGAGAGATCAATCAAAGGACTCAATCCAAGGCATGATAAGAACCATCAAATGGCATCTCAAAATACACAAGTGCAAGCTTAGATGCATACACAAACCCAAGAAAATCAGTTTCTCTTGTTATTTATCAAGCAAAACATCGTGCAACTGCTGATAATGTCTATTTACATCAGCTCCACGTGATACAACTCTTCATACAACTTGCAAGAGTGCACGCTTCCTTCCGTGTCGGGGGAAGACGTCCAGATTGCTGCTCCTTGCACTCACCTGGTCAAGACCTGCTCAGTGTGGACGCAGGATGACCCATAACTGACCACTATAGCTGGACGTAGGTCTTGTGAAATGCCTTGTGCACGGCCACCCAGTCGTCAGCTGTTGAAGAGGAGCATTCACGGTCAGCCGGGAGAAACATGAATGGTCAGCCGGGAGAAACATCAATGGTCAGCCAGGAGAAACGTCAATGGTCAGTCAGGAGAAACGTCAAAGGTCAGTCAGGAGAAACATCAATGGTCAGTCAGGAGAAATGTCAATGGTCAGTCAGGAGAAACATCAATGGTCAGTCAGGAGAAATGTCAATGGTCAGTCAGGAGAAACATCAATGGTCAGTCAGGAGAAATGTCAATGGTCAGTCAGGAGAAACATCAATGGTCAGTCAGGAGAAACATCAATGGTCAGTCAGGAGAAACATCAATGGTAAGTCAGGAGAAACATCAATGGTCAGTCAGGAGAAACATCAATGGTCAGTCAGGAGAAACGTCAATGGTCAGTCAGGAGAAACATCAATGGTCAGTCAGGAGAAACATCAATGGTTAGTCAGGAGAAACATCAATGGTCAGTCAGGAGAAACATCAATGGTCAGCCAGGAGAAACATCAATGGTCAGTCAGGAGAAACATCAATGGTCAGTCAGGAGCAGGGTTGGAAAAAATCATGATTTTTTCGAATAAATCGAATAAATCAGATTTTTTCGATTAAATCAGATTTTTTCGATTAAATCGATTTATTTGATTTTTTCAACATTCTTGACAGTCATAAGAAATAATATGTAATTCGGAAAATAAATAAAAGTGGAATATCATAATATACCCAATAGGCTGAACATTTCATTCTTAGCATTTCTAAAGAATTAAAGCAAAGTTATTATGTACAAATTTAAACTTTATTTTAAAATGCATACAGTTAAATCAACTGGTAGTAGCACGTAACGTAAGTATAAATTTAAGATAATCTGAAAAAATCGAAAACAATCAATGTCTTGATTTTTTCAACTTGATTAAATCAATGATTTAATCAATGATTTAATCAATTTGATTAAATCAATGCCAACCCTGGTCAGGAGAAACATCAATGGTCAGTCAGGAGAAACATCAATGGTCAGCCAGGAGAAACATCAATGGTCAGTCAGGAAAAATATCAATGGTCAGTCAGGAGAAACATCAATGGTCAGTCAGGAGAAACATTCATGGTCAGCCAAGTGAAACATCCATGGTCACTTGGTCAGTCAGGAGAAACATTCACGGTCAGACAGGAGAAACATTCAGTCAGCCAGGTGAAATAGTAACGGTCAGCCAGGAGAAACATTCAGTCAGCCAGGTGAAACATTCATGGTCAACCAGGAGAAACATTAACGGTCAGCCAGGAGAAACATTCAGTCAGCCAGGTGAAACATTCATGGTCAACCAGGAGAAACATTAACGGTCAGCCAGGAGAAACATTAAGTCAGCCAGGTGAAACATTCATGGTCAACCAGGAGAAACATTCACGGTCAGCCAGGAGAAACATTCAGTCAGCCAGGTGAAACATTCATGGTCAACCAGGAGAAACATTCAGTCAGCCAGGTGAAACATTCATGGTCAACCAGGAGAAACATTCACGGTCAGCCAGGAGAAACATTCAGTCAGCCAGGTGAAATATTAACGGTCAGCCAGGAGAAACATTCAGTCAGCCAGGTGAAACATTCACGGTCAGTTAGGAGAAATATTCAGTCAGCCAGGAGAAACATTCAATGAATTATGAACTGTATATCATAATTATATATTTTGTTATAATTATCTATGTCACAGTGCCCACCGATTTGGACACTTCAAAGCTGTTCCCAGTTTTACCAATACATGACAGGTTTTATTTCTCCACAGCTCTAAAACAATTCAGCTTAGAGCCTACGTATTCTGGCCGACAAGGGGAGGTGAATGGAGAAAGGAAGGAAGAGGATGAATGACGACTGTTACCTTGACATTCTTTGCTGCAGTAGTAACTGGCTTCTGTCACTTTCTGTATCTTGCACCTGTCATCCAGAACACCAGTTGTTATGATAGAAGCGGAACCGTTTAATTGATTCTGACATACAATACATGTCCATCTCTTTACACAGATTTGTTTATATTAGTGGCTGCAACAGGAGAGCAAGTAATTTATATCTAATTTAACTAAAAATGTATTTGCAATAAGATCATTTAATTGTATCTGCTCTAATATTTTGACCACTAAAACATGTTTTAATAAATGAATTTACCATATTTTATATAATATGACTGCTCTTTATAATTTGAATCTCTTACAAAATGTGTCAATAAAATTATCATACTTACTCCTTTAGTAGTTGAAACATATAATAATAATTTTATAAAGTGCAATTTCCAGTAAAATGCTCAAAGCCCTGTACAAGATATGATGGCAAAGAGATCAATATGGAAAGAGTAACTTCTTATAATGCTTGGGATCCCTCGAAGTGCTTTCAACTTCACTTCCTACCACACGTGATCAATCTAGACCTCTCTGAGAACTGTATTGAGTATGATAGCATATTTTTGCCACTCTCATTACCCGAATCATTCGCGCACAAAGACTGTGTTGGTTTGTTGAGACGGCATTGATAGTATTCATCCTAGTTAATAATCACAATAACTGAAAGTTAGTTTTACTACATCAGAATGACCAACTAAGATGAAACCTCACATAAAATCACACAGGATAACTACACTGTTCGCATGCAACACAGATGGATGCTGTGTTTGTGTCGAACTTACTTTTGGCATTTCTTGAACAACTTCAGTGATGCTTCTGTCTGCTTGCAGTTTGCACACTGCCGCAACTTCACTTTGTGTTTCACGTCGCCATTCAACAGACCGCCGCCGTCAGCGACTCCGTTCCTGACCACAGACTCCAGTGGCTTGTCTTGAGTCGACTTGTTCTGGGCTGCCGCTCCACCAGACTGACCAGAACGTTTCTTCTTGGAAGACTTCGTCTTGGTCACTCCATTCACTAATGCAGCTTCCTTCTTTGCCTTCTCTTCAGCCTCCTTTTTGGCTCGCTCTTCAGCCTCTTTCTTTGCTCGCTCTTCAGCCTCTTTCTTTGCTCGCTCTTCAGCCTCCTTCTTTGCTCGCTCTTCAGCCTCTTTCTTTGCTCGCTCTTCAGCCTCTTTCTTTGCTCGCTCTTCAGCCTCCTTCTTTGCTCGCTCTTCAGCCTCCTCCTTTACTCGTTCCTCCGCCTCCTTTGCTCGCTCCTCATCCATCCTCTTCCTTTCAGCCCAGTTCCTTGCGTCCTCATCCCTCTTCCTCTGCTCATGGGCTTCCAGTGCCGCCATCTCAATGTTCCTCATCATAATTTTCTCCAACGCCTCCTTGTCGGTCGTCTGTGCTAGTTCGTGCAGCGAGTTCAAAATCTCCTCATTCCGTGTAGTTGTAGTTCTCTCCTCTCTCCCGGGCTCCGTGGCTTCCTCCTCCTCGGTTGGCAACTCTGTCACCGTTGCGCCGTCCGTCGCCGTCTTCGACTCCATCTTGACGCCGCTGTACTTGATCTGACCGTCTTTGTGCACCGTCACAACAAGGGCGACCAGGTCTCCGATCTCCGCCAGCGGCAACGCGTCTTTCGACTTCCCGCGCTTCTTCTTCTTCTTGTCCCTCTTCTGTTGAGCGACGAATGCGTTGGTCGCCTCATCCCCTTCCACAAACCTCAGCACGTCCTCGGTGCCCTCCTTCCCGCCCTGCGGTAGCGCACCTCTACGTAAATCGTCCTCCGCCGATTCAACGGCTTCAAAACAATGAGTTGGTCTGTGCTTTTTTTTCGATGACTTATCTTTAGGCGTTGTGTCCGGCATCCAGTATTTGTCTTCGGGGTTCATCGGAGGAGCATCCAGCCACCGACGTAAACATATCATCACCGACCCGCCGAATCGCAGGAACAGGGGGATGAGAATTAGGGCCTGAAAGTCGACCAGACATACGACATGACAACATGCACACGACTGGTTATAACTGGAGATGAAAGCATTCAAGCGTAGTTGGAAACAATTGATGAAGCTGGCAGCGGCGTTCTATTGTGTCGACCACATGTGTGGTCTCACACAAAGTGTATTAAGTAACAATAACAATCTTACCTAAATATTGGTTGCTTAACGTAGCCGCTATTTGTTTTTACTGTCCAAATTATTATGGTATGAACATTGTGAATTCATTACATCAGTAGCTATTTGACAACTACGCAGCAGTTTGACAACACGCGACGACAGCTAAAAATTATATATGTTTCGAAACAGCCGATGCCATTTTCCTAACTCCAAAACTGGGGCAGTTCGAAAAAATCTGAATAATAACAGTGGCCAGAAATACCCACAATGCATTGTCAATATGTTAATCCTTCAAGTTGAATGTATAGAAAGTATCCTCCAGACAGCACCTCTGAAATAGATCAAACAAGTACGCTAATATATTCGGGTGGGTTTGGCTGACATGAGGTCTAAAGTGTTACGGCTTACCTTTAAATATGACTGTTCATCATTTTGTGATCCAAATAAGCGTCGAAAAACATCCCTGAAAACAACAGAGTTGCTGATATTGTACATGTCAGTGCAATGAAAACAACAGAGTTGCTGATATTGTACATGTCAGTGCAATGAAAACAACAGAGTTGCTGATATTGTACATGTCAGTGCAATGAAAACCAATAGTATTTTCACTAGTGATTTCACCAAAACAAAATACTACAGGTAGCACATAACCGACAGGTTAGTTTTCTGCAATATGGTTATGAAACAGAATACATGAAAAATCAAACTGATGCTGAACAATTTTAAGTGTGCTATATTTAAGCTGCAAAGACAATGTTTCAGTTAAGGACATTAAGACTACAAAGAACTCATGAACTTGGTCTAGATATTCCTGTAATCTGCGCTGATGGACCATTGCAAGATATTGGCCGTCCTTTTTAAACATACACATATTGTTCTACTACAACAAAAACAAATTACCAATTTAAACTGCAACAAGAAAAATTATAAAACAAAAAACTAAAAAATACATTAAATCAGTTTAGTAACTTTTATAACATAAACAGAATTATATATTGTATGTCCAAATATATGTCATTACAACAATTTGGTTAAAACTATTATGCCAGTTGACATTTGAATGTAACTTACCTTGTTTCTATAGCAAAAAACGGGTTCTTTGCTGCAAGAAAACCAGCATTTTAATTAATGATACATAAATACATGTTTCTGTACAAATATGACAATTATTTCACTTGGTAAGCTGATAAAATATCAAGTAACAAGTCCAAGCTACAAATTTGCAGTACGCGCAGAAACTGGTAATAGTACAAGATGTTTCATGTTTTTTATATAGTTTATCAGAAATTTATGATAATAAAAAAGTATCTATTTTATTTGGCGAAGTGCCAGATCTAACATTGTAATGCTTCACAACATAGTAACAACTACTAAGACAGTTTTAAGACTGGTGAGTAAACAAATCAACTAGTACAGTACAGTGTACTATTATTCTGTTAGTAACGTGACTATTGTTATCGAAAATAACGAGGGAATACATATAGCATTATGTACAGTTGGTTATTATGAGGAACTTGGGAGGAAGCACATTCAGCACATTCAAACATGACCCAGTCAGGTGTGATTACATCTACAATGGCACTCACTGTGTATTATTCTTAAATTCTCAAAACTAATCACTACTACAGTGATAAACTATTCACTACTACAGTGATAAACGAATCAATACTATTGTTATAAACTAATCACTACTACTAATGTACTGTTAATAATTAACTTATAAACTAATCACTACTACTGTGATAACCGCCTTGTAACACAATAGCTGGAGAAACATGTCTGGGCAAGTCTACAGCTTACACAGCGACTATGTTCTGGACTTGGTTAATATGAATGAACAGTGAGCGTAGCAACTGTGACAAGATTGTAAGCACATAAATTATGTAAGATGTGTCCAATGATTGGCATCATTGAGTTTATTCTTGGTGTCATCTTTGACCAACCTGAGGTGTTCAAAACAACAAAATTGATGTAAAATGTGTGTGAATAACTGAATATAGTCATTTTTGTAGCTCTTAAAGTTAGTACAATTAAATAGAAACAGAAAGAGGCACCACTCCACTATTTGTTTTGGAATCAGCATTTTTGGTAGGCTTCTGTAGCTATCTAGAAAAACTATGCAGTGGCATTATCTTGTCAATGCATACCAGTTTATCTAAGACAGCCCAAAGGTCATTACACCTGTGCATTTGTATGTACCGGGGGTAGTAGTACTATGTAAGTACTATGTACACAAACAAATATTTATTCTTTAAATGGGTACTTGAATTTATAATTTACAGACATTACATCAGCCCACTGCGGGCAACTGTGTCTAAGAGGTTTTATTTTTAAATTATAAATAAGAGAGCCATTTGAAAAAAGTAATTGCCTTCCAAATAACATATTTTTAAACACATGAACTCACAGCCATAATGATTTGTACAGTTTCCCCTAAACTGGTGTGCTATGGCATAGAAAAGACAGTGCTGTTGTGTAGTTAACTAGTTATCCTAGACGGCTGCTGGGTAACGCCACCGACTGCCTTGGCTTCACCTTTTGACCATTATTTGGTGTGAGTGGTGCTTTTTTCTGTCTATTATTTGTTGGTAAAATTAGTACATGTACAGAGACTAAACAACCTGATGTAACAATACCAGAATAAACCACCAAACTCCAGAAATTTTAATTATTCAAGCAGCAGTGGTCTGGTAAATTTATACATTTATAGGTTGTTAGAATTCAGAAACTGGTAATTAACAAATTTAAATACACCATAATATACTATAAGCTACATGCATCAACTGCTTACATAAACAACTACTAGAGAGGGCACTTACAGCGCGGTCCATTCATACACTTCCTCGTCTCGCAGTATGTTGCGAGGCTGCGGTGGCGGGCTATTGTAACGATGTCAGAAATGAAAGTCTTTGTATCCTTGAATTTAGCTGCAACACAACAATCAATTCGGTCAGTTGATGGCAAAGAATTCATTTGCTATGCTTTATACCTGGTAGTTCTATTGAATTTTAGATGGAATATTTTGTATCTGCAGTTTTATTCTTCAACAGTTACATTGTCTCTCAGCATAATAACTATTTAAACTGTCCCAATACATCTCAAATCATCAAAGCCATACGTTTGTTTCTCTCTAAACTAGGCTCATTATGCAAGCGTGCTTTCTCCATATGGAATGGATGAACAATCGTTTTAAAGTCATCTAAAAATTTAACTGTACTCATACAAAAATCAGAAGATTTACATATCTCTTAAAATGGAATTCCCACACCAAATCCACAATGCCACTCACGCTGACAGTGCTAAGAATGTCTGCTTAAAAAATTCTGGTTTGTTGTACTTAACAAATTTGGTCCCATGGTTTAGGTAGCATAGACAAATTTATTATTTAATGTTCTCTCTACAGTTTACAAACTTCTTATACTATGACATATGGATAAATATAATAGCATACATGTGTGTGTGTGTGTGTGTGTGTGTGTGTGTGTGTGTGTGTGTGTGGTGTGTGTGTGTGTGTGTGTGTGTGTGTGTGTGTGTGTGTGTGTGTGTGTGTGGGTGTGGGTGTGGGTGTGTGGGTGTGTGGGTGTGTGGGTGTGTGGGTGTGTGGGTGTGTGGTTGAGGGCAGACATGGGTCAAATACATTGAAATGTATTTAAATACAAATACTGTTGAGGGATTAAAATACAAATTCTTCAGATGCAAAAGTATTCAAATACAACTACACTGGAAAGTATTTCAAATACTTTTTCAAAAACTTGTCAAATACTTCTCATTTTCAGGACTTTACGATACATAAAAGTTGAAAACAACTGGTTTGGTTAAAGGTGATTTGAAGTTAAGGTAATCAGTTTGACAGCATGTGATCGTGCAACAGAAATGTTGATGCTGACAATGTAGTTGAGAAAGTATTTGAAAATGTCAAATACTTTAGAAAAGTATTAAATAGTTATACAAATACTTTGAATTCCTAAATGTCAAATACAAATACTTTAAAAGTATTTAAATACTTTCAAATACAAATGTATTTCACAGCCCCATGTCTGGCTGGGGGTGATTGTTATGAATGTACAGCGTATTATATACATGCAGAGAATAAGGATGTGAATGTTACATACATAGTGTGTGTATATATATATATATATATATATATATATATACACATATATATGCACGCAGAGAATAAGGAATAGAATGTCATGAACATATATTGTATATAGGCCTTACAGGGAACTGAATTGTGAGATAATAAGTACATTGGAAATAAGGGTGTGAGTGTTATATGAATGCGATGTAAATGCGACAGAAGTACCTATTTTGTTAAAGGTAACTCCTAAATTTAATTGTTTGGGTCATCTTTTGCATTTATTAAAAGTATACAGATTAAACTACAACAATCTGTCAATTTGTGCAATCTGTTAGATATATTTGGTAAACTTGACAAAATATCTAGGGAAGAAAACAAATGAATGACCAGCCAATCACATCATCGTACTTACCATCTACAAATTTCTCATGGATGAGGATAAAAGCAAAGTCCAATATATAGGTGAGCTGTTTTTTGTGCGGGAAATCTTTCAGGTAGCCATATTTGTTGGTGAATGAACGAAATGTCATTATGTATCGTATCCAGAAGTCTTTGCTCTGCAAAGGAAGACATCCACAATCGGAGGTCAATGAAATGATTCAACATGAGATGTTTCAAATGAAAAAAATAAATGAATCCATGACAAAATCAGCTCCAGACAGAATCCCCTTAATCAACCCAGAGGGGGATTGGAATGTATATATAGTGTAAAAAAATAATCAGGATCACATATTGAGTAAAAAAGTTTTGATCAATAAAGCACAATATGAATAAAAATTACAGAAATGACTGTACAAAGCACAGCCCGACCACAGCAAGAATCACTATGTCAATATATAAGCTACATGGACAGATGGAGGCCGGAGGGAAATATCACCCAAGATAATCATGGAAGGGGGTTCACATTTTCCACAAAAGAAGGGGGATTATGTCTGGAGACCTTGTTTGAGGGGATTCTGTCCAGAGGGGATTTTGACCAGTCTCCGTGCCAAAGTGCACATTCACAGAATATAACGTTACACTACATTTTATCTACAATACACACATTAATTTTAAATCAAACTGCAACTCAAATTTATTGATTGTACACTGTATTTAACTGAAAATATCAATAGAGATTTATTCAATTTGACAGCTTGTAAATATATATTGTAAAGGAACATGGTAACAACAGTTCTACAAACATCTTCTAAATTCTTTCCATAATTTTCATTCAGTTAGTTGCCAGCCACATTACCTGTTCCTCACACATTCTGCGGAAGGCAGCCTCGTGTTTCTGGAAGAAGTCATACTGGGGCTGACTCAGCTCTGTGTTGAACAGAGGGTCGTCGTCATAGATCAGGTCCACCCTTCTCATCATGGTTACTGACAGCCGCAGCAAACGCAACAGGTCTGCCGACTTTTAGTATATATCTGGTTCGTTCAACTGCAACTGAACCGGCCTGAGCGAATTATAAACAGTTTGTTGTAGGTATGTGGTATAACTACAGAGTTCAAGTTTTGTTCGGTAGGTAAATTGTTATATTATAGACAAGTTTACAACTTACGTCAGGAAATGATGAAAGAAAATGTTGTATTCTAATACCATCTGATCCGTTTATATATACCACTTGATTTCACATTGATTCCCAGGCCAAGACACTCAATTCTTAGATCACTTTACACAGCAGTTTTTAACACAGGTATGTCTGTTAATCTTTTTTTAAGTAATTCACTCAAAACGACTGTCCTAGATTACCAGTAATTAGTAACTGTTTGTACACGTCACACTCTTATCACACATGATTTGGTTTTGACAGAATACCTTTTTGCTTTTAGACTTTTTTTTAGTCAACATTTTGAGATTTATCATTTAGCACATAGATATCTTATGGAAGCATTGCAGGTGTTCGTTGAAACGGCACAACACATTAGGATGCGCGAGTAGTGTCTCAACCGGTCTAATATTACGACTGGGTGAGTGGATGGAAACATGATTAACCACCCACTGTCAGTCTATGACTGTCGGTGTCAAATTGTAAGAAACAAATTGAGAAAGACTGCGCCTGCGGCTTGAACATCGGGTTACGAATTACAATTTTTGGAAAAACACACGTCTGCGAATGTATGAAACATCATAGCTGATTGATACTGCATTATCAATGCAACAGTTATGAATAATCTATATAAAAATACTCAATTAAGTTACCTAAGGTATAACCACGTTCGACGTGACAACAACCCGTATATCACCAAAACCGGAAGTACAACGGGATATAGTCGGAATGTACCTCTGCCAGAATGCACCATCTACGATGCACCTACTGCTTAGTCGCAATGGTCCAGTCCCATGGTCTCAATAATGTTCAAGTCATCAAGAGTATCTTGCTAAAAAAGTAATATTTCACTACCCTGTAATTTGTAACGTCACTGGGCTAAATGATAAATAAGTTAATACAATAAATAGTTAATTAAATTAATCGTAGCTTTAACTCTCCTGCAATGTAAACGATCATCACTGTGGGGTAAAATAATAAATAAGTTAATAAATAAAATAAAAATCGTGGTGGCATCTTTATTGCGCCTTCGTGTGTACAAGGAGTTCCCATTAGGTTAGTGCACACAGCTCTGATATTTGAAGTGCTGTGATAATCGCCAGTGACAAAGTGAGCACTCGCTCTATTGTTTGGATGCCAGTCTTGGTGTTGTGTGCCCAGTCGCAGCTAACATACTCCAGCGTTGGTCGCACGAGTACCCCGTGTGCCGTTTGTCTAGTTTGCGGTGGCGCAGCATGCAATATTTGTTCTTTGCAGTAAGCCAAATGTCTTGCTGACTTTGTTCTGCACGTTGTTGATGTGTGGCTGCAACGATCGACGAGTTTCGTGTTGATGGTAACCCCCAAGTAGTCATGGTGGTCTGTCCGTGGAATCTGTTGGCTCTCCATGAAGTAATCACAGACTGATTTTTCCTCTTGCATGGTACTTAACTGCATGACGAAACTGCACACTTTGACATATTAAAGTCTACCTGCAATGTCTTTGCCCAAGAGAGAAGTTTGTTCAGGTCAGACTCGAGTGTCAATTATATAAGTGGTCAGCGGGAGTGTGTATTTGACGGTATATACAGTTGTCGTCAGCAAACGTGCGCATTTGTGCAGCCATTCGCGATGTCGATGCACAGGCCGTGGCTGATGTACATTAAAAACAACATATATAGGCCCCATGCCAACACGGTTCCTTGTGGGACTCCCGAAAGCACGTGTACGTCAGCTGACTGCGGTGTATGTCATTTGCTTTGAAGACAACTTAAATTGTTGACTGCGTGATCGAACAAAGAAATGCACTGATCCCGGTATTGGTCTTTCCGTTGACCCCACACTCGGCCACAGTAACGGATCTTATGCAGACGTATATTTTGTGGTACTTGAATGCCTTACTGAGTCCAGAAAGATTTCGCGTCTTTTGGTTGATTGAATGAATCAATTCATGGTTGGTGTCGACAAGTTGCGTCTCGCAAAATAAACCCTTTCGGTACAGCCATGTTAATTTGGATGCAGTATTATGTTGTTGTGATCTAGAGGTGACGACCGATCTGACTGCATACAATATGTTCCATAATTTTGCATGTGAGTGAAACTTGTGTATATAGTTAGATGGTTTCCCTTGGCAAAAAAAAACTTTAAATATTTTCTATAGAATATTCTATAGGATTTTTGCTTATTGTTTTCTATAGGAATTTTGCCAATAGTTTTTTATAGGACTTTAGGACACACAAAATCTATAGAAAATTCTGTAGAATGCTATAGAAAAGTGCAAAATTCTATAGAATTCTACAGAAATCTATAGAATTTTTTGCCAAGGGTTGGCTGTAGACTAGTCGGACGGGACAGTTACTTCGTCATTTTTGGAAGATCACAACCATGTCTGCAGCGATTTCCTTCTCCGAAAGCAGAGATCTGCCAGTGTTGCATTCTCTTCACAGCCGACTGTATACATGTCTGCCGCCGATGTGGTAGAGATTGCCGCGTCCGAGTCGGACTTCTTAATCACTTCAGGCGATGCATAATTATATCACCAAACTGACAATCATTGCGGCGCACACCATTGTCTGACAAGACAGACGAATATGATATATATAAATTATTATAACTCAGTATAACTATATAAAAAACGCATGAACAGGATACCTACTATGTTGTTACCATATGATCTACACATCAACAGACGTAGTGACCGATAATTCATGATTGGGTATGTAATATACAATCGTACACGTATATTCGAAGACCAAACGTAAGTTACCTTGGGACTACGCAGTTGGTGCATTGCGACTAGGTTTGGCTTATTCAGGTAATGGGACATTCAGGCACTGGGGAATTCTGACAACTTCCCCGATAGTCGAAAGTGTGAAGTTTCCAATTTTTAGAACCACTTGAATTAATGTTTGAGCAAGCATTAAGTTAATAATTTGCTCGGTGTATTAATCAAATGTACGTAGATTACACAGTTCACCGACGTTTAACTTTTTAGAGTTTTTAAAAGGTATGTTCCAGGGGTAGAGAAGAGCTGTTTTTTGTTATGAAATAAGCCGCAGACTCCTGGCATGCGAGGATGCATACATTTTACAAACCCGTCTGTTGTCAGTGTTGATATTTTCTAATAGCACTTTTTTTTAAACTTGCACTGATCATATCATGTAAGCTAAAGATTCCAGTGGCAAGTTACATAAACAGTCGTTAGTAGATTATTATCGTGACATTTATGGACTAAATGGCTAAACGTTTATTAAACGGCTATTATTACTAATGAAAACTAAATAACAAGGCAACCCAGTTTACAATATAATTTTTTATTTTATCTCCGATCTGCCTGTGGAACACCCAAGGCTAATATGGATGAGATTGCAAGCTCAACCTCTCTTCACTGAAATGCACATTAAAGAATAGGCATGCACTTATATTCCGAACTGTTGACAAAATTTATGGATATCATAAGAACTTATTCTTTAAATACATTTGAAGATAAATTTCAACAAAACTTCAACAAAATATTGTGACATAATTGCTGTCAATGGTGGAATTAAAACTTGATACATCATTCATATAAAATCGAATAACTCCAATGAAACACTAGTTTACCATAAACTATTAAATTTATTCAAGTAGTAGAGGCTATACTATGAAAAACACCTAAAATGGTACACCATTGGCTAGGCACATGTAAACAAAGCATGTAAAACATTAACTTTTGTTACCACTTTTCTAAGTTTTGCCGCCCTGTGCATCGGGAGTAGTGTCCACCAAGCGTCCAACATAAGCACAGCGTGTTGGAGTTTCACACAATGTTTATAAGCTTCTTAAAGCTTGGCTATTGTTGTTGATCTGTCAACACTCTACACATACACTGCTGCCCTAGTCAAATAAAACATGCCGTCTTTGAAGAAATGAAAAACGCCTTTACATGGAAATGTGTCCGTGAAGTGTACAGCTCTCGGCTCCGTCACGTGACTGTCACAGTGCTCATCGCTGACCAGTCTCGCCTCACATTTTAAAATTAACATTAACCTGCAATGCTGCCTGCTGTGTATCATTTGACGGGGCAATCAACTTACACCCCACAACGTCTCCCGGACCTCGTGTATTCACAACGCAGCAGCTGCGGTTAATGTCAGTGAGGGTATATCGAATGTTTGTCTTATACTGTGCGTCAGCGACTAGAACAAGAGTGTGCTCATTCCTCCCATCTCTCCCTGCTCCTTCACGAAGATCTCGAAGTACTGGTAGATGATGGTGACGGCAAGTAAGATACCAGTTCCACTGCCAATGGCTCCTGCAACAGAATCACCACCAACATGACACACAGCGCCAGGTACATATACTTCATGCTGTTTATGTGGCTTATTACAGTTCAATACTCACTGAAGCAACAAATAGATACTAGCCGTGAAAGCACTGTTCATAGTTGACCAAGTTCTTCATGCACCAACTATACTGGTGCTAATTGGTAAGAACCAATAAGACCATCCATAAGAAATGGGATTCTACAATAAAACTGTGACACATTATCCAACTATATATATATATATATATCGTATAGTCCATAATAGACACGCGAGTGGGAAGGCTTGGGTGCTCGTCTATTAATTTCTCAAAAGTGGGTCGGATGTGGTCACCCATTAGATCAGCTTCTAACTTAGTAGATAACTAATCCGCAATGCGGCGCCACTGAAGTACGCATACGTGCAGCGCTTCCAAGTTAATGACCTGATATTTTTAAATCAACATTTTTACTGCGTAATGTTTTCAGTACAATCTACGTGTTCTTCAAATTGCTTTAATAACATTAAATGAATGTAGTAATGTGAAAATAGAGTGGATTTACTGCATGTAAACGCTGCATTGGCCATGTGCATTCGAAACGGCAAATCAATGTCGACATCTCGACATATGATATCGATGACGATGTTGGTAATTAACGATGTACGTGGTCCTGACTAGAACTGTATAGTCTATATAACAGAATGATTCAAATTGTCAACTGTCTGATTTATCGAAGAAGCAAAGCTTATTAACTGAAACACATATACTTGAATATGAATTTATAAGACAATTACTCTGACTTATTCTTGTTATCGAAGTTGGTTGATGCCAGTTGGCATTGCAACCTGCGTCCGCAGGCGATTCGCCTGGAATGGCGTTTGGAATTTTCTTGTTTTTATTTCACTGCAGGATACTGTTATCAACTCGTAATGAAAACATGACCGATAAGACATACCAAGGAAGTCAGCAAGTACTGAGAGGGCGCCAATACAGAGACCACCAAAGGCAGCCGCTGTGGGGATGTATCTGTTCAACTCGTGCACCATCGACTTCTCGCGGTGGCCTCGCATCACCATCTGTTGGTCCTTCAGCTGCTTGGCAACCTGCAACCAACAATACCCACTGAGACACAGCAACAACACACACACCATTACCAGGGCTGCACACCAACAAATACCACCGAGACATAGCAACAACACACACACACACACACACACATCATTACCAGGGCTGGGATCAATTAAAAAAGAATTGGAATTGACCAATTCAATTCCAGAAGTGGAAATGAAAGATTTTGAACAAAATGAACTGAACTGGAACTGAAAGATTTTGAATTGAAACTGAATGAAAAGGAATCAAGCACAATATTTTACAGACAGTTGGGAGTATTAACTCTAACATTATGTGGCTGAATGTTTTTGCACAAAGGTCCTAAAATACTAGGTAATAAAAACAACAAACTTGAATATATCAATATACAATACTTGTACAAACACAACAGCTAACAGAAGTTTACAACTACTAATAACAAGGTGATTCCGCGTGCACATTAATATTGTCAACAGATGCGCCTGGCTAAACAAGATCATACAAATTTCTACAAAAAACAAAACTCACATCTTTTGCGCTGGATCCTGACACTTCGATCCAGGTCTTGGAGAAGAAGGCACATGATCCAAGCATAAAGACTATGTAGAGCACAGCATGCACAGGGTCCTCCAGGACATGCGACAACGTCTCAGGGGGTGACAAGTAGTAGCATAGCCCCCCCACAGGGTACGACCTCGCAGGGCCACCACTGGCCACGTCCTGACAACATCAACACAATGGCGTGAGAAACACACACACAAATGGCGTGAGAAAACTCATAAATGGCATACTTTGTGCGCAATCAGGTCTTACCTATTTAAATATTGGCAGTGTCATAATAACTTAGTTACTATAATTGCATTAAAATGTCAATCTGCACCACACCCAACACATAAAACAGTGACCACGTCATTATTAAATGTCACAGTTGAACATATTTTGTATTCTGTACGCACAAGTCCATTTTTTAATGCTACGATTTCGACCAATCAATTTTTTATTGGATTACTGTTCAAATCATTGTTTCAAATCAGATATGAACATGCATTTGGTCCAATCTGTAGCAAAATACACTAGCTGTCCTATAGAAAATTCTGATAAACAAACAGTGACTACTTACAGCCCATACACCAAGTAGATTGATGATGAAGTTGCCTCCAAATTTAGTAGCCAGCATCTGCAAAATTACATTTTCAATTTATTTTCACATCTTTGTTAGGTAAGTTATATAGACATAAATGAACAAAACTTAAACATACAGATAGCAAAAAAAGTTTCTAACATGTTATCGTGTGAATATTTTGTCACAGAAAATTGAATAGTTCTTTCCTTTACAATGGAATAGTTAATTCATTGTCTCATGTCTTTTACAAGAGTACTGTGAAGATAAGAATGTCTATCCTCTTAATGCTGATATTAATGCTTCACTCACCTGAGAGATGACATACAAGTTTGACACAAGGGCACTCTGCAGAATGATGGGAATGTTCGATGTGTAGAACAGTTTGATGGGGTAGCTGCTTTGTTGGCCTCGGTAGCGGGCAGACTTGATGGGCAGGTCGACACGGAATCCCTATCAACACACACGATCATAGAGGCATGAAGTAATAGGACGGTAGGAAGCTACTGGCCAATCAAATCAATATTGTCATAGCAAACATTGATTTGACTACTCATTCATACAATGATCCAACAATGCAGATGGTCATTATGACAACATGAGAGTGTTGCATTTGACAACCCGGGCTGTATATCATTACTAATCTATACAACCAGTCCTCTATCTGGAATATTTATAAATAATTTATTATTAACATTCCGTTTTATCTAAACAATATAACATTACATACATAACACATTGTTACAGAATATTGAATGTTTATAAGCTCTATCTGAAGAAATTATTGCAGAATTAAGCATGTTGCATGTGCGCACCTGGAAGTATATGACTATGGCGAAGACAAAGATGGTGGCCATGAGATTCATGAGGTTGGGCAGGTTCTGTCGGTAGAAGGCCTCGCGCAGGCCTCGCACCTTGTCCTGTCTGGTGGCCAGCAGGTGGAACAACGCAATCACTGCTCCCTCAAACTCAGTGCCTGCAGTCAACAACATGTCTCATCAGCACATCAAACACAACAAGGCTAGCTATTCTGTCTCAAATTAGCACGCACCATCATGACACTATGTTTACAAACAAATTGCAGTCACCAAACAACACCTTTAATGTGCAGAAAAAAGTTGTTAAATGGCACAAACTTGGCTATTTATACAAGGAATTAGTACTACAGATGTAAAGAACAGTTTATTTATCTGGTTAAATCGGACCAGAATTTATTTGCATTTATGCAACTTGAGTATACCACATGATTCGGTCACAACATTTGCATTTATGCAACTCAAGTATAGCACATGATTCGGTAACAACATTTGCATTTATGCAACTCAAGTATAGCACATGATTCGGTAACAACATTTGCATTTATGCAACTCAAGTGTAGCACATGATTTGGTCACAAATCAATCTCTCAAATTAATATAGAATTCAATAGCAGGCATACATTTCCATCAATCTGGCCTTGAGAGGATTAATGCTGTATTGTGGATAATATAGCAAACTCGACCTCACCTGACCACTATTTACAATATCAGAATACAGGGTTGTTCTATAACACGCAAACGGTGAACAAAATCAAGGAGCAAAGTGGGAATAGGAAATCAAATAATCCTTCTTGCCAACCACGCACTGCAAGAAAAGACGTACCTCTGCCGGTGTTGACTGTGGCGGGACTGAATGCCTTCCACACGATAGTCTCACAGATGTTGGTGGCAATGAAGAGTGAGATGCCTGAGCCTAGACCATAGCCCTTCTGTAGGAGTTCATCCAGCAGCAGCACAATGAGACCAGCCACAAACAGCTGCAAGAGAACACACACAGCAGTCAGTCAGCTGGACTCAACCACAATTTAACCCATTCACACCAAGTACAAGGTGTCTTTTTTATGAATGTAAATATACAACAAAGGTAGTTTCTGAGTATACTATGGAATACAGGCCATCTTTCAACTACATCTCAACTGAGCAACAATCTAAAGCAACACATTACACATTCACACCAAGTATGATGTGTCTTTTTTATGAATGTAAATTTACAACTAAGGTAGATTCTCATTATACTTCAGAATACAGGCGATCTTTCAACTGTAGACACCACATCTCAACTGAGCAACAATTTAAAGCAACACATTACAATATCTAGACACTGGAAGAGATTAGAAAGACAATGTCAGGATAAAGCATATGGTATTGAGGTGACACGTACCTGGATGATGATGAGGAGACAGACACCAGCGCCAATGTCAGCAGGGTCGCCGTACATGCCTGTCATGACGTACACGATCGACTGACCCACCGTGATCACCATGCCAAACACTGCAACACAAACAGCCTCTGATTAGAGAGTGAAAAATAGATGATGCCAGCATAATTAGTCCATGATCCTTCCTATGCCACCGATATTCTTTTATATCTCATGACATGTTTTAGAACAGTGTCACACCATAAAATGCAGCAACAGTGGAGAGATAACCTCTTATATGTTCAATGAGTACGCAGGACACTCACGTTTCTGTGCACCGTTGAAGAGAGCGCGATCCTTAGGAGTGTCTCCAACCTCAATGATCTTGGCACCGGCGAGCAGCTGCATGATGAGACCCGATGTCACGATGGGTGAGATACCAAGCTCCATCAATGTTCCTGAAACACACATACAACTAAGTCAGCAACAAGAACAGTGCTATACAGACGGACAATATTATCATAGAATTCATGTCAAGCAGACAGTAAAAATGGTATTACATTCATGTCTGACTATTCGGTAAATTAGATGCAGTCAATATGTTATTATAAATCATAAATTAAATGCAGTTACATAGATTGCACAATTATATCCCGAGAACAGTTAAGTGTTACTCAAATACATAAAATCATTGTTTTTACTTTACCTTACTGCTAAGATGTTTGAATTGGTATAAACTAGTCAGTTTTAAATTAAGTAGCAATTATAACTTAATGAAAATGTGTAGTTCTGAATGATAAACTAAGTATCTGTCTACTCCAAGTACCAGGGTAGATGACTGGTACACAGAAGAGATGTGAAGATGTGTATGCTGTCCAAAGCACACTACGGAGAGTTAACAAACAAGGTCTTAAAAAGATTTACCTCGGTTGGAAGCAAGAATCACTCGCATCCAGTAGAAGGGATCGGCGGAGTCTGATGACATGATTCCAAACAACGGAATCTGCAAAAACAACAACATAAACTGATCATTTCAGTGACACAAAGGAGTCTCCGTGCATGAGTAAATACATGATGCCTGATGAAATGTACTGATCTAGTTATTTTATTTGTGGCATGGTGAGTTAGAAGCCTTTATTGGCTTGTATAGTATGTAAACATGGCCATCTTGCATTTTATGTAATAAACGCAATGGCTTCAGGTCCTTGGTGCTTGTATATGAGAACCTCCTGTACGCTAGCAGTGAAGACAAAGATGATGTATAATGGTGACAAATGAGTGAATAGTTAGTACCACTATTTCGACATACCTGACAACACACAAGGAAGATGAACAGGGTGATTGCTGTCCATAGTACCTTTTCTCGGAATTGAATCTGCAAATGAAAACTATAATAAGTAAATGTAATCTTTACAATAACTACCACCAGGTTATTGTACAGCATTACCCAAACGATTAGTATTGAGTGATGTTAAATATTAAAAAAAGATGGCTGCTTAGAAATCACCCAATAATCGTTGCGTCATATGTACCAAATTTACCAAGCTCACAAATTGAATTAAGTATGCACTGACGCAATAAATGAGTTTCCAAATGGAAATTGTGTGTTGATATGGGCAAATCACCTGTCAAAATTCAGACTGATCAGTTTTAGTGTATCCACATGTTTTAATAACAGAAATCATGATACAAGTTAGTGAATGACTACCATTTGATTGCTGTAACTATATGGGTTTTAAACTATCTTTCTTATGAAATGAGCATTTGTTAACAAACATTCAGGATAAGAAATCTCACCTTTCTTTCTGGCTTTTGTATCTCAGGTAATACCTTACAGAAAGGTTTCACAAATTCCAGAAATTTAACTGAAACATAAGCAAATAAATTAGCAGGGAAACTAGGTAACAGGGATAATACATTTCAAAAATACGAAGACAGTATTTTGTTCCCCACAAGTCAGAAGACAATGATAATAAACTTGATGCGCATATGTTATGTTATCTTGGTTTTACAATCATGACCCTTAGGGAGATAAACTATACATTTTATTATTTTTATAAGGTTATCGTGAATAAATAAAGTTTATTATTATTATTATGCATGTAAATTTGTTTTTCTGAACTGAAAAAGTTGGGTGCGGGACATGCCTCCCTAGTTCCCCACCGATCGACGCCCATGGCTAGAACATTAAAATTGTGGGTATTGTGAACAAACAAAATCAGTTTGCTATTTCTTATACAAGCAAACTTAATTTTGCTTCTAAATTTTAACTAACAAATTATAATGACTGTCTGCATGTCCTTACTATCCACATTCCCGATTTTCACCCAAATATACAATTAAGTATACAAACCCCATTCCTCACACACAACAAAAGCACAATTATACAAATACAAGTATTCTTGGATGGGAAGGACATATTAACTTATTTTATAAAATGGCAATAGTCAACATAAGAACTTGTTATTTCGTTACACTATTCGAAGTCCGTTACTACGCTAGAAATACTAGTAATAGAACCGAAATAGAATCCAACATCACGATTCCTGTCCAACGTGAACGTCCACGCACCACTTTACCAATAATACGTACGTTTGGTGGCGACAGGATGACCGTAGTTACTAACACAAAAACTGTATTATTGCTCATTACTTCATATATTGTATATTGTCCATGTGGAAGTTCATTGACAACGCCAGTGGCCACGTATGCGCATATGGATCAGGTCAACAGGCGTGTATGGCTACGAGTATGAAACGTCAAGTCCCAACTGGGAACAGGATCGAACGTTCATTTGAACCATCGAACAACTGCAATACAGTTCCCACATTTTAATAATTTGAATATATTTTCAAAGAACCACTACTTACTAGCCATTTTTGTCTAAGTGTTGCTGAAGTCCGTCAACGTCCAGTCGCAGCCGGCAAGCCACCGCAGTTTCACCGAAATTACCACAACTCAAACCCAATATGGTCGTTTTAGAAGAACGATATCACGTGACCACGGTGGTGACGTGTGGTGACGTGTCCGCGCAACAGATTTGTGAGAATGCACCGTTGCCTTAGCGGCAGCACGAACTTATCCTTCCTGTTAATTTGTATCAGGTCTTATAACGAAAGTTTACGTGACACGTTAATGTCATGTGTGATCCAAAATGATGCTTAGATAATATAGTAAACAGTAGCATTGTGCTCGTATGAAGCATATACACAATACATGTTGTTCCTATTTTCAAAACAATTACTTGCTTTCCCAGGTATATATTTCAAAATAAATAAACAAAATATAATATACATGTAATTGTTAGGAAACGTCGGTATCCACGCGCCTAACGTTGTTTTTCTCTTCTTTTCTTACGTATCAGGTGAGTCAAATCAAATTATTATGCAATTACGTTCTAGCCGCGTAACGACACGCATTATTATACGATCTGCTGATATATATATATATATATATATATATATATATATATATATATATATATATATAATATTATGCTTAAAAAACGCTCGCCATGATCTATATATACAAGCGCCGTTAGTCTTTCATACATTTGGTGGGAAGGCTATATATAAACCTCAATATTTCGGCAAGATATAGATTATATAAGAACTTTGTTTACATATATGGGTTTCAAAGGAGGTTTTGCGAGTTGGGAATTAAAATGTTGTATATGACGTACGATTTTTGGTCAAGCTGTGTCACGGTGGGATCCTGTTACGTTTATGGGCGACATTTTATTAGTAACAAAGGTGTAGCTAGGCTAATGGAAGAACGTTCAATCTAGTGGAGTAACTCAGCGGGAACCGTCACAATGTCTCCAACCTCTAAGCACACAAAACGCGATACTTCTTTTGAAAGAAAAAAATAAAAACTATTCGCAAACATTGTTTTCGCAAACCATGCAGTTGTTGCAATTCGAACGTTATTCGATCGATGTTTGTTGGTTTGTATAGTTCCATAACGTTTCCCCAGAGGCGCTCATTGGCAAAGGATGCTGTTACGTCCAGTTTCGGAATAATTGTCAATCTCGAGATTGGACGTCCGCCATCTTGTCCCGTTTCGGAATTCCGAGCTTGGCCGGTCAAACTCGGAATATTGCGTAGCATGGTAGCTTTCAAATGGTTGGCCGTAACTGACCAGTTATCATGGCCGGTGTTACGTTCAGTCTCGGAATAAAGTCAATCTCGAGATTGGGCGTCCGCCATTTTTTCCCGTTTCGGAATTCCGAGATTGGACGGTCAAACTTAGTCTCGCTTAACCGACTGTCGGTCGGCTGCGGGACTACGCCGAGAAGACAGTTGGCGTAAGACCACAAAAAGGTGCACGTCCGCCATTCCCCGACCGCAGAGTACCTTATAAAAGTAGCATTATGCACGTTGTCTGAATTTCTGTGAGCACATATGTAGTGTCCCAGACAGCATGGAAACGTTAATCTAACGTTAATTTAAATTACTAATTTAATTTGCACGAACGTTTTTTTTGCGTTATTTTGCTCGTTTATTTAACGTCGATCTACGTTTACCTTCTAACCACAAAAACAAACCAAAAACTAACGTTTCGGGAACGTTAGAGATTTAACCGTAACCAACATAAAACGGTTCTAACCAAATGCAAACGTCAATGTAACGTTTGCATGCTATCTGGGTACTTTGTCATGTTTTTCATATTTTACTAACTCCGTATGCCAACTTTGTACCATTTCGCAATTCTTTAAGCGTTTCACCGCCATTACTTTGTCAATTTTACTTGTTTTTAGTGTTTACATGCCATAACTTTGTCATGTTTTTCATATTTTACTAACTCGGTGTGCCAACTTTGTACCATTTTGCAACTATTTCAGCGTTTCACCGCCATCACTTTGTCAGTTTTACGTGTTTTTAGTGTTTACATGCCATAACTTTGTCAAGTTTTTCATATTTTGCTAACTCCATGTACCAACTTTGTACCACTTCACAACTTTTTCAGCGTTTCACCGCCATCACTTTGTCAATTTTACGTGTCTTTAGTGTTTACATGCCATTACTTTGTCATGTTTTTCATATTTTACTAAATCCATGTGCCAACTTTGTACCATTTCGCAACTCTTTCAGCGTTTCACCGCCATCACTTTGTCAATTTTACGTGTTTTTAGTGTTTACATGCCATAACTTTGTCAAGTTTTTCATATTTTGCTAACTCCATGTACCAACTTTGTACCACTTCACAACTTTTTCAGCGTTTCACCGCCACCACTTTGTCAATTTTACGTGTCTTCAGTGTTTACATGCCATTACCCAGACAGCATGGAAACGTTAATCTAACGTTAATTTAACGTTTGCATTAACGTTTATTTAACGTTTACGTACGAACGTTTTTTTTGCGTTATTTTGCTCGTTTATTTAACGTCGATCTACGTTTACCTTCTAACCACAAAAACAAACCAAAAACTAACGTTTCGGGAACGTTAGAGATTTAACCGTAACCAACATAAAACGGTTCTAACCAAATGCAAACGTCAATGTAACGTTTGCATGCTATCTGGGGTGGAGTGACTATAAATGACGTTTTTGTGCATCGCGACATCAGAGCTGTCAAATTACGTCAGCTGTCATTCGGTGCATTTCTGCGTATTACTACATTTGTCATTTTGCTTGGTGATGTAATCAGGGGCAATCCGTGGGTGGTTCAAGCAGAAATGGAGGGGTGTAAGGTTTGAATGAACTTTGTGGGAGCTAGATGTATTAAAAGTTCACGAATTTTTCACTGAACCTCTGTCTATGGAGGGTAAATATGCTGTGTTAATTGTCAAGCTGATCAAGATTAATACGAAATGAAGAAAACGTTATAATAGTCGCCTATGGAAAATGCAAAAGTGGTCTTACGCCAGTTGAGGAGTTGATCGGGGCTTAAAAGTGCTGCCACCGCCCGGAGACTGGGTAACCGAGGCTAGGTCAAAGAAATTGGAAGTACTACCCACATAGAGGAAAATTTTGTTTCTCTATGGTACTACTGTATATCTAAAACTTTTTACAAATAAATAATGCATTTTGCTATATGTAGGATGTAGCAACGACCCCGTTCGTTGGCGTCACTTTATTCGAAAGAAATGTAAATCTGGGGTAATTAATGAAACGTGTCGTCTTGGCCCGACATCTGTGTAGTCAGATTGTCCGACTCATCTCGCATTCATACATATCTGATTCGACACCAGAAGTACTGAACAAATCACTTTATTACGATTACATGCGGAGAGAGGGATAACACTGATCGACCTCGAGTCTCGTCATCTTCCAAGACTGATCTCTTGGACTGCATATGTCGTTCTATGCATTTACATTGGCATACCATCACATCCCTCTTGCTTCAAAACATAAAGACAGAATAACTAACTTACTAATGTCCGTATGTAAGAGAAATCAAATCATTATTCTAACTATTAGCCATAATGTTCGTGTAAACTAGAACACAATTATAGGTCCAATCGTTGTGGGCGTTTCACTCGTCTTCCGGAGCTAGTGTATTGTTCCGATTGTGGAAGCTGGAAACGGACTGACTTCTTCTGGGGTAACACGGAGTTACACGGAGGTGGTACGACTTGCATGTCGTCTCTTCGCGTCAAGTCGTCTGTATCGTCCACGTTGTCTTGTTGGAACGTATGTCGCTCAGTCGTCTCACGGAGGTGACGACGGTTACGCCTAAGGACATTGCCTGTCGGAGTCAAGACGTTGTACGACCGCGGCTGTACATCAGTTGCTATCACCTTGGCAGGCTGCCAGGTGTCTGTCTGAGTGTCTCTCACACGAACGTCCTGTCCGGGTATTAGCGGTGCAAGTGGTTGCATAGCGTTGGATTTCTTGCCTCTCGGCGAGACGTCTGATTTCGTCTTTCGACCAGTGTTCATTTCTGATGATCACGGGGAGGTTCGATTTGTACTTGCGGGCATTTAGCATCTCTGCCGGTGACGGTAAGTGGCTGTCGATTGGTGTGGATCTCAACGCGAGCAGTGCTTTATGCGGGTTGGATCTCGACATCGCTGCCTTCTTCAGGGTATACTTCACCGTCTGAACTTGACGTTCGATGAATCCATTCGATTGTGGGAAGTGTGGGCTGGACGTTACGTGGTCGAAGCACCACTCGGCGGCGAAGTTTCAAAAAGCCTGACTGCTATAGTGTCCACCGTTGTCGCTCACAACCTTGCTTGGCGATCCATTCTCCGCAAACACCTCACTCATCTTCGATATGATGCGGTCACTCGTCACCTTCCCCTCGATGCGGTAGACAAAAGGGAATTTCGAGTAGTAGTCACAGATGAGAAGATACGTGTCCTCTCGTATGGCAAACAGGTCTGTGCCGACGATCTGCCACGGACGTGTCGGTAACTCATGCTGCATCAGCAGTTCGTGCGCCTGACGTTTCTGTAACCGTTGACACGCGTCGCACTTCCTCACGATGTCGTCGATGTCCTTGTTGATCGACTTCCAGTAGACACAGGACCTCGCTCGCAGCCGGGTCTTCTCTATGCTCTGGTGAGCCTCGTGCAGTTTGCTCAACACTTCCGCCTGTAGACTTAGGGGAATCACCAGACGGTCACCCTTCATGATAAGGCCGTCCTCAACTGCCAACTCGTCTCGGCATGACCAGTAGGGTCGCAACAGTGCAGCTAGGTGGCGTTGGCTATCTGGCCATCCATCCACGATGACGGCTCTCAGCGCACACAGTTCATCGTCGGCCTGTGTCGCCTCTCTGATCGACTGTAGTTTCTGCGTTGAAAACTGTACGAATGACACTTGTATGTCAAGGTCGATCTGCGTCGACTCGCTACTCGGTTGTCTTGACATGGCGTCGGCCAGCATCATTTGCTTTCCTGGCTTGTAGCGTAACACAAAGTCATACGGTTGTACTCGCAGGAACATTCTCTGTAATCTCTGCGGTGCTGCTGCAAGGTTCTTCAAGTTGATCATCTCGAGAGGTTTGTGGTCCGACTCGAGAACGAACGATTTTCCGTAGACATACATGTGGAACCTCTCGCAGCCGAAGACGACTGCGAGCATCTCACGTTCAATGTTGGCGTATCGCTGTTCGCAATCACTAAGTGACTTGCTGGCAAACGCGATGGGCTTCCCGTGTTGAATGAGAACGGCGCCGAGTCCTCGGCTGGAGGCGTCGACCTGGATGACACTCTCAGCCTGTGGGTCGAAGTACGCAAGGGTCACATCACGACAGATGAGAGATTTCGTCGCTTCAAACGCTGCGTTGTGAGAGTCCGTCCAGATGTACTCGGCGTCCTTCTTCACGAGATCACGCAGGGTTGCGGTTTTCTGCGACAAGTTTGGAATGAATGGCGACATGTACGTGGCTATGCCCAGAAATTCATGAAGCTGTGCGACGTTTTGCGGTGCTTCATTCGCTGGATGTCTGCGGCTCTGCCTGGGTCTGAACGTACGCTGTCTGCGCTGAATTCCAACCCGAAGAACTTCATGTTCGCCTGTTTGATGTCGCATTTATCAATGTTGAACACCAGCCCATGCTGCAGTGCTACTCTCATCAAGTTGTGCAGATGTTTGTCGTGTTCGGCTTCTGTCTTCCCGAACACACCCACGTCGTCAGCAATACTTATCGTTCCTGGGCACTTCTCAAGGATGCAGTCCATCCTCTCCTGGAACACGTCTTGGCTGAGGTTCAGGCCAAACAGTAGTCTTCTGAAACAGTACCGGCCGAAGGGACTGTTGAACGTTGTCAGACGCTTAGACTCGTCGTCTAACTGCACGGACCAGTATCCGTGACGTGCGTCTAGCTTGGAGAAGATCATTGACCCAGCAAGCTGGTGGGTAATTTCCTCCCAGGTCGGTGTTGGGTAGTGCGGACGCTTGATAGCTGTGTTCAAGTCTTTGGGATCCAAGCAGATGCGCAACTTTCCGTTCAACTTCCTGCTGTATACAATGCTAGATACCCAATCTGTAGGCTCCTCGACCTTCTCGATCACCCCGAGTTCTACCATCTGGTTGATCTCATTCCTCACATCGTCTTTGATGTGGATCGGACATCGTCTGGGCGCATGTACGACTGGGGTCACAGCAGGGTCTAGTGTGATGTGGAACGTTTCGCGGAACTTTCCGATGCCCTTAAAACAATCTGGATACAGCCGCTGGAGATCTTCCTTCGAGTTCAACGGCGGTGGATGTTCGCTGACTGCACAGTTCAAGGTCACCAAGTTGAGCTTGCGGCAGGAAGGTAGTCCCAAGATTACTGGACCTTGTGTGTCAGCAACAAAGAACTCTGCTTCGTGTGTGGTTGTCTCATGCACACACTTCAGTCGCGTAGTACCGTACTGCCGGATCAATTGTCCGTTGTAGGCAGTTAGGATCGTGTCTCGATGCTCAAGGCTGCCTCGCACAGGTATTCCTTCTGTGTCGATGTTTGACGGGTACATGCGCTGGAACGTCCTCAGCGGCATTACGTTAACCTCATATCATATAATCGCATATATTTCGTCCCTCTCGACGGCGTTGGTTGATGTTGACGTATTAGAAGCAAGCGGCTCGAAGTTGTCGCTGAGCTGATCGAATCTGGCGTCTTGACTGATGGAGTGGACACCACCTCGTTGGCGCTCATCTCGGTTGGTCCTTCGTCTTGACCTAGCTCGGGATCTTGGTCGCCCAGAAGAGTGTGGTCTTCCTCCGGCGCCAGACGTCCAACCTGTAGCCTGCCGACATACTCGCTGCCAGTGATTGGGTTTCCCACATGCGTTACACCTACTGCCCTCTGCTGGACATCGATCTGTGGGCGCATGATGACGTCCACATTTTGTGCACGTAGGTGCCTCCTCTCGACGTCCGCTTGGCTCATGTGTTCTCCGCGACCGGCTGACGTGACTGATGCTGCTAGCGTCTCCTGAGAACTGCTGCATGTTGGCCAGTGTTGCTTCATGCGTTCTAGCAACGTCCATCGCCGCGTCAAGTGTTAGTGTCTCATCACGGCACAGTAGCTTTTCTTGCACTTTCCTGTGCCGGACACCCACTACTAACTGTTCGATCAACCTCTCCTCGGTTTCTGTAGTATCACGGAACTTGTATTTACGCGCCTGCGTCTTGCAGCGTGTCATGAATTCGTCAACTGTCTCAGAGCTCAACTGCCTGAATTTTTGCAGATGAAAACGGCTCAGCCTGTAATTAGACTTGGGTTCTATCAGAGCCTGGAATTTAGCCCAAATGACCTCAACGTCTTTCTTCTCAGTTTCACTGAGGTCCCACGTATTGTACATTCGCCGACCCTCCTGTCCTACCCATAGCAGGATGTAGGTCACTCGTTCACTCTGCCCTTTTTCAGCAAAGGGCCCACTGAAATCAGTTCGCAATATTGACGGAATGAACGAAACTCCGTGGGTAAATCAGTGGCTAACCAGTTCATGCGGGGCGGCTCTATACCTGACAGATCACCCATAGCTGCCTATTAATGGCAATGTCTATCACTTACGCAGTGAGAACACATCGGAGCTGGCCAGCGTCGACTCGACGGTGCCGCGTGCGTGTTGACCTATTTACGAATGTCGAAAGCGCCGGATTCAACCATAGCTGCCACCATGAAACGTGTCGTCTTGGCCTGACATATGAGTAGTCGGATTGTCCGACTCATCTCGCATTCATACATATCTGATTCGACACCAGACGTACTGAACAAATCACTTTATTACGATTACATGCGGAGAGAGGGATAACACTGATCGACCTCGAGTCTCGTCATCTTCCAAGACTGATCTCTTGGACTGCATATGTCGTTCTATGCATGTACATTGGCATACCATCACAATTAATACCACATTTGATAAAGCAATTGAATTACGACATAAAATAGTCCCTATATTTACAACTGCGTACTATAGATATCCTTAGATATGTATCATAGCTCCAAAATAATATCTTCTTAATTATAATATACCGCAGCCCAAACAATAAGTGTGTGTATGTGTAATTATCTGTGATTTCACGAAAACACCATGCCAGTTTATTAGAATGGCATGTAGATTTGTGGTGAGACCATAAATTATTATATAGCCATGAATTTACGAGTGTGAATAGAACTTTTAATTTTAGCCTCGTTAAATTAGCCTAGCAATATGCATAAACAGGAGCCGAACATAAAATACTTATCCACTGGCAACCTTGAAATGTTATAAACTCATCCCCTGAAAAATTACTAGTCCCCATTTTTGTTTGACAAATTTAATAAACGTCAAGTGCACGTGTAGTATATGTCATGGACAGGCATGTCGTATCTTATCTATATGATGTTTTGCTTTTAAACCTGATCGCCCAGGGGTAACGCCACCTGGTGGGGTAGTGGTCTTTATTTTGTTAATTTAGTATTATAATTGTCGATTCTCATAGGTGTCCCCATTTTTTAACTGTATCCCCCTACGAGGAGCAATGTAGTCCCTTGTTTTATGATTAAATTAGTGCTTTAAATTCAGTGGTAAAGTGTCTTTGCCCGGGTACCATCCATCTGTAAGCGTTTATACAACCATCTTAATATTGAAGAATCCCCATAGCTAGTAAACCTGCCAGAGTTAATGTGCGCAGTCATCCAGTACTGCAGGGTGACCCAGGAAGTTTAAACTGAGGGTTCGCGGGAAATGCTCTGGGCACTACGATTTGATTCTTGAAGAAGAGAGACGTTAATTTCTGTAAAACTACCACGAGGTTCGTTTAAATGTGAGTACCAACATTGTCTTAAACCTGTGTATGATTATCTATGGCTATGTTGAATTATATTCTGTATAACAGAATAGATTTACGATTGTGTCTCAAGTTGTAATTGGGTTAACTTTAAAGTTCCCACGGCCACGTGGCGGAGAGTAGTAGATGTTGTCGGCGTTAAGATGTAGTGTTGTCGGCGTTGAGTCCAGGTATCTGCTGTTTCCGTCACCAGTAAACTGTTATAACATTATCTGTCTGTGGATGTATACTATGTAGATTGTAATGTCAGTTTCACCCTGAAAACAGGGCAATTCAGCGTGTTGTATAAATTCTAACTCAGTAACTGGTTACGGATCGCCGAGTGATTCTGAATCACACGGGAATAAGATTCTTCTTTGGTCTTCTTCTATACGAGATATATGTTAGATGATGGTGGAACATCTGCATTAATAGTTAGTCATCGTTATAATTACGCATAATAAAATATGGTAATTTGGCTTAATCGTGATCAGTTGTATAATTGCGCTCTCGGATTAAAGTTTTGGCTTGGCTTGGTTCGTGTCATGAGGCTTATGCATGCCGCGTGAAAACGTATTGTGACGTGTTTATTGAGTTATTATACGTTACCTGTCCACTTGACCAAGGTATCCGTGGCGTCAGAAGAGGGTTGGCCGCGCTGATCCCTATTGCTCTATTCACTCTGTCCTAGTGCATACAGTAGCTTAAGGAACGTAACCGTGTCACCCTCGTCTGGAAACGCACTGCGGCCTCGTTGCGCACGGCAGGGACTACCGACTAACGCCGACTGCAGTCGGCTATTGGCGTTAACAAGCGGTCAGTGCTAAACGCCAATTAGTTCCGTTGCCTAGCGCCGACTTCTGCCCGCACACACCAACCCACTAACGCCGACCGTCGGCGCTAGCGGTATCCTCAAATCCACTATAAATCCGCGTGTTTACACATTTTGTATTTACGTAGAATTGTGTAAATATAGGGCCTAGTAATTTCACACTTGTGTTATGGAATGGTTGCCAATGACCACGGATTTAACGATGTGTTTCAGTCCACCTACAATAAACACGTGGCATATTTATCAAAGTTAGGTGAAACGGCAATCCTGTAAACGAAATTATTTACCTAGGAAGACGGAGCTTCGCCGTCAGCCTTCACGGCGAAATGGCTTGAGCATTTGGCCAGTGTTCCAGCAAAAAATGCCTAGCGCCGAACTGTAATTTATATAAAGAATCTTATATTTATCCGTTCAAATAAACAGTTATCTTGAAATGTAAACAGTCACACCCGACGAAATCCTAAAAAACTTTGTTCACCGCTAGCGCTGCAATGCGGTTTTGTAAAGTTTTTTATTTATGCGCCCAGTAGCGGCGCCACCAGCGTTATCGCTTTTCACCAAGATAAAATGGAGAATCCCATTGGAAGCAAAGGCAAAATTACATTTATTTGTTGCTTCGGATCCTTAATACCACTTTCTAAAAATTGGGTTACCCGCCAGGTCAGTAAAAAGTTAAAGTAAAAATGTAATCTCAAGCTGTAGCTTGGTTAAGTGCTTCTTTATAAATGCTATGATCTTCTTCACTTCCCGTATGTTTGTATGTCTTTCACATCATTTGCTAGAACTTGATTTTTTTAATTGCTTCTTATGATATATGTTTCTTTTTTACCATTTCCTCTGTTTTCCAAGGGAACAAATTTATCGACGATGCAGTCAATTTCATTCACTCTTTAAGATAGTCCAGCATTCTGTTGCTGTCTTACTCTTCAGTGTGTTTTCCAGTCTTTCTTTGCTAAATATTTCCTCATGTCCTTATATCTTCCTTTGTGAAAATGTTTCCTGTACCATATTTTTCGATTTAGTTCTCCTTTTAATTTGATGATGAAATATATCTGGTTGTGATCACTACACCCCAGTGGCTCACATATACTGACATCATCAACAAATACCTTCTGTGAGCTCAAAACGATATCTAACACGTTCTCGCCTCTGGTTGGTTCTAACACATGTTGGGAAAGGAAACTATCTTGTAATAAAAAAAAATTGATCCTCACTCCCAGTACTCTGTAGAGATTTCCACTGTATCCCCATAATAATACAGTCCCGTTTATTCACTTCTTTTATAGCGTTTTGTACTTTCTCATTTTCGTCTATGCTTATGTTTGGACTTCAATAAACTAACAGTTAATGTTGAGATTCCTGTAACACTGTTACACCAAACAGCTTCTTCACATTCTGCTTCTTTTTCTAATTTTATTTCATCAATTGGATAGATTCTTTAATATATAAAATAACTCCACCTCCCCATTTTCATATTGTATCTTTCCTAAACATTACATATCCTGTCATTCCTAATTCGGCATCTGATATATCGATGGTGGCCAAAGATTCTGTTATACCTATTATGTAGGTCAATATCTTCTACCATAATGTTTAGTTCATTTCTTTTGTTTACAAAGCTCCTTGCATTTAAACAAACACATTTATAACCCAATTCAATAGAGTTTTCCGGACTGTTCTTTGTTTATGCTGTCTCTATCTGTGCTTCGCGTATTTGGCTTCTCTGTGAATCCCCCATACAAATCTAGTATAAATAATTGCATCCTGTTCCACTCTCCATAGATCGAAGCAGGTTCTCATAGAATAAGCTGCCCCGTTTCCATTTAAATGGAGGCCATCTCTCACGTACATGTCTTCTTTCCCAACAAAATATCCCCACAAGTCTTTAAATCCAACTCCTTCTTCTTCTTCTTCTTCACACATCTGCTCTACGAGAGCGTTAATTGCCATCCTCTTGCAGTTTATATAGGTTGCTCCCCTTCCTCCCATTACTGGCAAGATCCCTGAGAGAATAATTTGTTCAACTCTAGTCTTCTTCAGTTTCCCTACCAACTGTCTGCATCAGTACTATCCTAGTTTACCCCTCCCTGTCTGCAAGACAAACAACAACAATCTTCGGTCAATATAGGTCCAGTGTCAGCACGATTAATGCGTACGACCACTACGCCCAACGTACGACCACTACGTCCAACGTCGGACTGATATTGGCCCAACATAGGATATATAGGTTCGAGGTTGCCATGATGTAGCCAATACTGGGCCGACATGGATGGCTATATGAATATACCATAGGGATTTGACTTGAAAGATAATGCATACACAAACTGTGAACTCTGCGCACACGCGCACGCGCACGCGCACGCGCACGCACACGCACACGCACACGCACACGCACACGCACACGCACACACACACACACACACACACACACACACACACACACACACACATCATCATCATCAACATCATCACTGAGCAGCCATAGTGTCCCGTGGTTGGGCGAAGGCCTCCTCATGCTGCTTCCACATCTGCCTATCTTGCGCTATCCCCTTCCAGTAGTCGTCTAGTTCGTCTCTCCAACGTCTCGCCGGTCTTCCTCTAGGTGTTTTCCTTTCGTAGGGTTTCCATGTAGGGTTTCCATACGCAGTGTCCATCGGTTATCTCGTATCCTGCAGACGTACCCCGCCCAGGTCAACTTCCGTCTTCTGACTTGTTCAATCACGTCTGTGACCTTTGTCTTTTCTCTTATCCAGTTGTTTGTATTTCTCTCCCGGTATGTGATGTTTAACGTACTCCTTTCCACCTTTGTTTGTCCGGCTGCTAGCTTGTTCATTGCTTGGGTGGTGAGTGCCCATTTCCCCGCACATTCTGCTGTTTTCGTTATGTTGAAGAAATAAGCAGTGCAAATGTAATACCGTAGCGAGTTACGAAAACAGCTAGTATGACAGATTAATATGCGTCATATGTATCAAATAAATGCGTTATATATGTAAACAATGTAACTGTTCGATTTATTTATTATTTACTTTATCAATACACGCGAAAATAAGAATATGATGTCATATTATAATGGTAAGCATTAGATCAACAAGCATTAGTTCAAGTTGCATACGTGTTCGAAGTGAAAGGGTTAAAAAAAATACGCCGATTTATAACAAACGAAAGCTTATTACACGGCACGGTGCGTTACTTGCGGTTTTGGTAATTTCATTGAGTTTGGGAATTTCCTAACTCATTCATGTGCGGATACGTTTCAAACCGATACACCGCGACATTCAATTTGTTGAAGCCGCATGACAAACTGTACAGAAGCACGACTTTATTTATTAGAGTGTGACAGGAAATAAAGTTTCACTGGACGGATATGCTGTTTGTTTCAACGCAATGCAAACAAACTGTAATTCTATCCCAAATCGGAACTTGCTGGCATAATTTTTTGATTTTATTGGCGCAACTTTTATTCCGAGTTTCGCAATGCGATTTGCCATGGATGGTGAGATTGGCGCAACGAGCAGCGCCCCCTGGCGCGCGAGGATGGGGCAAAACATTTCAGCAAGCGTGGCACATAAGACCACACAGTCAAAATCTGACAAGTCCCCAAAGTCAGAGTTGTGCTGTTGTACAATGTTGTCCACAAAGACCGAGCAGAGCGACGCAATTAATGCCAGAAGTCAAAACTTGACACCTGTGATGTGTACATTTTGTTTTTTCATGTTTTATTTGTTTGCCATTTCTAAAATAGAATAAAGTTTGCGTGATACCTGTTGTTTTACGCGTCTTTATATGCCAAGTAGCCTAGATAAACTGTCATCGCTTTTATACATGCCAGATGTCAGCACTGTCGTGTCAGTAAGAGACGAACCGACACAAGATTTAGGACAACCAGGTTGGCATGGGATGTGATCGCAATCGAATAAGCGAGAAGATAGGAACGCGTCAATAACTTACAAAGCGACTAACTACCATTCGATCGTAAGGCAAACAACGGCGAAACAGGAGTATACTTACTCTTAAATAAGAAATGGAAAGACAATATAGTGAGGGTAAACAGAATCAGTCCCAGAGTATGTAAAGGGCAAAGTCAAGAACGTTCCATATTATGAATACCATGTTTACGAACACAGCAGGGAGGAGATGGACGTGGAAAAGACCAAACGGCGTGTCGGAGTGCGACATCCTAACAAATATGCCCAACATCGTCACAAACGTAACGGTCACCAACCAATTCAACATTTGAAGTTACCACAGAATGACTTTGAGCAAAATCAAACTGAAAACGTTGATGAACAAGAGACCACCAAGAGTAGATAGTTAGACATTTGCTCACCGTGATGCAATCGTATTTACATGCAAAATACCATAATTGGACATCAGTACGGTAAGAAACTGCTGCGCGCTTCATTCCACATACTGTTTCCAGCATCAACGTTGTGCTGCTTGCGGCTGTGTTTTAGTACGACACAAACCAGTCGACGTCGTAGGTCGTCGCGTTGCCGCCGAGCCTCTGGTGGCCGCTCAACGACCAGTCGTCTTGCGTGTGTTCGCCTTCGCTCGTCACCCGCGTGAAACGCCACGACGGGTGGTTGCAAAACGCGACGCCGGCGTCCGCAACCGGAACGGTGCAAACACTGAACGAATTCTCTGCGATAACGATCCCGTCTCGCGCCATCAGATACTGGGCGCTCAGCAGTTCCGTGTCGTTGTCGCCTCTGCTCACCAGAAGGCGCACTGCGGCGCCGCTGCGCACGGCAGACACTAACTGCGCCGTGTCCTCAACGGAAGTGTTGTCCCTGGCTTTAGCAGACAGTAGGCGGCGCCAGGGTCGCGTATCGACGAACCATCTGACGTCACTCTCAATGACATCATCAAGGTGCTGCGTTGGCGGGGCAGAAGCCACATTCACGCGCCTGATTTGAACATCGCCCGTTGTCGAAATCATGAACCAAGCTCGGTGTGTCTGATCGTTGGCCGACATGTTGACCCCATTTGGCGTCTTCGTTCCGTCGTCGGTCACCAGACGTAGCAGCAGAGCAGTGGCTTCGTTGTCCCGCACGCGGACTACATCCGCTTCCGCCGTGATGCCATCAAGCGCCGAAACCTGGACGCGGACTCGGTGTCCAAGGCGGATAGCGTCGAGGAGATCTGTCCGATTGCCAGACAACGGTTGTCCACTACTGTCCTGCGCATATACCAGCCGCCAACAGATGTCCGCGAACCAATCGATCTTCTCGTCACGGTCCGATGATGTTGCGTGAGCGAAGTCGTCGATCCTTCTGGTTGTCGTTCGAATGTGGCCCGAGGGTGTCATCTGTTGGCTCACCCAGAACGATTCTGGTTGTCGGAACTCGCACCGGTTCTCGGAACAGTTTCGCAGATCTACGGCGTCGACGGCCTGCCCAAACACGCACTTGCTGCAAGCATCACATACTATCTGTAAAGCTATGATGTCAGTGTGTTTCCGGTCGGCAACGACACCATGCACGGGGTACCCACTGGCGACAAGGCCGCGCAGTTTATCCGAATCGTGCAGCGCCATGCTTGTCATCGAATGGTACTTCACATACCAGCGTGCACCGGTAAATGTGACTCCCATAGCCTCGGATATGCCAGTGCCCACGTACCTGCGCAGTTCTTCGAAGTGACCGGAAGTGCACACCATTGCAAGGGCCCAGTAGGCATCGCTCTCCGCCGATTCGTCGTCTGACTTCCGGTAGCGGATTCGCTTTGCCAGCTCTGCACACACGTGATCAGGATTGACCATATGAAGACGAGATACGTCAGACGCGCTGTCCAGACCCGGGAAGTAGACCCGGACCAAACCCCCGGAGTGTAGCGTCTCACGGAGGTCGTCCAGCGTGCCGTAGAGAGCGGCGCCATCTTGATTGTTTTCATACACCAAAGTCCAGCGGCTGTTACAGTCTGCAACATAGTCGCGACTCTCATAGTTATATCATGGATCTTAAAGCTTCACAAGCTATAATATTCTTGGTTATATGATAATAATAATAACTGTAAAACTTCTATAGCGCCTACATCCTTAAAGAGTTTTCAAGCTCAGAGGCGCAACAAACAAAATCATTTTGGCTAGTCATACACGTGGACAGGCAAACATTGTTATTAGAGCATTGGAGCATGGTACCTCCAAATAGTAATGGTGGAAAAAAATTCCAACAAATCTGTTTTCATTTTTTAACGAAAGGTCTCTATAATAGTCTCAGAATAGTTAATCGTAACAGGGAATTGATTCCAAACAGCTGGCGCAGTCACAGAGAAAGCGTGTTTGCCAATATTCAGCTACGTTTTTGGAACAAAACGTTGTTTGGAATAAAGCAAATTAAAGCTAAAAAAGTCAACTGTTTCGTGGCATACACCTACTAAAGTTAATATAAAGTAACAATTTCCACATATACTCATTTTTTTAACGCCAGCGGTTTACCAGCAAAATATTTTTGAACAGCCAGCCATCGAAATACTTATGAGCTACTCCATCTTAGACGAAGAATGACGTCACGAAGTTCGGCGCTCTCCACAGATTCCCTGCATATTAGTTTAGAGGCGCTGTGCGCAGTTTAGGCCCGCGGCCGCACCTCGAAACAAACATCAAAATGATCACCTACGATGACCACCAAACTTCGCAGGGCATATCTACTACATATGAACTACGCGTATGCACTTGTCACGTGATCAAAAAATAACAATTAATGCCTGAAATCGATCAAAATGTGTAATTAAATACGATCTGACCCACGGTTTAACGGCAGCAAGATGGTGGCGCCACCTGACGGAGTTCACTGTTGCAGTAGTGATTCGGCGAGGCGTTATTTACTTACATATTTTGATCGATTTCAGGCATTAATTATTTTATTGGATCACGTGACAAGTGCATACGCGTAGTACAGGTGTAGTAGATACGCCCTGCGAAGTTTGGTCATCGTAGGTGAACATTTTGATGGGTTTTTTCGAGGTGCGGGCCTAACCTGGAAAAGTACCCGCAATTGTGAATCCAATGTTCAATACTACCGGTTGTTTCAACGGGAAAGAAAAGAAAGATAGCTCAACATTTCTCACGGAACTATTACTGCATCCGTATGCCGAACAGTAAGGCATATAGTTACTAAAGTTTACCATAGATTTGACCACATATTTAGATACACTTCTAAGCAGCTGCTACATGTCACGCCAACTGAACGAAGACTCGAAGTTGTTGACCCTTAACGACGTCGCAGGAAGCTGACCGGCTTCAGCAGAGACTTAGAATGCCGCGCGCTTATTGGCCATGCCAAGTTAACCGTTCATCGATGGCGGCGTCTAGGCCATCGTGGATTTCGGTAGAATTTTAGACTTTAAGGTCACATTCTGAGTAAACCGCTGACGCTAAAAAATTGAGTATATATGTGGAAATTGTTACTTTATATAAACTGTATTAGGCGTATGACACGAAACTGTTGCCATTTTTTGTCCTTTAACTAAGTATGTCCGTCGATGAGTAGAAATAGTATACGATATGTAACAGATGCCAATTTGAATATCAATCGGTATACAACTGGAAATCAGTGAAAGTGAGACACGGGAGGACTTAAGTACCTACCATGCGCGCTAAAGACGTTTGCATACATGGGAATTTAGATAAGCCGTTTTTTGGAAATATTGTTTAGAAGTGAGTTACAACACTCGAATTGAATATTAATTTCAACTACTTGTATCGTGTTAACCGTTGGTAATGACAAATGACGCTTGATTCGACTATGTGTTTGGCTACAAGCACAAACCTCGACACGACTTGCACGTTGTAGACGTCCAATCGCATTTCTTCTTGAGGTCGTTCCACACTAATTTATGCGGACACGGTCGTCTGTCGTACAGACCCACATTGGCGCACGATGCGAACACGTTACAGCCTCGGCATGATTGGTAATTTCCATCCGGCAGACCTGCGCATGACCGGATGCATCCAGGTCCCGTGTTGATGCAAAGTTCGGCTGAAACAAGTATGTTTCAAACAACCTTTTTATGTTTACTACACACACGAAAGACTGCATGCATGCACACCAAACACACGCACCAAGCGCGTACACACACACACACGCACACGCACACACACACACACACACGCACGCACACACGCACACACACACACACACACACACACACACGCACAGTATTTTATTAACAGTCATTCCTACGTCGTACTGGCAACGATTGTGTTGTATATAATTTTTTTTAGTAATAATACAGGCACCTGAACCGTAACTATGCCGTAGGCCTTATGATATGTATAATTATTTTAGTCTTGAATATCATTCCATTCAATAGTCGATATTGCAAATATAATAATTATTAATTCAAATACATGACATCTTTGTATAGATGCCGAAAATATGAATCAGAACAACACTTAAAATATAGCTTACTTACGGAAGTTATATCTATTGCCTTCATATATCCAATATTGCACGTTACAAAGTACATTTGTGAGGGGACCTACAGGGCTGTTTGCATGGGACGTTACTCCAAACAACAAACTGCTGTTTACTTACATCGTAAAATTAGTGACCAACGGTGAATGTTAGGGATTTGTGGATCACAGGCCAAAAACGCCTTCCATATCAAAGTTTTAAATCGGCATTGCTATATTGTCCTACCTCTGCAAGGCTTGCATGAATGTGACAACCAATCACATGTCTTGTTGACATCATTCCACAGGAGCCCCGTTGCACACGGCCGAATGTCATACAGCTCACCACTGCGATTTATAAATACAAATTACCATATCACCTATGGTCATTGTACCAAAACGTCCAATACACTTTGCTTAAACTAGGATTTGTTGGGGATATTGCATAAAATAAGGGCGGCGTCACTTGTTCAGAAACCACGACTGTATGTCGAATTGTCGATACTACATTAGTATTAATAAGTGTTACCAAAGTTTAAGTATTGATGACGTATTGCTTGTTAGGATTTGAAAAAAGTAGTTTGCTGCAGTCCACTGTATCTGGTGCGCTCCCTTCCTGTGATACACACGAAGTGATGACGTATTCATATCGCAACACAACGATGCTTCTTGTCAACGACCTTTTATACTTATACACTTTATATATATTACTAACAGTAGTAGTAGTAGCAGTAGCAGTAGCAGTAGCAGTAGCAGTAGCAGTAGCAGTAGCAGTAGCAGTAGCAGTAGCAGTAGCAGCAGCAGCAGCAGTAGCAGCAGCAGTTGTAGCAGCAGCAGTAGTAGTAGTAGCCGCAGTAGTAGTACTAACAGCAGTAGTAGTACTAGCAGCAGTAGTAGTATTAGCGTCAGTAGTAGTAGCAGCGGCAGCAGCAGCAGCGGCGGCAGCAGCAGTAGTAGTACTAGCGGCAGTAGTAGTAGCAGCGGCAGCGGTAGTAGCAGTAGCAGTAGCAGTAGTAGTTACGCATTTCTTTAAACAAAAGAAACTAGACGGTTGTGGTATATGTTGGCAATTGCACATGTTGTTGATGTATGCGCTAAACATAAACATTGCAACTATCAAACAAATCTATTATGTGTGTTGTGCAAACACTTGCCCGTCGCATGTCGAGTAGACGTTACAACCACGACACGATTGATAATCGCCGTCTTCCAATCCGTCACATGAGTTCACACACGAGTCGCCAGTCGTCACGCACAGTTCATCTACAATCCGCCAGGGAATGACCGTGGTAAATATAAGTCCGCTACTTTGACCACACTAATTTAATGAATTAAAAGGGAAGCAGTCTGTTTTTCTATTCAATTGTAACCATCATTTTCCATTTGTGATAGGACGTGTACTATGTTAAATGTGGGAAATTGGACAGGCTTGAACATCAAAGGGTATTGCAGGCAATTAAATCTTTTATCAGTGAAGTTGTGTAGAAGTACACTGTAAATCACACTAGCAAAATGGTAATAGAGGACCTAACAGTGGATTTCCCGACAGCTATGTGAAGAGATAACATGATTATAAATGTATGCAATGCACTTGAGAGCAAAGAAAGGATAAAGCAATATATAATAAACTAAATTACAGACGTTTCGGTTGTTAATATAATAAAGATTGTCATCAATATGTAATACGACATCCCTGCGTTAACAGAAGATCAAATAAATTCCGAAATAGGAACACATTTGCACACGCCCAGCCGGATATGCTACAGACATCCATAGGACGGCGAAATGTATAAATGTTATCGCAAGTACAATTACTGCACACATCTTTTTGTTGTGTCTGCACACTAATGAGTATTAAGCGTTTTATTCGAAATAGTTAAATCCAGAAATGGTTCCTCCGGTAGACCCTAATCCTTCCCATTTAGGTGACCAGAATACCAGTAATATATTTCAGTTTACAAATCGGACATTAGAATAAAAAAGAGCAGTCGCCTCATACCACATACGTACCGTTACAAAACGAACGTCTATTTTCGGCGTGCGGACAATTCTACCGAACTGCTTAGAATCCATTACTTTATCAATTTTATCATATTTCATCAGTCCATCGCCAAGAATGCAAAACACGCGAACTGTTGAAATTATAACCCCACGGAAAGGCGTTTCCGAAGACTGGTGTATACATGATTGTTAAATTTAGTTAGCCGCCTTAGATATGCAATGCACGTGTTATAACATTATTAATGTTGTTGGCAAAGACACCTCTAACGAGTGATGTTGATTGCGACGATTGAAGTGAAATCCTTTCGCGTGGGCCCGGTCATCTGGGCGTATCCAGTAACCTTCGCTGGTGGTATCATTTATTACAACATCTTACGCTGTGAGGAGATAAGCTCAAATTGTAGTTTAGTAAGTCGTATGTAATGTATCATAACCAACTCAGACCAGTTGAGATGTGATCTACGATATAATTGACTTATCCTTGTCGATAATACACACATTTATATATGCATTAGCTGCCATGTAGATTAAGAGTACTAATAATGATAATGTTATTAATTACGTTCAGACATGCCCGCATTCATATTATATTTAGTCTTATGTCTTACCTACATTACAAACAATCTATATTTACTTATAACTACGTTTATGTTATTTTCAACACAATTACGTGTCATGTTACTGCACTAATGAAATATTATTTCATAATTTGAACTGTAGGTAATTTTTTTAAACTGCTTTTGTAATGCTGTATGTATTGGGTTAATAAACATTTCAGATTCCGATTAGTAAAACCAGTCGGTTGATGTTTTTATAGTGGCGAACTAAAAACTTACGTCAATAAAATACATTACTCCGCATAACAATGAATGTTTATGACATAATAAAGTATAAGTATGTTTTGCAGTTTGTTAGTAAACATAGCATATTATCACCTACAATTTCGAATGTTCCCATCGTAACACACCTTCCTGGGTAGAAGCATTCGTCGTGTCCGGTCCAAACAGAAGGGCGCTGATGATGACCATCCTCATGAGCTCGACACCGACCCTCATCTTCGACATCTTCAGCATCGCATCTCCTCACCGACGTCGTCCGCCTGGCTGCGCTCGACGGAATGGAATGTTGTCGACACTAGACACTTGGCGACGTCGTCGTGTGTAGTTACTCAACCGTGACGTATGACTTCATCGCAACTTTTTTGACGGAATGAATTTTTTAACGATGAAGCGTCTACTTGAAAGGCGTTATTGTATTATGCTTGTTTTCTACGTAAATATGTGGTTGGCCACACACGCACGCACGCGCGCAGGCACACATACGCACGCACATACACGAACCCACACGCACGCACATTCACACACGAACGCGTGTGCCAATGTATATCAAACCACGAACGGCTTTGATCGGTGTGTATATATATATGTATATATATATATGTGTGTGTGTATATATATATATATATATATATATATATATATATATATATATATATATATAAAGATTATACTAAATGTTTGGCCACTTGTAATAAAATACAATGCAACACATTTCTGAGCAGTTTTCTCGTCCCGTGTGCTCGATTAATTGCCAGCAGTTCATTCTAAACGAATCTTATGTCAACCTGATACGTTTTGTGACAGTGCTCGACATATGAAAATGGGTATTCGTAGTCCCAGTGTATAAATACATTATCAACTGACCGTTATATACACTTAAGTTTCACCCAACGATAAAACGTAACATTTGCTCGCTGCATGATATATGTTTTGCACTGACGTTGACAAAGGAACTATCTTCGTTTTCTTCTTTAACTTAAAGCAAAACACGTTTATGGTTACAATATTTTGCAAGTTAATGATCAATCAATTAAAAAGGTGTTGAAATGTACGAAATAGAAAAACAACTAATTACTCCATGCATTTAACGAAACGATATTGACGCTAGTTATGTTTCGTGTGTGACGCAAACAACTGATCTAATGACATACGCACTTCAATTAACAATGGTGTAGTTGGCATTTGCAAAATCCATTTATCGTCGCTTAAGTTGGACTGATTAATATTTACACATTTGGCCTTTATATTAACCTATATTCATTTCCCAAGCAGCGACATCGATACCATCACACGCCCTATTTGCTAGGAATCGCTTGGGTGTGTCCGTGATATGGAAAGCGGTATTTATAATGATGTGTCGCTAGCGGCGTGACAAAAACAGTGAACACACTTCTACATCAAGAAGGTAAATAAGATCGCAAAAGGGCGATGTTGGCTATTACGTGTGTATCGTATTGTGTAAAATATGAATAATTATAATTCATTCCGTCTGGTGTGTTTGCGTTCGTACCATTGTCATCGTCTTCATCGTCAGATATATCTCGCAGCAATGGCAACGCTTGTTCATGGATAATAGATTTCCTTTGTTTGTTGTATCGAGTAGATTTTGTGATCTTGCTTTTGTTATATATACCCGTTCCTATGAGAGAAGAGCATTATTAACAAAAATGTGGTGATGGTTAAAACACGTAAGTCCTGCCAAGCTAGTAAGGACTAATTAGGAAACTTTCATTTGTTTAACTTGCCTGGATGCTGGCGTTTTAACTCAGTGTGTTACATGCGAATAAGTAAATAAACTATAACTCAGATATGCGTTATGGGGTATTTAGATAACTTGGGTGGAAGCCTCATGCAGAACCTAATATATATATATATATATATATATATATATATATATATATATAATATATATATACAAACATAAATAAGTTCATGTCTAAAATCAATAAAATTGTCTTTGGTATCTTGCGTCAGTTTCTGCTTGGGAGACAGTTGCGTGGTTTATGTGGCGTTTATCGATTACTACGCGCGAATGTTTGTCAGTGCAAGCCTGTGTGTAAACAGAACGTTGGCCACAGTGACGTGGACATCATTCTGCACGTAGTGACCCGTGTCCAGTTACGAGTTCCTTCCAACTGTGTCTCTGCCGCAGCCACCGCTGCGTTCGACGTAACTTTTAAATTTAAACCTTGGTCCTCATGCTGCCCACGTGACGACTAACGGGTTGCTTAGTTTCAAACGGTGCGGCTGTAACTGAAATATGTTGATGTTTGAAGTGTTTGCATAGTTTCCGGTTTATTGAAAGATAGAAATATTGTTCGGATATATATTTACATATCATAGCATTTACAGGACCTACAATTTTTTTTTGGAATTACTGGTTTTAATGGCGATTTTACATGAATGATTAGATTGATGTAGGGTAGGGTGGGGTAAGGCGCCTATACGAGGCGATACGCCCACCCATCCTATTTCCATAACAACGGCTCAGATCGCCACTAAGGTTTCTGTATATCCATGCTGCCACATAGCGGATGAAAAGAAACATAAAAAGAAGCCAGATTTTGCAATCGTGAGTACATACAAAGTGTGACATGTTTGATTTGTAAGTGTAAAATAGTAAAACATGTCATTCCCTACATCATTGTAAAACTCGGGGATTATCATAAATAACCATGACATTTAGTCATCTCTTAGGATATACATATCGACTAACATTTGGTAACAGTTAAATGTGCGATAATTAAGCGGCATACAACATACAGCTATTTTACTAGTCCACCCGCTGTATGGCTAGACGCCGTTCTTGAACGGGGGTAAGATGCCTACCTTATTACGAACGTTTATCCTTTGCCAAAAACATCAACAGCACGCAGCAAGTCAAGAAAACAGGAATCAGCAGCATGGGTGTCGTCATCGCCGTATAAAAACACACTTCATAATTATGTAGATTGTTCGATCGTTTTTTGTAAGAACTTGTTGCATGCCTGCTTAAATGTATTTCACAACACTATGTGTGTTGGTGTTATTCAATTGTATGCCTTCGTCAGAGGTAAATAAGTGGATACACAGCACGTAACATACACATCTCACCCACCACATACCATCCACACTAATTCGCATACTTGTAAATATTCAACGAGTTTTGGAAAGGCATTTTGCCCCATCCTGATAGGCGTCTTGCCCCACATATGGGGCAAGACGCCATTTTCGTAGCTATTTTTAAAAAGCAGAATTTTTAATTATGTTTTGTATATGTGTGTAAAATACTTCTACACAAAGTAGGATATATATTTTAGATTGCCTGCAACTTAAAATATATTCGATTGGGTCATTATTGAAACAAATGCAGCGATTCCTGCTTATGGTGGGCGCCTTACCCATCTCTACCTTACCAAAGAAATGTAAATGTCGTTATGGACACAAAAACTTGCCCGTGAAGCTTGATTTTTCCCCCAGTGGGATGTTATACATGTTCTAACTGACGTCTTTTATGTTCGTTTAACCTAGTTGGACCAAAGTGTACTTAAAATAATATTATCATAGTTAACTGGTATAGCGTACCAACTGTAGGTTGGCCGATTCACGTACCCAAAAAAGGTTACGCGAAACATTCTTTCTGGACAAAATTGCCTAATTTCTCCTATACAGTGCATACTATAAATGTGATTGGTTGTCGAAAAACAATGGAACGGATAGATTTATGCTTCTTCCTCTGCGCACTGATCATGTCCAAAAACTACACAAATAAGCCAGCTGTGACAAGGGCACTCGACAGGGAAGCGCACGACCACAAGAGAAACTCTGCTTTGGAGACTGCGTAGAAATTAGTAATACCAGTTGTGTAGTAATGTCATATATTTATACTTTTTGTTGGTCTATGGTCATTCATTCAATAACTAATTACATTTTAGAATAATTTCACCACCTAAGATAACTTACCTAAATCATTGACCGTTGTCTCTGGAACAGTTTCACTACAGTATATATAACTATTCACATGTTATTGGTCGTACCTCGCGGAAACCGCAAAAATTCCCGTCACCATCTTCATAATAATACTAATATAGTTTACAAGCTTTAAAACAAGGAGCCGTAGTATTCCGAACCGTGCACCAGTTGCCATTTCGTTGTTCTACTTTCATTCGTAACATATGGCTAACAGTTAGCTGATTAAGCTGATTAAGCTAATCGTAACAGTAGCGTTTGCCTCTTCAGCAGTGGAGGATCACCTATCGTTGCGTCGATTTAAATGTAACCATTATTATTTATTTAGGCGTCTGTGAAAACTTTTCACCACTTTATGTAACATGTTATGCTACTCCCGTAACCCCTGGAAGTAACTGGTGACTTCACTAACAGTCACCAGTTAGTCACCGAACGAACTGTCAAACATTTACTCATTCGTAAGTCTACAAATGTACAGATCGCCAAAATAGAAGTCAATGATATCAAACGAAATATAACCTTTTCACCTCAGGTTTATATGAAAACAATAGCATCATCAGTCAACTTAATGATGAGGGTAATTCCAGTTTTAGATTAATTGGTTTAACCAGATATAAAGCGATTGCATCCAAAAGCAAAATACATAGGCATTTAGCTTATTTGGTGGTATTACTCTCAATGTCAAAACCAAAATAGTACCATTACTACACTCCCTTCTTGTTAACTCTTCAAATTAGATGGATAAACTGTGAGACAATATCTAGAACAGACATACATTTCACAACGTGTTATGTAAACTTTGTTTTATAAAAAAAAAACGTCATACACAACCAGTCAAAACATAACAACGATTATAGTATCAATGTAAGTAGAGAGGCCATAATCATGAACTATAATTAAACATCTTTGTCGGGCAGCATGCAAGGAAAGCTTCAAAGTAATACACAATGGAATGACGGTAATATGTTCTTCGGCAGTGATACCTCGCGTAAATACTTTGAACATCGTTACTTTATAGCAATTCCAACACTTCCACACAAGCAGAACGTCTAAGCTTCCATTGGAGTTATACGCGCATATATGTTGCATTAACTAAACAACCAATGTGCAAATTACATGTGTTTATATAGCTATATTTGCATGAGGGTAAACATTGGAATAATGTGTTAAACCAGTCAAACAAACGACTATGAAACAGAACTACATTGGACTCCGTGACTGGTTCGTGCAAAGGCTGCAGCTGTGGACAACACACAGAACGCAACTGGGTCCCCATCGTGTCTTCTCAAGCACCAACACGCCATTTTATTACGACAACGTTGGTCACGTGACCAGGAATGCTCGCGGTCTCCTGCAACTACTTCTCGTCGGTTCGTGACTCCAGTATCTCCAGCACCTTCTTGCAGCTGGTCTTCGCGGTCTCCAGCTCGCTGTCAATTGCCGTCTGAATCTACAAGCATAGAGCATTTCAGTGTGTGCGTGCGTGTGTGCGTGTGTGCGTGCGTGTGTCTGAAGTCCACCTATGATCCTATGGCAGAAAATAAATACTTTGATTCGAAAAATAGTTAAACAAAAAGAAAAACATTCGTACTGAATGTCAGGTGGCTGTTTCTTTGCTGCTCTAAGTGTGTTTTCTATTCTGGTTCTGAATGATGTAAATAAATGAAAATACAACGACATACTTCAGCTTTGAAGCCGTCATCTCGTAGAGATGGCAGGTTGGTCATGACGTTGTAGTACGCTCCAAACACACCTGTCTCTAAGCACCGCAGGCCAACCTGTGACAACATATTATTATGTGTGTATTTCAATGAACTGTACATTAGCTTTAAATACATTTTCTCAGCGGAATATGCTGCTTTCTATTATATTAGCTTTTTTGCTTGTTATGAGATTTGTATAGTCAATGAAAATAATAAATTTTTATTGGGTGTTATTAACGAACAGAACTATTAAAAACAACATGTTTCTGATTCCAACCTGCAGGTCACATTTGCAGTTAATGTTGCATACACCAGCTAGTTCCTCCAGCAATGGCCAGATGGCGTTAGTAGCCTTGGCGAGGTTCATAGGGACGGAGATGGATGCCATCAGTCCGCGCTGCATCGCCTCATCTCGTCTGTAACATATTTATTTACAAATCGACAACACTATTTACATTCTCGCGTCTAACACAACAAACCACTGACTGGAGCTACCACCGTTACAACATTTTAATTGTAAACTGATTACCCAATTTAGAATACATGTATTTTATTGTAAACTCATTCGCACCGATAATTTCATTTCCTGCAGTCGATAATTTCCCGTTAAACAGATGCAAATAATATGACATGGACCATTATGGCGCCCTCTGGCGACCAACAGTCACACATAATTTTATGTTTTGTCAGTCAAAAAACCATGTAGTTTTCACATTGTTTTAGACTGTTTGGCAGTAGACCAGAATGCTCATTGCACACATTGTCTGTTAAATGTGAACTCTGGACCTCAAAGTCTGGAATGAAGTTATTGAATTGAACTGATTCAACTAATTAATACGACTTCGTGGGCAAAGCCCGGTTCTGATGGCAGTAATAATTATTCCATTGTGCATTAACACATCAAACAAGACCAACTCACAACTGCTGTTCCTCTTCCGTATCACGGGGCAGCTTACTCGCCATCTGATGGGCATCAAAAACAACATGATTAGTGGACAAAATAGGAATTATAGCTAGTTCTTATTCTAGCATTTCAAAAACACATATTCAATTTATTTATGCCATATCTTTATAAATATCTAATAAACTTTCCTGCTCACTATGTTACATGATTGTAATACTGACATTTCTGCTTACAACTTTAAATATATTTTAACAAAGCTTATGTTGAACCTATCTCATGTCAACTTTGCTCCTTTAATCACAATGCAGGCTGGCTACACCGCAATGACACAAATTTCACTCCATAGGTGTCACCATTATAGAGTACCTTTCCGCAAAACATGCTATTGACCAAAGCACCACCCACCCTTACTTTCTTTTTCTCTTCTTCTCTCAGGTACTAGAGAGGGCCCTTTAAAGGCATTTAAAGTCCAAAGAGAATTTGTGAGTCCACTACAGGTTACACATTTACCCCCTGCGTGGGGTCTTTTACTTCCCCTGGCATAGACACCAGATAGAAGGAACCAATGGCTTTTAGTGTCTCTTCTGAAAGACACAGGCAAATGTGGGGTGAACGAAATTGCCTTTGTTTCAAAACGGCGGTAGGTGGGATTGAACCACCGTCCCCTCGATTAACAGTCCAGCGCTCTACCACATGATCACCTACTTAACGCTGTATGTTCTGAGGACATGTGTGAAACTATGTGGCCACTTGTTATGTGAGTAAGAAAGACAACACCGACCATGTACTGTGTGAAGGCCACACTGTCGGAGTCAATGAAGGCAGTCATCTCCCGCACGGCCTTGTAGAGAGGCTGCAGCAGCCTCCGCATCTGTTCATCGAGATGGGCAAACTTCCTGTTGCCATACGTCAGGAAACTGACCATTGTACCCAGGGCTGTTCCCTGCAGCAGTTGGGGACACTTGAGAAACACTGACAATTTAACTCAGTTACCTATCTGTTTGTTGTAGTTCATGTACTTAATACAGGTTACATACATGATTGATTTAGTAAAAAAATCATTTTATTAAGGTTATTTACTTCCTTATAATTGACAAATGGCAAAAATGTGTCGTTTTAGAATGGATAATGCCATTTCTCAAAGAACTTTGCCAGTGCTAAGTCAAAGAAAATTAGCAGATTATCAATGTTTGAAACGTGGCTGGCATATGTTCAGAGAGGGAATGACGATGAGAATGTATCTAGTTTTCTTCTTCCCAACCCAGTGAACTAATCTGTCTGGGAAGTCATCCTGGTGCTTTCCCTATCCCCTTCAGGCTTCTTGATCCCCATGTGTTCCTTCTCCAATGTGTCCTCTCAGCTTATGGTCTTACACAGTGACAGGGCAGACACAAGGGTCCTTCATCTTGTCCTGCCTGTCCCCTCCCATCCCGTCCTGTCTGTCCCCTCCCATCCCGTCCTGTCTGTCCCCTCCCATCCCGTCCTGTCTGTCACCTCCCATCCCGTCCTGTCTGTCCCCTCCCATCCCGTCCTGTCTGTCCCCTCCCATCCCGTCCTGTCTGTCCCCTCCCATCCCGTCCTGTCTGTCCCCTCCCATCCCGTCCTGTCTGTCCCCTCCCATCCCGTCCTGTCTGTCCCCTCCCATCCCGTCCTGTCCTGTCTGTCCCCTCCCATCCTGTCCTGTCTGTCCCCTCCCATCCCGTCCTGTCCTGTCCCCTCCCATCCCGTCCTGTCCTGTCTGTCCCCTCCCATCCTGTCCTGTCTGTCCCCTCCCATCCCGTCCTGTCTGTCCCCTCCCATCCCGTCCTGTCCTGTCTGTCCCCTCCCATCCTGTCCTGTCTGTCCCCTCCCATCCCGTCCTGCCTGTCCCCTCCCATCCCGTCCTGTCCTGTCTGTCCCCTCCCATCCCGTCCTGTCCTGTCTGTCCCCTCCCATCCCGTCCTGTCTGTCCCCTCCCATCCCGTCCTGCCTGTCCCCTCCCATCCCGTCCTGTCTGTCCCCTCCCATCCCGTCCTGTCTGTCCCCTCCCATCCCGTCCTGTCTGTCCCCTCCCATCCTGTCCTGTCCTGTCTGTCCCCTCCCATCCCGTCCTGTCCTGTCTGTCCCCTCCCATCCCGTCCTGTCTGTCCCCTCCCATCCCGTCCTGTCCTGTCTGTCCCATCCCGTCCTGTCTGTCCCCTCCCGTCCTGTCCTGTCTGTCCCCTCCCATCCCGTCCTGTCCTGTCTGTCCCCTCCCATCCCGTCCTGTCTGTCCCCTCCCATCCCGTCCTGTCTGTCCCCTCCCCTCCCGTCCTGTCCTGTCTGTCCCATCCCGTCCTGTCTGTCCCCTCCCGTCCTGTCCTGTCTGTCCCCTCCCATCCCGTCCTGTCCTGTCTGTCCCCTCCCATCCCGTCCTGTCTGTCCCCTCCCATCCCGTCCTGTCTGTCCCCTCCCATCCCGTCCTGCCTGTCCCCTCCCATCCCGTCCTGTCTGTCCCCTCCCACCCCGTCCTGCCTGTCCCCTCCCATCCCGTCCTGTCTGTCCCCTCCCATCCCGTCCTGTCTGTCCCCTCCCATCCCGTCCTGTCTGTCCCCTCCCATCCCGTCCTGCCTGTCCCCTCCCATCCCGTCCTGTCTGTCCCCTCCCATCCCGTCCTGTCTGTCCCCTCCCACCCCGTCCTGCCTGTCCCCTCCCATCCCGTCCTGTCTGTCCCCTCCCATCCCGTCCTGCCTGTCCCCTCCCATCCCGTCCTGTCTGTCCCCTCCCATCCCGTCCTGTCTGTCCCCTCCCCTCCCGTCCTGCCTGTCCCCTCCCATCCTGTCTGTCCCCTCCCATCCCGTCCTGTCTGCTTTGCCCCCTGGCCCAGCATAGATGGGGTTATTTCACTCCTTTCTCCAAAGTCTGTTTTTTAGAGCATCCACTTTTTTAAGGTGTCTGAATCAGTACTATTATGGGGATGCTGCCATTTGTTTTTCTCAGAACATGTCCGACCTATTGCCACCTTCTAGTGGCTGGTATAATCTTCCTACTGTTTCATCTGGTAATTCTGACCAGTACACGGAGGTACATAGAAACCGAGAGCCCTAACTGACCTACCAACGATGAGACGAGGGCGGCCACTGACCCGCCGCCTGGGGTAGCTGACCGTGCCCCTACGGTCATCACAAAGTCTCGGACACTCATTGACACCAGTGGCCCGTCCTTGTCCTCATGAATCATGTATCTACAGGAGACATCCCAACAGATACCTTTACAAGGATGGATGGATGGATGGATGGATGGATGGATGGATGGATGGATGGATGGATGGATGGATGGATGGATGGATGGATGGATGGATGGATGGATGGATGGATGGATGGATGGATGGATGGATGGATGGATGGATTTAACACAGAATATAAAACATTGTACAGATATACATAAGATATAAATACAAAGTATGTTAAATAAAAAGATTACACAAAAAAGTGCAAGCACTTATTTCCATTGTAGTCCCACACAAATATACAGATAAGATACAGAAAATACATGACAGACATGGACACAATATGACAAATGTAACAATATCAAAACAACAATAATAAATAAAATATGATAAATAATGACTGCATATAAAAGACATTGATAAATACAATTAGAAAAAGGGGGAAATAATCTCCTGGTTTGAAACACCACAGGTCATTTGTAAAATCCTGTAATTGTTTAATTTAAAAATAAAATAATACTAATAAATAATACAAATAATAATAAATAAAAATTACATCATAAATTACAATTAAAAATAAATAAAAGAGCTGGCTTCCTGATCGTTAAGATAAACATAACAGCTGGCTGTGGTGACACCTACAAATACCTTATGTGGATGTCTTCAGTACTGGGGTTGGCTTAACGAAGCCACAAAGAAATTTCTTATCACAAAGATGTCTTAGTAAATGATGTGATTGTTTCAATAGGCAAACATGAGAGTCTAAGCTAACATGTGCCGCTAAATAACTGTAGCATTAAGTAAGCTTCATGAGACTGGCCCCTACTCGCCCCCAAAGGCACAGATTCAGCATGGACAACAAAATATATAAGTGCAAAAATTGCAAAATATATATAATTTATTATTATTATAATATATTACTTGTAAAGGGTAAAGTCTTATATTAGACATGTGTCCCTGTAATGATAATAACACAAATTAAATTGTAATGTTGTTGCCAGTTTTTAAGCTGTTTTTGCATTTGCATCACATGAGTTACATAGTTTCTATTTTGATTTTTTCTTTTCTACCGCTACTGCACATTGAAGTTTGTTTGCACGTATAACATCATGATGTTATACGTGCAAACAAACTTCAGTGTTAAAACTGTTATCGTGCCAATCACAGCGGAAACACAGGGAAGCAGCAAAAGGTTTTGAATAGGTACATGTCCACTTACTCTATGATTCGGTCCTTCGGATTAAACCCGCCAAGTGAATGCAATCCCAGCCTGTCCACCAACTGTGACAAAACAAACACAGCTATTTTTTATTTACAATAACACTTGTCTGCGATTTTATCTGCTATCTATTGTCACATAGTGAGATGTTCAGTGTAGGATTTACTTGTGCGCAAGTAAAACATGTACAAACAGGCATATATATATATATATATAATGTGCTGAATATTAGGACGATTAATGAATACATGAAATATAGTCTTGTATTAGAGGAACAGCTCTTCACTGGCTGTATACATATAACGACAAGAAGACGACACGTCAGTGACTGTTGTAATCAAGTGAGAGAAACTGCCCAGAACTTGTTCACACGTACATATTCATCACCTAAACCATGTGTATGTCATTGTCGGCCATAATAGGTGGCATTATCTATCAGAATACGGCTGCGGTGTTTGAGTTATGTGATAGACAATGTACACCATTTGGTTGTTTATGGTAAAGATGGCAGATCACCATGACAACCATTTACCAACCAAATAAGGGCAACTAAACAGTGTATGACTAAATAAATGGTCTCATTTGCACCAGACACATATAGACATCAAAAATATGTTGCACTACACGTTTTCATCATCATCTGACATTTCAAATATAAATCACATCACATACATAGAGTGCAATGACTCTAGGGTAGAGTTTCAAACTCTCGACTAAGAGAACCCAGGTTCAAATCCTGTGCAACTGTGTTAAACCCCTGGCATGTTTTTTCACTGTACATTGCTCCAGTTCAGTAAGTTGTATGAATGAGTAGCTGGCTACAGACAGTGGTGGATATTTGTATGTGCAGCCTTCACGCATTAATTGCAGTGTTGCTGGATGCTTCTCAGAGAAGTTGAGATGGTGTTTTGATTGAACAGAACATGGGAGTGAAGTATTAATAGCACTTTGAACAGGCCTGAGGATTGGATATTGCACTATGTGAAAACATACCTTTAATTACATTTATATACAAAGACATGCATGCACGCACGCACGCACGCACGCACGCACGCACGCACGCACGCACGCACGCACGCACGCACGCACGCACGCATGCACACACATACAAACAAACACACACACACAAACACACAGACAGACAGACACACACACACACACACACACACAGACAGACACACAGACACACAGACACACTGACAGACAGACAGACACACACCCACACCCACACCCACACCCACACCCACACCCACACCCACACACACACACACACACACACACACACACACACACACACACACACCATATATCTGTATCACTCTAACCCACGAGTGAGATGAAGCAAGGAGAGGCCACTCACCAGTCGGATCTTCTGGTCTTCCTCAAGGACAAACACTCCCTCCTTCTCCATGTAGTGGTCTGCTGACTCCATGATGGCCTTGAGAGGCACCAGGCCTACGATCTGAGAGCCCACTACGGCAAGATTCAGTTCCTGAAGCACACGGTCAATGTTGTTATTAATATTTTTATGAATATTCACAGTCATAACGTACAGCATCAGCTTATAGTGTTGGCCATGATGTTTTCACCAAAACATATGCACTTGGAACGTTGGTGGCATGTTAATTTTTAGATAACCACAACTGTTAACTTTTAAGTAGAAAATAATTATCTTAATTTACCTCTACGTTTAGGTGATTTAGAATTGGTAAACTGATTCACAATGTTGTTTTTAACTGTAATATTATATTAATAATTTATTATTTTATTGATTTGTTATGTTTATTATTTTATCATTGTGAATTGTCTATTTTATTTATAGCTGTATAAACGTTGATATAAGGGTGATATGGCCTATTGAAAATCATGATATAACAAGAACCATGGTCATAAATACAGATTTTACCTATTGACCTGCTTACTGACACCAAGAATCATTTTTCTGAAGGAATATAGCTGTTCTTCTTCTTCTTCTTATGGTTAGCTCATCACTCTATGTTAGCCACATGTTTGTGACTAGAATATTGTTGAGCTTGGTTTTCAGAGTTGTCCTCTAGAATTAGTGAGTCCACTACAGGTTACACATTTACTCCATGCATGGGATCATGTTCTTCCCCCGGCATAGACACCAGATAGAAGGGACCACCGGCTTTTAGTGTCTCTTCCAAAAGACACAGGTAATGTGAGGTGAACGAAATTGCCTAAGTTTTGAAACAATGGCAGGTGGGATTAAACCCCCGTCCTCTCGATTGACAGTAATAATAATAATATATTTTATTTAGTATAGCACCACATCCAATTTCAAATTGTTCGTGGCGCTTTACATACATTAAAATTATAAAATATAAATACACAGCAGAAGAAAAAACAGATAAATATACTACCAGTAATAATAAATATAAATAATTTTTTTTTATAAATATATAAATATAATAACATGAATTATTGAAACTGAATAAATGTATATATGTATAATAAATATATAAATAGGTTAAATAAAATATCGATAAAAGTACACAAACATTAAACTAAGCCGCAAGAACAGTCAGAAAGAAATGTGTCTTTAGGCGTGCCTTGAAGGTGGCTAAACAGGCAGTGCGGCACTGTACCGCGCAACCACCACTCTGTTCCATGCACATCTGACACGACAACGACACCGAAGTGACTGACACACACGTCTCACCTCAGCATCCTTGCACACCTCCTCGTACACCGTGTGGATGGAGGTCACCTCAAAGTCCATGATGTTGATGGACACTTGGGCGAGGTTGGCCTCCTCCAGATACCAGCCCAGGGCCTGCACCTCCTTCAGACGGCCGGGCTGGGGGAGACAGAGCAATGTCATGGGAACACATGTCACAACACACCAATGTGTAATGTGTCGCTGGCTGATTTACACAACGTAATAAGGTCAACGATGATCTCTAGTGTAATGGTTTGTGAATTCAATAGTACTGTAATAAGATAAATAATTATTTTGATCAATATGTTAGTAATTAACTAACTGTGAATCTGTTTAAGTAAAGATCAAAGCCATGGGAACACATTTCACAACACACCAATGTGTAATGTGTCGCTGGCTGATTTACAAAACATAATAGGGTAAATATTTATCTCTAGTGTAATTGTTTGTGAATTCAGTAGCACTGTAATAAGGTAAATAATTATTACAATCAATATGTTAGTATGCTAACTGTGAATCTGTTTAAGTGCATCGCCTCTGAAGCCCCAAGGTTCACTTGCTTTAATTAACTTTTGTCAGTCATTGACCTGTGATGTATCACTTAATTTGGCAAATTCTGAGTTGCTTAGTTATGTGTTTTTTAGATGTTCCAATTTTCTACATAGCCTTTCCCCTACTTGCAATAACTGAGTAACAAACTTGCAATAACCGAGTAACAAACCACTCTCTTACAGAATATGTCATTTTGTAAATACATTTTATAACATCAGAATACCATAATAAAGTAAGGTAATGGTTTATTTTTGTTGCTCCACGTGTGGGGGCAGTTTAGTCTGAATACGCATTATTATAACCAATGAGACGTTCACCTGGTCTTTGCCTCGACCCTGCTCCCGGATGTTCAGGGCGATCCTATGAGCCTGTTCCTTGGTAGCCAACATGTTGATGTTGTACGCGATGAGGAACTTGCGGGCACCCACTATTGTTGCTCCCCAGTTGGGAACGAACTCCCTCGGCCCGTAGTTGGGCTTCCAGTCAGGCTTCTGGAGCTGAGGAGAAACACGCCAACATGAAACTGGGGCCAATTGATGCGTCATACTCGCATCTGGAAACACTACATGGTCAATGTGATGAGTATTTATTTTTCAACTGCGAACAACGACTTATGAATTAAATTTTTTTTTAGGTAAACATAAACTAAAAGTAAGTTCTTATATAGCACAATAGCCAGCCCTCAAGACTGTTCAAAATGCTTTACATTTTACTCCCGGGCAGCCTGTTCAATAAAAATCCATTATCGATTTTTCTGGGAAGCATTCAGCCACGGCGCATTTAATGTATAAAGAATATATTTTGTGCACAAATATCCCGGGTACTCAACCATACCACGGAGTGATCCGGGACAGGAGACATGTAGAGTGAATGACCTTGCCTAAACTCCGACATGTCAGCGGAGGATTTGACCCCAGGTTCACTGAAGTGATAGGTGATATGCCGATATTGCCAATAATGCACACACTTTTGAAATGAACATACTTCATCGACAAAGCTACGAGTCAAATATTCCCTATTGTTGTATTTTTAGCTATGCAATACGTATTAATAAACAGTGCTGCCACCTTGTGCTAAGTGCACATGCAGCCACCTGGTGGCCAGTGTGAGACCTAGCATACATACTTTTTCCGCTAGGCCCTCATACTCTCCTGCTCGGATCTTGGGAACTGTGTTTCTGTAATCCTCCATTGCAGCTTCGCCGTACAGGAAGACTGCGGGAAAGATGACAAATTCATTATTCAATTAATAAGTGATGGGTCATGAACCCCCTGCCACCACTACCCCCTAGATTTGCAAAAGTTTTGTATGCTGTAATACTTAGCATGCCTTCCCATAGCCTTAGGTAATATTATAATTAAGGCGTATACATATATTATAATGAAACATAGGAGTATATTCAAGTTCCTCTTCAGCAGTAAGAACAAATAATTATAGACATTTTCGTTTTGTGAATTTTAGGGGTCACAGTGACTAAAGACTACAATGAAGGGGTCACCGGATGAGTCTGATTGAGAAATGATGGTCTAATTGTAATATCATATAATGATTATATGCATATTATGACACTACGTTAAGCTACCCTGATAAATCTACAAAATTATATAATTAACCATGTTTTGCAGACATGTTGCAGACATTACCCGACAGTCTGGTGTCGCCTGGGTAAGACATTTAGTGCAATTTTTGTTAATATATACACAGACATAAACATAATCATGCTAACTCGATTATATTTATGTAACATGCAACTGGACTGACCAGGAATGCCGAACTCTTCAGCCAGTTTCTCGCCAAACTCCTGGGCACATTCCACACATTCCTCCATGGACACCCCCTGCACGGGGATGAAGGGACACACGTCCAACGCTCCCAGACGGGGGTGTTCCCCTGTCACAGACGCGACACCGACATGTGATAGGAATGACATGACATGACATGACATGACATGACATGACATGACATGACATGACATGACATGACATGACATGACATGACATGACATGACATGACATGACATGACATGACATGACATGACATGACATGACATGACATGACATGACATGACATGACATGACATGACATGACATGACATGACATGACATGACATGACATGACATGACATGACATGACATGACATGACATGACATGACATGACATGACATGACATGACATGACATGACATGACATGACATGACATGACATGACATGACATGACATGACATGACATGACATGACATGACATGACATGACATGACATGACATGACATGACATGACATGACATGACATGACATGACATGACATGACATGACATGGCTACAGTGACTTTTCATAACAATTACATGTCATAACAGTACATGACTGTCATAACAATGACATGTCATAACAGTACATGACTGTCATAACAATGACATGTCATACCATTACATGACTGTCATAACAATGACATGTCATAAGAGTTACTTGATATAGCACTGACACATACTAGACGACAAGTCACAACAATGACGCACCATGACAGTGAGTGACTCATTGTGACTATGACGTGTTGCAGCAGTGACATTCTACAATAAACACATCACATAACAATAACACACATACCACAACAATGACACTTTGTGTGTCATAACATTCAACACGTCACAAGGGACACATCATAACCTTCAGATCACATATAGTGACATGTCATAAAAGTGACATTAAGATCATATATATGAATAAGTGACATGTCATAAATGCGACATCAAAACAGTGACACATTATAAATGACATAAAAGTTGACACACATTATATGATGCGTTGTACAACAGTGACACATCTTTAAAATGACACACCATAGCAGCTACATAACACTAGTATGACAACAATAACACACGGCATCATATCCATAGCAGTGACACATCCTAACATTGCGGTGTCACAAAAATGATATTCTGTAATGCCGTCTCTATGTGGGGGTAATTAAACCATACATAAAATGTTCCCAAAAATCAAAAACTGATCAATGACACACCTCGATGTCGGGTCATATCAATGAGTTGGGCCGCGACCCTCGCCCCGTTCAGAGCGCCCTCTACCACAGCCTCGGGTGACCCCACGAATGTGTAGACAGTCCTGTTTGTAGAGAGGCCAGCATCTACATCAAGCAGATTGCAGCCTTCAGTGCTGCCGATGGCATTGGCAATGGCTTCAATCACCTGCAGCAGAATGTGTAAAGTGAAGACGTACAGATATATCCATGGGCACAAATAGGAAGAGATCAGCCATAATGTTTTTCAAGGACGTATAACATATTACTCGCTGGTGGCATCACCTACTTACACACCTGCAAAAAGTGAATTGTAAAAAGTACAAATGTCCTATGGCCCAGTGTTACATGGTGGTATGTTACAATCATTGCCCAGCAAATAAGGAACCATTTCTGAACCAGTTGGCACGTGTCATGGTGGTTCATAACTGGTACCGCTCCACCAGTACATGTTTTCTTATGTATTCACATGAATACACATGTTCTGGCTGTTGTCACAAGTTTTTAACAAGTTTGACATGAGACGTATTGAGTCAGAACTGGTACGGCTTCACTGGTACATGTCATCACGTGAACAACTCGTGATTTTATGGTAAACACATGTCAACACACCAATAATTCACAGAATCCGGTGAATTCACGTACGGAAACATGTGAATTTAGCCAGTTGAACTCATGAATTAACTTACAGAACATGTGAAATCACGGGTCGTTGTTTGCTGGGTATTCTAAACTGCATGTAAAATTATGATTTGCATGTTCAACAGGATCTGATGTCAGCTGCATGTCAGATTTGATTACGCATACTGTATGTGATTAGGTAATCACTAGGTTTTGTAATCTTAATGATTTTAGCCAATTCAAAATTGTGCACAACAGTATATTATATCTAAATTACTAATTATCATCGCATTAATAATGCACTTGCAATACTAATATGGAAGTTTCATGGGAGGGTTTGGGTTTGTAGGGCATATAAATTTATGTTGGCACAAGTGGGTTAGGCTTAATCATGTGGGCATCTGTTTTCTTACAGATTCACTTACGAACATTGTAGTAAAGCAAAATGACAGAAGTGACAACAAACCAAACATATAAGAATAATCATGCAAGAATAGTCTGTTACTCGGTTGCTGTTTATATGATAATTAAATACTGATGACAGCAACTAAAGTGATATAGAAACACTGCTATATCAGCAAAACAGAAGGATAGTTTTTTCAGCTGAGGACATAACATCACTCATGATAACCATGCATTAGAGTCTCACGGAGTCAACATATCATGTTTCATTCATCTTCAAACAAACAGTGCTTGCTTATGTTTAAACACAAAGTTCCATATGTTGTAGTTTCACCTAACATAAATGCCATGCTGTTTATCTAACCTTTGACCTGACATAAATGCCATGTTGTTTATATCACCTTTGACCGTAACACTTGTGGGTATCCCGTTATCTCACTGATAAGTGATAACAACCACATTCAGTAGTCAGACTTTCATGTTGGGGTGACTGAAATGGCATCAACATGAATTAATATCACAGAACTCAGATAAACACAAATTTATTGGAGTTACAGAGTTGATGTGTTGTTATTATAATACAGATATATAATATGCACAACAAAGAAACCTATAACCAGGGATTTATGTACCTGCAGGCTGCAGTATATAATGAAGTTCTGATAATCTAAACATAGGTCCACTGTGAAGGATGGCTGCATGACCACTTACAACATATGTCTAATAAAAAAGGACTTTAAATAGTTTGGATGGGACATTTATAATTATCAATAAGTTCTTATGTAGGGCAGTAGCCAGTCGTCAGGACTGCTCAAAGCACTCCCTGGCAGACCTATTCAATTAAACAGTATCTCAACTTTTCTGAGAACTACCGGCCCTGTCATGGTGCAATTAATACATGAAGGCTGCGCATACAAAATAATCACCAATGTCTAGAGCCAGGTACTCATTTATACATCTAAGTGAGCTGGAACAATGTAGAGTGAAAACATTTGTCCATGGTTTGACACCACTCCACAGGATTTGAACCCGGGTTCTCTTAGTCGAGAGTCCAAATGTCTACCCGAGTGCATTGCACAGTTTGTGTGTGTGTGTGTGTGTGTGTGTGTGTGTGTGTGTGTGTGTGTGTGTGTGTGTGTGTGTGTGTCATTTGAAAACAAGGCTTATTGTTGAAATCATGGTTGATTTTGTGGCCTAGTTAATGTCTAGTCCAGTCCTACCATATAAATGATGTTTACATGTGGATGAAGGGGCAAAGGTTGTATCTTTGGTTGAGACTCGTAAACACAGTAGGAGCATGCTTGTAAACAAGCAATGTGGGTCACATGATACAGGATCATGCTTGTACTCACCAGCTCAAGAAAAGACCAATACATTCATAGACAGAATAGAACCTCACATTTTTTTAACACTAACATATATGCCAGTGCAACATGAATGAATGTAAACAAAGTGGAACTGGTAATGCATTTATTGTGCATAATTAGAATAAGAATAATACTACACTGCATGCCCTGATAAATGCTGCCATCTGATGTTACTGACTACACTGAGGTCAAAGGGCACATGTGGTTGTAACAGTTTGGTTTGACATATTAACATAGCTAAAGATACATCTATATGACTCCTCGTGTTGCAAGACCAGACAAGTCACAAAGTCAAAGCTTTTTTTATCAATGTCCACAGGTCTGCAAAGGACAAAGTCAGGTTGTGCTGACAAAACAATCTGTCATCTGTGGGGGGGAGGAGATAGGCATGGAGAGACCATGTAAAGCAAACAAAGCTGAACTCTAGAAAATCACAATTTCTGCCAGCTAGCAATGCTGTAGAAAGGCAGTGGAGATAAACTAATATATGTATATAATCAATCTATTCATTTATTTGTTGTTACAATACACAGATCAGGATTTTTTCATACTGTTGCATAAATTTGCACTAAATAAGTGCTACATGCCACAAGATATTTTCAAATAATAAATGCTTATTGTTAAAGGTTAATTAAATAGAACGGCAGGATAATATATATGGAGTGAGTGCACATGTCATTTGTAGTTTAATTGTGCTATTCTACTATAACATATATTACTTATATACAGTGTAAGGCGCCATCCTCAACTTGAGAGACTAATGAAATGATTGCATAGACCATGATTGTGTCTGTCACTACATATGGGTCATGAATGCTTATTATGGCCATAGTTTAGTGAGGATCATTCCGCACTACATAAAAGTGACTCAAAGCGAGTTAAAATAATTTTTTCCGTGGTGACATTTGTTGTGAAAAATATATCCTTCAGAACAGCTACGTGAAACAAAGTTTTATCAGATAATGAGCCATTTAAAGATGCAAACTATAACCATAAATGAATGCATGCATATGTATGCATGTGCACCGTTGTATTTACTATATTCATGATGTGTTTGTTGATATATATGTAATTCATGCAATTATGCCTGCATGTTTAACTGTCATCGAATTTTAATAACTTCTCGTAATTAAGCTGGCTCAAAATTAATATGTTTATGTGCTTTTCTAGCCTATTATATAAAATAAATTAAATTTTATTAAAAATAAAATACTCGATCATGCAAATATTGAATATAATTATACACAATTTTATAATGTCGTATTTAATTTATGTCACAAATCATTACGCATGTATAACGCCATTAACGAATAACGGCCGGCATTGACCCGAAATTCCCGAGACACTGTCGTACTGTCAATACTAGAATACACGGTAACGGTAACTGGCGCTGCGCTCAGACAGTCTGGGTTGTAAAGGAGGCGGGACATGCAGCCACAGCGCGATCAGACACAGAGTCTGAGACAGTCCAGACAAATAACGGCATTAACGCGCCTTGCTTGGCTTGCCTGCATGCATGCTTACCTCCTTGCGCTGCCCCTCCGAAAAGTTTGGTACACACTCTACCAGCTTTGCCATTGCACAGAACACAGAATGACTCACACAAAACTCTACAAGAAGCAATGCTTTTGTTGCACGCTTTAAAACGCAACCGCGCAGCAGTTGTTTACACGGACAACTGTAGTTTGAGATGGCTGTTACTGGTGAAAGTTGACGCGTGCCACGTCATTAAGCGTCGTGTAAGTTTCCCTGGCGATGCCGTGACGTCACGCCTTTTGCTGTGATGACGTTTTATGCAATTGACCCCATTTCCTCACTCCAATCCACGCACTTGTGTTGTGAAAACATATCATTTAGCTGCGATTCTGTACAGTACAAAGCACATGTAAGTATTTTCACCCTAACGGCATCAACATGCATTGACAGTGCTGCACTGTCCAAAGGCCTGTAACGCTGGAATGTTGGAAAGGGCGTTGTGTCAGAATTTTATATTGGCACCGCATGAAAATGGTTGTAAACGAATCCGATTATCGAATTTCATGAATTGTTTTGTCGGTAAAAACGCATTAAGCGATCACATTTTGCTGTGGATAGGTCGGCAATATATTTTTGAGAATCCGACATTTCATAGACGACTATAATTAATGGCGTCTGTCCTAGATGGAGCAATACATAAGCAAGGGACGTGACTTCGTCCTTTTTTATCTGGCGCGTCACTATTCACGGGCCAGATGTCGCTGTCTCGAAGTCTAGCCGGACGCATTAGACACATTACACCTATGCGGTTATATAATGCCTGCAATATAATGCATATTGAATTAAATATCAAGTGTGCATTTGCATTCATCTTTCTAGGTGGATATATTTACGCATATCCCTGTAAAAGCAATGGTAATGTAAACATTTCTCGTTCTTTTCAGCATTAGTTCCAATTAATCCGTTCGGTGGCAGTAGCGTCGTGTGGCGTGACTGTAAAATGTAGTAGACTGCTTTTTATGCGTTACGTGGTTGTGGGAGTTTCTGTTTGCTTAAGTTCATAATATACAAGATGCACAATTTCAACAATAATCATAATTATATGCATCATGTCTAAAAATTGTTCTAAGTAAGCTGAAGCTATACTGCTGTCACATCAACTCCACTCCAGGTGGCAGCACTGCAGCACATTATATTTTAATCAATTTTGTTGAGCATATAAAACAATAAAAAACAGTTCTCATTGATAGTCATGTTAATCAGTAAATATTTCATCACATGATAAGAAACAAAACTATCAACATTCTTGAACCTTTTCAAAGCTATGACGACAGTGATAACCTACACAAAAATTAGTAATAATCGTGCAGCTCTTGCAACGCCCATCATCCATATATTTTACAAAATAATTAACTAGCAATGTATTTTGTATGTATGTTATTGTAAGAAAATTTTCACTGCTTTAAATAGGCATTTTAATGTGTAACTGAAGAATTTTTTTGAAGTTGATGACATTAAAGTATCAATCAATCACTCACTTTATTGTCCTTAAAAAGGATATGCATTGTACAACTCATGATCTACAATATATGGGATGATCACAACAAAAATGCAAGTGAATTCCAGATGTATCCACTATAAGAACAGTTGACAACAACCGGTTGACAGCAATATGAATCATTTAGCATTCAACATTCTAATGGCCACAGGCACAAAACTCCTGCTATAGCGAGATGTTTTACATTTTATACAACGGTATATCCTTCGAGGCGGAAGTACATGCAAGAATGTAGAGAGCGGGTGATCAGACTCAGTAGCGACAGCAAGAGCTTTCTTCAAAATTGCATGGTCGATTATTTCGGAGAGCATTGGTGTAGGTAAGCCAATGATCTTGGCGGAAACGTGTGAGATTTTCAGAAGCCTGTTACGGTTTTTCACCGAAAGAGCAGGGTAATAACAAATGCTGCAGTAGGTTATGAGAGGCTCAATTATGCTACGGTAAAGAAGAAGTAGTGGATCCACGTAGAAAGCTCATAACTTTCGAAGAACGTGCAGTCGCTGCTGAGACTTTTTCTGCACGGCTGTAACATGCTTTGTAAATGACAATTTTTCGTCTAAGATAACACTGAGGTACTTGAAAGAATCAACCTGTTCCACAGGTTCACCGTTGATGACAATAGGACTATTGATAGTTCTATTTCGACGGAAGTCAATGCACATTTCTTTGGTTTTGGAAACATTCAGATGTAGAAAATTGTTACTGCACCAACTAGAGAAACGTACCACTGAAGAAACATATGACTGATATGAGGCAAAATCACTCAAAAGAGCGAGCATGGCTGTATCATCAGAAAACCTCACATATAATTATTATCTTGAATATGTGAATATTTGTTATGTCCAGTGAGGCGTGACGGCCGCGTGCAGCTGACCATGGTACGTCCCATTAAGAGGCGCCAGGCTGAGCCTGTGATTGTTCAGAAGTTGTGGTCGTCAATCCGGTACATCCGTGCCCAGAAGCAGATCCCGAACAATGAGCGAGTGCATCGCTACATGATGCGGGAGTGTGACATGACTGATGATGAGGTGAGTACATTTAGAAAAATGAGATGGTATATTCCTTTATAAATGTGTGGAACAAATTGTAAAAGGACAAAATGTAAAACAAAACAATGATCTGTATGCATTATTTTAACTTCAAGACGAGGCCTAGGCCTCTGACAATTACATGGCACGGTTGGAATATTGCACATTGAATTGGTTCATTAATCAAACTGATATAGTTTCATTACTAAATAACACTTGTAAGATAAAAATATTCTTTCAATGCAGCATTTGTGTAGTTCTTCCAACTGCTTAAGGCGCATTGTATGTGTCCTGTAGCACACTTTGTCAGACGAAAACCATCTTGACTTCTCTGTACACAGAAGTCGACAAGATAAAAATACAGTTCAACTGTCTATAACCAGGTAGCCATACAGCTCGGACTTGTCTGTAGCAATGTGGAATGAAGTAACTTGTCCTTTGGAAGATTCAAAAGGACAGGATCTTTTTTGCGAAATGAATTAAATGAGACTGGCAAATCTTTATATCAGAGTAACATTGGTATCATATGATGTCGTGGCATATTCATAACAAAATAAACATTACAGGTACCATTTTTATTTTGTTAAATAAAAAACTACAATTGATTGGCATCACGTGTACAGTGTTTTGTATGTTTTGCAGGTTGAGACCCAGTTGCAGTTTGCGGTAACAGATGATCTTGTGAGCGCCTACATGACGGTTGGCTTCAAAGGAGCCAGGGTCGGAGTGGAGCAGGAAGGCTATCGCATCCCCGATCTAGACACAGACTTTGTACGTTATATCAGACTACATCCCCAATTAAAAAATTATCTGAAATGATCTAGCACCTTTTCACGAAAAAGTCAAGAAATAATTATTTGAAAACGCATTCCTATGTACACTAAAGTTTGTTGATCCTTCGTTGTAATAGCAACTCCGTTAACACTTAGCATAGTGGTTTTTGTACACTGTTTTGTGTCTTCCAACTCAGGTTCTTGAGGATACAACCGCTTGAGAAGTTTACTGTTATTATTATTGTATCTTGCCTATTGGAGTGATGTAAATCATGTAATGGGTGTAATGTATTGTAATGAGTGTTGTTATTATTATTATTATGGTATCTTGCCCATTTAAGTCATGTGATGGGTGTAATGTATTGTAATGAGTGTTATTATTATTATTATTATTATTATTATGGTATCTTACCCGTTGGAGTGTTGTAAATCGTGTAATATATTGTAGGGTCGCTGTTTTGCTGATTTGCAGGAGAAAGGCAGCCACGACTGGTACTGCTTTGACTGTCACAGCCCTGGCGAGGTGCTCGAGTGTAGTGGGTGTTGGCGAGTTTATCACCCACAATGCATTGAGGAACCATGGACGACCACGACTGACTTCCTGTGCACCATCTGTCTCGTGAGTGATTCCAAGTATAACCAGTTGATTTTAGGAGAGAGATTGACTGCACTCCAAAAATATTGGGCATTGGCATGGCAATTATTAACACATGTCCTTCTTGCTTGACATTTGTGTACAGGTAATAATGTCCACTACAAACTGTAAGAAGATGTTCAGTGACACAGCTGTGTGAAATGGTGCAATATGGCATAACACAAACTTGTCCAAAGTTTGTAATTTTAATTTTAAACAAGTTGATTCAAACCAGACGTTGTTGGATTGCAATGCTTGATACACTACACTACAATACAAAACAATACAATAGGTAACATTGTACATATCGAAAAACAAAATATTTCTTTATTTACCTATCAAGATATTATTTTTTAGTCAAACAAAAAAGACATGTGGTAATTATTGCAAGGTATCCGATACATAGTATTAAAAGTCTTGCATTAATCTTCAATATTTGCAGTGTTTTATTGGAATAACAGTAGGTCAGTGAATGCAAGAGATGGAGGTTGATGAAACGGTTCAGCCAGACCAGTTTAAAGGACTGGATACAGCGCTCAATAAGAGCTTACTTTTTACAGCTAAACGATGTGATAAATGTGACTAGATTACTGTGACGCCAGTGATGAGTCTGTGTGTTGTAGTCGGGTAAGAAGAAGCCACGGATCAAGCGGAAGGAATTGAACAAGTTGTTGCGTTACACAGTCGCTAGACTCAAGGATAAGGTGAGACATTTCTACTTGATGTTGCTGTCTTTTAGGCCTCGCCAACAGATCCCACTGTTAGACATCTAGGTGACATGCATTACTGTTTTTCTTCTCTTAATCAGCCAATGTCAATGTTTTGATGATTAGGCTGATTTATGGAGGTTGCAGTAATAGCAGCAGTATTGATAGTTTGAAAACGTATTGAAAGGGTACGTAGGTTAGAGATAGGAGGGTAGTAGACACGAGAATGGGGGAGGGAAGGGTGGTTACGGGTGGGCAACTAGCCCTGACTTGAAACAGTCATGGGATTTGGCTAGCACTATATACTTTATATATATATAACAGTCGGTCGATTTTAACGACGTGGTTAATTAAGTATGTTAAATAAACTGTCACTGTAAGATACATTTGTGTGATGTTTTTATTTATTAGAATGATAGTAATATTAAATGTGTAATTAATTAAGTATATCAAATATTACACGTTCTAGTTGTTTCCACCACTCAGCAGGGTTATATTAATCGTGACTAGTATATATATATATATATATATATATATATATATATATATATACATATATATATTGTGGTTACAATGTCACAATCTTATGAGGTCTTATTGGACAAGTCAGTCTTTTTCGGACCATTTACCCCAAGTCTGTTATATACTGTGCAATACTCCTTTCTTACAATTTGATAAAAGAAAATCCCTATTAATTAAATACCCTGATAAAGTACGTAAAACTGATGGTTTGCTGTTTTGCTCCTTACAGACTAGAGAGCTACACAGGTTTGGCGGGGTGAGCGAGAATGACGACCTGATGATCCAGCGGTTTGTCTTCAAGTACATTGACCTGAACGAGATGGAGGCGAAGGTGGGGGCGAGTGAGTACCGCTACCTGGGGGAGTTCTTCAACGACGCTCGCCTCCTGCTGCACAACACCTTCATCTGCTACGGAGGTTGGTTGACGGCTCGCTTGGCTCCGTGTTCTGGGTCGCAACTGGAATGTCTAGAAACTTGATGGTCAGCAGGGTTTTTGATTTTGTAAACGTGATGGTCAGCAGGAGTTTTGATTGTGTAACCGTGATGGTCAGCAGGATTTTTGATTTTGTAAACGTGATGGTCAGCAGGATTTTTGATTTTGTAAATTTGATGGTCGGCATTTTTTGTTGTTGTTAAACTTGATGGTCGGCAGGATTTTTGATTTTGTAAAATTGATGTTCAATGGGAGTTTTGACTTTGTAAACTTGGTGGTAAAAATTTATATTTTGTAAAGTTCATGGTCAGCAGTATTTCTGACTTTGTAAACTTGATGGTCAGCAGGATTTTGAGAGCTGCCAACACAGTCATGATATAGTTTGTGATTTCTGGCCTGTGTACCAGCAATAGTTTTGAACAGTGAAAACAAACAAGTTCTGTTATGTAGAATCATGGATCACAAGGTCTAGTTGTTATGATGCTGTTTGAATATAGATTTTTAAATGTTTGGTAAAAACAATCCCATTGGAAAAAATTTCACTTTGTAGAATAATTAATGTGTGTGTTTATTGAACATATAATATGTATATTTTACCACACATGTTATAACATTTTAATTCCAAAGTTTCAGCCAGTTGTGTAAATTGAGCACTCGCTGGTATTGTAAATGGTGTCTGTGCAACGTACATGCCTTATTTTGTTATTGTATATACATTTTTTATTTGTCCCAGTTGTCGGACAGTGTGATGCAAACAGCTTGGTGACATCGCCAAGATGTCAGTATTATTCACCAGGTGATGACACTGACATGTTAGATTAAAGAAATAATATAAAATTTAATATGCTTGACTCATTCTTATAATATATTATAAGTTTTATTAAAATTTAAGACGGTATTCAATAGATTGTACCGTACAGTAACCTGCCCAGTTATTGTATAATTCTGTTTATATTTCTTTCTTTGTTTTGTTTCTTTGCAGACGCTGGGGCCATGGCTGACCTGGCCAAAATAATGATCCGTGACTGTAAATATGACGTAAGTACTGGGTACTAGTAGACAGTTTTATGACTTAGGTACTGGGTACTAGTAGACAGTTTTATGACTTAGGTACTGGGTACTAGTAGACAGTTTTATGACTTAGGTACTGGGTACTAGTAGACAGTTTTATGACTTAGGTACTGGGTACTAGTAGACAGTTTTATGACTTAGGTACTGGGTACTAGTAGACAGTTTTATGACTTAGGTACTGGGTACTAGTAGACAGTTTTATGACTTAGGTACTGGGTACTAGTAGACAGTTTTATGACTTAGGTACTGGGTACTAGTAGACAGTTTTATGACTTAGGTACTGGGTACTAGTAGACAGTTTTATGACTTAGGTACTGGGTACTAGTAGACAGTTTTATGACTTAGGTACTGGGTACTAGTAGACAGTTTTATGACTTAGGTACTGGGTACTAGTAGACAGTTTTATGACTTAGGTACTGGGTACTAGTAGACAGTTTTATGACTTAGGTACTGGGTACTAGTAGACAGTTTTATGACTTAGGTACTGGGTACTAGTAGACAGTTTTATGACTTAGGTACTGGGTACTAGTAGACAGTTTTATGACTTAGGTACTGGGTACTAGTAGACAGTTTTATGACTTAGGTACTGGGTACTAGTAGACAGTTTTTTCTGTTCCTTTTTGCAACGTTAATCATAGCTGATTTTAGAAAAGAAGAAAAATTGAGACTTTTTCACAAATAGTTATTTATGTAACTCCATGTTTTGTTTTTTGTTGACAAAATTGCTTCATATCGATAGGAGGTGTAAATTTTGCTGGGATGTAAGCCGTCTTTTAGTTAAATTTAGTAAGGAAAATATTTGAACATTATTGTTCAACTAATCATGTCCAGTATCTGATCACTGACCAGTCATATCCAGTATCTGACCACTGACCAGTTTTATCGGATATCAGATCACTGACCAGTCATGTCCAATATCTGTTGTTGTACTGACCGTTGCTGTGTGTTGGCAGCTGGATGAGATTCAGCAGTGCAAGGACTGCTACTACAACTCCAACGCCAAGCCCAAGGACTGGTTCTGTCAGCCCTGTGTGAGTACTGAGTACACCCCAGCTAGCTCCTACCCTCACCCTCCACCCACAACCCTCACACACAGCCACATAGTCGCAGCACTTGGCATAATACAAGTAATGCAAAAACCAAAGGCAACGTATGGTAAATGTTTTATTATAGAATTATTCTCCTTGAGATGTTGTTTCATTAACTGGTGCCTGTTCAACCAAAAGAACTCACAGTGACTAGTAACAAACTTTCGTGCATGCTGATATGGATATGTGCAAAATATTCTAAAGCCTTAATTTATTCTTTAGATCTATGTATTTTAATGTTTTAAAGTATTTATTATTTTTTGATAGGTTTAGTCAAATAATCACAGAAAATATGTTTTGATGTCTTACATTTTTTTAATTAGTTTTATAGATACATATCATATATTCTCTACATTTTAATTGCTAATTAATGTCTTAAATTATATATTATTTCAATCTATTTTAACAAATATACTTTGCATGTTTTATGTACCCATTTCAATCTTTATGATTGCCTAGAGTGAAATAAAACTATTATTATTATATTTAAATTTATAGAAGTATTGACAGTGACTGTAGCATTAACAGATGTGCAGAAATACAGCAGTTTGTTGTTTAAAACTAGTATAGTTGATTTCCCTGGCTTTGTCATTCAACATTTATTAAAAAAAAAAAACGCAGACATTCTCTTTTAGGATCAAAACGTGTACAGATATTAAAAGCTAATTTTACTACAATGATTGACTGGTAAAATGTTTAAAGGAGACCTGAAACGCAGCTTTTTTCATTCCATATATCTAAATGTATACTATACAAGTATTCATTAATCATGACAGAAGCATATTCACTTATCAGACAAACTGAAAAAATATTTTGTTCGGTGCCTAAATCGTCGACATAAAACACTGCGTATCGCCATCTTAATTCCAAGTGAGTGTTTTGATTGGCTCCTATCTAGCCCATGTATAATTTCTGTTTTTTTTCTGGTTTTCTTCATTATTATACATTTCCGCTCAAAACCAAAGATATGGTGCTTTATTATATACGATATGTGTCCTATGTATCAACAAATAATTTATATTTACTTTCGAAATAAAAAGGTGAACTTAAGTGGCAATGATTTATGATAACCAATGAAAATATTCGTAACTATTCGTGTCAGTGTAAAAACATAATTTGTACTTATAAGCATAGAAACTCGAGCTGCATCTAGCAACCAATGGCAACGCACCGGCGTTGGTTGCTAGGTACACCTCACCAGCAGTCCATTGTAATTTGTAAACTAAATCCGTGGATTATATAAACATTATTTAAAATTCAATAAGACTATTCACACATATTTGTACTTTATTACATTCACATTTCTTATTACATATCAACTTAGCTTGGGTCACATTCGTGTATTATGCAAATGGTGAAATACATCTGTGGGACTAAATTGTAGTCGCAGGCGCCACTTCACCTTCCAAATAAGGAAGGACACACCAACTTCATTATCTCTAAACTGCTTTTTCTGCAGGAATCCTTCTGTGGAAGTATGTAAAACATTGCTTCCTAACGATTATAGTATATCTGTTAGCCGCAGAGCGCATTAATTTGCAAAAAAAAATTGTTTCAATGTTTTGTAATTTTTTTGCAAGAGCTATGCTGCTTCGCCTATTGACTATCGATTGTAAACATCAAACCGGAAGTATGGATACACCCCCCTTGAAGCGCAATGATGGCACCCTGTGTTGAAAGTAGCTCACTTTAAAAAAATATACCGTGACGCTGTGCTTGTTAAATTATGGTGACAAGTACTGTAAATTATATGTTTTTATGTTTGGGCTGTGGTTGTTTGGGCGTTGGATGTCCCCCTTTAATAACGGTTCCCTGGACCTTTAGTAGACCAGTGATATTGTTGTAGGACCCGCCCCACGGTTCCATGGACCTTGAGTAGACCAGTGATATTGTTGTAGGACCCGCCCCACAGTTCCATGGAACTTTAGTAGACCAGTGATATTGTTGTAGGACCCGCCCCACGGTTCCATGGACCTTTAGTAGACCAGTGATGATTGTTGTAGGACCCGCCCCACGGTTCCATGGACCTTGAGTAGACCAGTGATATTGTTGTAGGACCCGCCCCACGGTTCCATGGACCTTGAGTAGACCAGTGATGATTGTTGTAGGACCCGCCCCACGGTTCCATGGACCTTGAGTAGACCAGTGATGATTGTTGTAGGACCCGCCCCACGGTTCCATGGACCTTTAGTAGACCAGTGATGATTGTTGTAGGACCCGCCCCACGAGCTCGTCTACGCAAAACAGAAAGGCTTCACCTTCTGGCCGGCCAAAGTAATCAAGGTGACGCAGGAGGGCTACGACGTCCGCTTCTTTGGTGGTTGGCACCAGAGGTTAGTGTCACATCACTAATGTCACGTCACTAGTGCGCACTATCATTGTCATCTCGCCACTTTAACCGATTAGCACTCGAGTCGGGCATTGACGGTCACCACGGATCTCTGCAGGTCGACCATAGCCAGTTAGCGAATACAACACAGCGTTTGAATTCGGTTTACGTGGTTGCATCTAGTGATTAAAAAATGCAATAAATATGACACCTATCGAGACATATAATATTAAATTATGGCTATTTTGGATACTTCCGTTCTCAAAAACATTTAAAATGTCCTCGAGCCAGGAGGTTGACCATGTATACAGCTGAAATGTGTAACATACTGTGACAAGTTATATATATTAGTATATTGATAATTTAACGTTCTTTTAAATAAATGCAGCTTGTAGCAGTAAAAACCCAAGCATAAAAAAGTTACACTGCAACAAATATGTTTTTTTACAAAATATTTCAAAATGTCTTAGTGTTAATCAAGAAATAGTCAATATATTTTAAAGTTACAACAACAGTTTTGACTGTGTAGGTACTTTTATTATCTACAACATGCATACAACATGTAATTGCGAGAATTGAATAATTAAAGCGCTAGAGCAAAGACAATGGCGCAAGCAATATTTTTAAACATCTAGATCAAATATTTGGGGAGGCACAGGCTCCACGTTAAAATCGGCTGAGTGCTAATGGGTTAACTTTTGCCCTAGTCACTGTTATTGTTTTTTCTCTTGTTCAACATCTGTCTTCTTTTGCTTTCACTTTTCACAGGATGTGTTACTTTGAACGAAACAATGGCAATGGCTGCAGATTATGGACATGTCCAGTATTGTTTACCTATGTCTGTTGTAGTTGATGTTTGTGTCTCCAGTGTGGGTTTCATGTGTAGGGATAAACATATTCCATGCAATCTTCTCAACAGGACAGCTAAAGCACAATTTCACTTATTCATTGTTAGACCCATTGCCTAGCAACAAGATTTGTCACACCATCAGAATGTATGCTGAACATGTATAGCTGTCCGACTTTCAGTCATATATTTGTTTAAAATCGCCTAATTATTTTCTTTTTCGATATAAAACAAGAGTAACGATGGTTAAGTGAAAACTGCATTGCAGAAAGATTGACTTAGCAGATGTCATCCACACTAGTACTGCACACACGAACCAGTGTTGATCGGTAGTTTGATGGATTATGCATAAGTTTGATTGTGGTTTGGAGTAAACTAATGTCAGTCTGTCAGTTGAAATGGATAGTGTTTGGACTTCTGTTGGAATTCAGAAGGAACATGCTGTTAAAAGGAATACTTTGAAATATACCCTTCTGGTGTTCTAATTGATGTAAAGAACAGTTCCCGCAAGTCCCACTATGGCCTTAATGATGAGCCTTGAATGTAAAGTAATTTTTGTTAACAGTGTGCAGCATGTTTGCTCTATGAGGTAGATCAAACTAGTAACTATGTAACTGCGGTCAACTTTATTCATGTGGCACGGCTTGGTGCAGGTCATGCATAGAACTATGTTTGTGATGTAGATGAAACGCGATGTATTGCGTAGGTCAGTTGTTTCAATGTCTTGTCACACCAGTGCCTACAGCACAACTACATTTATGGGGTCACTTACCACATCTGAAGTTGTTCCTTGTTTGAATCTGTTTAGGGCCATTATTGCCGAGTCCAATATCAGACCAATCACCTTGAACGTGAAGCAGCTGAGTGGCAAGAGAACGGCAGGTGAGTTACTAACTCAAGCACTGGCATGTAATGAACTCTGGCCAGTGTGACATTGTAGGTATCATGAGGGACACTGACGAGGGGCAAATGATGGGCTTTGGGCAGGATAATAGTGGATGAATAGATGCCGGCAGGGGCTGGGTATAAGTGGATGAATACTGCCTTGAGTTAAATGTTGTCAAAACCAAGGAACTTATAATAGACTTTCGATCAGGTGTACACCACCTCACCCCTGTCAACATCAATGGGCAAAACATAGAAATTGTGCATTCATATAAATATCTGGGTACAACAATCGATGACAAACTAAGGTGGGATGAAACTACAATGAATCTATATAAGAAAGGCCAACAAAGATTATACTTCCTGAGAAAACTCAATGCCTTGCACATAGACAGAAACATTTTATTTGTGTTCCACGATTCATTTGTAAAAAGTGTTCTGACGTTCGGTCTTGTTTGTTGGTGGGGAAATCTCTCGGTCAAAAACAGAGAAAAACTAAACAGGATATACACCATTTCTTGTAAAATCGCTATGTGCTGTACACCCGATACCAGTCTGAAGCAATTGTATAAGTCAAGAACACTACAAATGGCAACCAAAATCTTATCTGCCCCCACCCACTTCTTACACGACTGTTACGAACTTCTCCCCTCTGGAAGGAGGTACAGAATGCCAACAGTAAAAACCCAGCGAGCCCTTAAATCCTTCATTCCATCCTCCATCAAGTATCTGAATCAGCCACACACAAAATAATCCTTGAACTATCACATTCTCTACCGCTGCCAATGCAATGTTGTTTTATCATATTTATTAATTAATTTATTTATCTTATTATAATATTGTCATATTGTTTTAGTATATTTATTTATTCCGATATATATCATATTTATATTTTAGCTAACGTTTATATATTTACTTGTTTGATTTTACTGTATACATGCATTACTACGTGACTTAAATATTGTGTTTTTATGCAACCTCCAAAGTGCAAAATGTATTTCCATTCTATGAATTGGACAATAAAGTTATTATTATATTATTATTATAATAGAAGAATGGACTACCTAATAGACGCCAACCCCCTTTTTTAGATGTGAAACAATCCATAAATATGTATTTGAGTGACGCAAAAATGCAACTGAGTAGCCGCTATAATTGTTAACAAATATGGTACCCAGGCTAATGCTATTCGTAAATATCAATTGTTGGTAGAGCAACCGAACTGTTACTGTTGAGCCTTTCGTTAGTAAATATATGGTAAATGTAAATGCTCACCTAAAAGACAGCTTTAATTTTTTAATTTATGTTAATATCAGAGAGATGCCATCATGTGCATTAAGCAAATGGAAGATTTTTTGCGCTGGATTAAACGCCGACTGTTTGCGTAAATACGATGCCGCTTGTGTATTTCATTGCATCAATCAAGACATAATTACAACAAATTGTGCAAATAAATTTGAGTAGAGACAAAGTTGAGATTTTCATCCAATTCCAAACTCCATTCCAGACGAATCGCCCGCGGGCGCAGAGTGCAACTGGTAATTGTCTTATAAATTCATATTCAAGCATATGTGTTTAATTAATAAGCTTTGCTTCTTTCGATAAATCAGACAGTTGACAATTTGAATAATTGTCTGTTATTGACTCATGGTTCTATAGACCTGTACAGTTCTAGTCAGGACCACCTACATTGTTATCGATATCGTGTGTCGACTCTGATTTGCCGTTTCGGGACTTTCGGATTCACATGACCAATGCAGCGTTTACATGCAGTAAATCACTCTATTTTCACATTACTACATGCATTTAACATTATTAACAATTTTAAGATGGCAACTATCTGTGAATTATCCTGCATGTTGCTTGCATTAAAATTCGAATAACTCGACAACTGATGCACGAAAATATATGAAATTAATTGCACTGTACGTGGAATAAAATGTGTTATTAAAATTTATGTGTTGCAATCAATTAAATTTCAGATCTTGAAGCAAACTTCAACAATTATAATGAACAAATAAATAAGCAACTTCATCATGCTAAATATTAAAAAAATATTAGAACACATAACAGTGATCCTGTGGAACTAATGTAGCCATGTATGTTAGTTTTATCCTAGTAAAACATTTATCAATTTTTGACGGTTAGTTTTCAAATTATAGTTGCTTTTGTAAACAATGCCAACGCGTCAGAAGACAAAAATCATGCCATAATTTACAAAATGGCTATCGTTTACCGATCATGTTGCCGAATGCAATGTTCTTTTCGTATGTAAAATCAACACTCGAATAACGAAAGATAGCACACTCCTTTCACAAGTAGATGCTCCCTTATCAGAAGCAATGTGAGCATAGTGCATATTAATAAAATACTATAAATTAAATAAACCAAACGAAGTACGGACGGTGATCCGATCAACAAAATGGCTGCAAATCGGCGAAACAACTCACGCAAACGAAAACAATTTTTCACAAGATGGCGACAGCACATGTTTCCGTGACCTACATAGAGCTTAGGTCAGCAGTTTCAGCTGGCTGGTTAAAGTAAAAGAGGGATCTGATCGCGGTAAACGAAAGGCCCACGAACTGTGATTTTACTGGGCGGTTTTGGACGGTCTGCGCGTACGAGGGGTTGGGCGGTTTTGGACGGTCTGCGCAGTAAAGAGTTAAAGCAATTTGAAGAACACGTAGATTGTACCGAAAACATTACGCAGTAAAAATGTTGATTTAAAAATCTCGGGTCATTAACTTGGAAGCGCTGTACGTATGCGTACACATTGCGGATTAATTATCTACTAATTCAGAAGCTGAACTAACGGGTGACCACATTCGTCCCACTTTTGAGAAATCAATAGACGCACTGCACGTCTATTAGGGACAATACGGTAGTTGCCTAGATAGGTTAGGTATAAGTGGATGAATAGGTGCCTAGATGGGCTGGGTATAAGTGGATGAATAGGTGCCTAGATGGGCTGGGTATAAGTGGATGAATAGGTGCCTAGATGGGTTGGATATAAGTGGATGAATAGGTGCCTAGATGGATTTGGTGTAAGTGAATGAATAGATGCCTAGATGGGCTGGGTATAGGTGAATGAATGGGTGCCTAGATGGGTTGGGTATAAGTGGATGAATAGGTACCTAGAGGGGCTGGGTATAAGTGGATGAATAGGTGCCTAGATGGGCTGGGTATAAGTGGATGAATAGGTGCCTAGATGGGCTGGGTATAAGTGGATGAATAGGTACCTAGAGGGGCTGGGTATAAGTGGATGAATAGGTGCCTAGATGGGTTGGATATAAGTGGATGAATAGGTGCCTAGAGGGGCTGGGTATAAGTGGATGAATATATGCCTAGATGGGCTGGGTATAAGTGGATGAATATATGCCTAGATGGGCTGGGTATAGGTGAATGAATGGGTGCCTAGATGGGTTGGGTATAAGTGGATGAATAGGTACCTAGAGGGGCTGGGTATAAGTGGATGAATAGGTGCCTAGATGGGCTGGGTATAAGTGGATGAATAGGTGCCTAGATGGGCTGGGTATAAGTGGATGAATAGGTACCTAGAGGGGCTGGGTATAAGTGGATGAATAGGTGCCTAGATGGGCTGGGTATAAGTGGATGAATAGGTGCCTAGAGGGGCTGGGTATAAGTGGATGAATATATGCCTAGATGGGCTGGGTATAAGTGGATGAATATATGCCTAGATGGGCTGGGTATAAGTGGATGAATATATGCCTAGAGGGGCTGGGTATAAGTGGATGAATATATGCCTAGAGGGGCTGGGTATAAGTAGATGAATAGGTGCCTAGAGGGGCTGGGTATAAGTAGGTGGGGGTCTTTGGGAATGTGTGGGTGGTATCTTCAGGAGAAGGGTACAAGGGTGGGAAGGGTACAATTTTGTGTTTAGGTTAAAAGTTCTGAACAATTTGGAAAGTCACAATTGGGCCTTTTAAAAGTGTTCAATGTTCTGTTTGAGGGTAAAAACAATGGCAACTATTATAAGTTAATTTAACTCCCATGTGTGTGGTTGACTGTCGTCAATGTGTGCTGACAGTCATCATGGTGTTTGCCGCAGGGTCAGCACGGGCCACCGAGGAGCTGCATCGTTACCAGGAGCTGCTGGTGAGAGCAGCGAAGAGACGTGACAAGGAGGAGGAGCCCGACGAAGAGCCCGAGCAAGCCCCATCAGGTGAAGAGCAGATGGAGCAGGAGCAGGCTCCAGTGCCGGAGTCGCCCGTGGTGCCGCCGCCACCCCCGGAGCCGAGGATCCGACACAAGAAGTTTAGGAAACGGCAGAAGTTGGAGGAGAAGGAGGAGACTGGAGCAGAGGTGATCTCCTCCTCCAACCTGCTGCCGGAGAAGTCTGTGAGTACACAGGATGTATTGGTAGGATCGATAATATGGTCACATTAGAGAAGTCTGTGAGTACACAGGATGTATTGGTAGGATCGATAATATGGTCACATTAGAGAAGTCTGTGAGTACACAGGATGTATTGGTAGGATCGATAATATGGTCACATTAGAGAAGTCTGTGAGTACACAGGATGTATTGGTAGGATCGATAATATGGTCAGATTAGAGAAGTCTGTGAGTACACAGGATATATTGGCAGGATCGATAATATGGTCAGATTAGAGAAGTCTGTGAGTACACAGGATGTATTGGTAGGATCGATAATATGGTCAGATTAGAGAAGTCTGTGAGTACACAGGATATATTGGCAGGATCGATAATATGGTCAGATTAGAGAAGTCTGTGAGTACACAGGATGTATTGGCAGGATCGATAATATGGTCAGATTAGAGAAGTCTGTGAGTACACAGGATGTATTGGCAGGATCGATAATATGGTCAGATTAGAGAAGTCTGTGAGTACACAGGATGTATTGGTAGGATCGATAATATGGTCAGATTAGAGAAGTCTGTGAGTACACAGGATGTATTGGCAGGATCGATAATATGGTCAGATTAGAGAAGTCTGTGAGTACACAGGATGTATTGGTAGGATCGATAATATGGTCAGATTAGAGAAGTCTGTGAGTACACAGGATGTATTGGTAGGATCGATAATATGGTCAGATTAGAGAAGTCTGTGAGTACACAGGATATATTGGTAGGATCGATAATATGGTCAGATTAGAGAAGTCTGTGAGTACACAGGATATATTGGTAGGATCGATAATATGGTCAGATTAGAGAAGTCTGTGAGTACACAGGATATATTGGTAGGATCGATAATATGGTCAGATTAGAGAAGTCTGTGAGTACACAGGATATATTGGTAGGATCGATAATATGGTCAGATTAGAGAAGTCTGTGAGTACACAGGATGTATTGGTAGGATCGATAATATGGTCAGATTAGAGAAGTCTGTGAGTACATTGAAGATATTGATAGGATGAGTAACCTGGGCAGAAGAGAGGAGTATGTGGGTACATTCAACACATCAGTAGGGCTGTTAATCTGGTCAGAATAGAGAAGTCTGTGAGTACATTAGACGTTTTTGTGGGGTCATTAGTGTGGTCAGATTAGAGAAGAGTGAATACAGAGAACCTACTGCTAGGGTTTGTAATGTGAGTAGGAGGGAGGAAGGCAATAGTGCTGGCAGTCACTTTCATAAAAGGTCGTTGAATTGGCAAAACAGGTCAATCAGTTGTACAACTGCCGCCATTTCAAAACTTAGGCAATTCACCCCACATTTGCCTGTGTCTTTCGGAAGAGACACTAAAAGCCGGTGGTCCCTTCTATCTGGTGTCTATGCCAGCGGAAGTAAAAGATCCCACACAGGGGGTATATGTGTAACCTGTAGTGGACTCACTAATTCTAGAGAAGGACAATTCTGAAAACCAATGACAATAATGGTCAGCAAGTTGACCGGTGGTCATTTTATTAATGGGAGAAGAGAGGCATTGTGATCACTAGGTAACAGGAGTACAGCTATAAAAATTACACCCAGGAAGTTATAAAAGCTACATCCAGGAAGCCACCAGTTGAACCATTGTTGCATTTAAGTAGGCCCTTTTCTGTAACTCTGCCAATTCTGGAACAGACTCCCTCTATTATGCAATAATATTAGTTAAAACTGCTGATCCATGATAACGCCCTGTCCATCCATCTGTTGACAATTTGTGTAGGGCTTAGCACTCTTATTTTGATGTATTGTATTTGTTTCCAATGGAACAGGTGCAGGGAATTCAGTAATAGAAATGATAATGGAACAGTGTGTGTCTGAACATGGCTTCCAAGGATTTAACACAGTAGAAGTGACCTTACTATCAGTATTGTGTTTGTGTTTGCTAGACACCAACACCAGAAGACACAAACATGGTAACGTCAAGCCAGGACAACATCCTGTCTCCACGCATCATTAGCACCACAGACACGGGAGTACAGACGTCTCGGAAGGTAAGCCATGGCAGGGCTCCACGTTTATAGAATGCAGGCAATTGACCAATTCTCTATGTAGAGCATTCAGTATTCTTTACACATATTTCGCAGGCAGCTTAACTTTCTCTTGTTGCTCATCTGCCGTCTGACGCTACATGGCATTATCAGCTGATTGTGTAGGTACTAATAGTGTTAATATATTTAAAAAAATTAAAATATTTAAAAATAAAATTGACATACCTAAAACGGGCAGGGTATACTTATATAGATACTTAGATAGATAGGTTGAACTCTCGATAAGCCAAAGGGCTTCCTAGTCCACCTGCCATCTAGAGTTGAATCTCTAGGCGCCAATCTTGTTAAATCTTGTTAAATCTAATGTCTCTGTTTACCCCTGACTGCCTGTCTCATACCTCGATGGCTTCTGTGGTCATTGTCCATGGGAAGTTCCTGTCTCAGTCAAGTACAGGGCATCTGTAATGTTGCTCTGCTTACTGCTGTACTCAGTATGTGAACATTTGTGATAAAAACGTCAGCCACAATCACCAGAGAACTATCTTCTGGCCGGTGCTCAGCCAAACGATGATTCAAACAGATGACATTACAAAATGTGAACTGACATGCTGATATTTATGTATGAACTTGTTTAGAGCCGTAAATAAGCTCGACTTGAAATGTTTTACAAATTTCACCACCGCCTCGTCACCATTGATTCTGAATACCTACAACAGAAAACAGATTAAGCCACAGAAAGAACAACACACACAGCTACAACATCCCCTACTGCAGGACACAGTACAGACAGATGTCATCTTTCCACGGACCGTACCTGAATGGAACAGCCTGCCCCAGGAAATAGTGGCAGCCAAGTCCCTGGACTGTTTCAAGTCCAAGCTTGGTGCCCACCTGTAACCACGACAGGCCACCCCCTCCCCTTCCCCTCCCCTTCCCCTCCTCTTTGTTTCTTATGTCTACTACCCCCCTCTACTATGCCACACACCCTTTCACTACATTTCAGAAGTGTCTACTGCAACCTCCTCAAATCAGCATGATCATCACAACATTGATGTTGGATGATCGATAGAAGACGAGCGAAGTATTTGCATTCTCATGGTACAGAGACCCTGAAAAAACTTTGCAACAACTGTTTGTTTTGTGACAGCTTCTGCATGGTCGACACCTACACAAGTTCTGCCAGACGGACACGATAGCCCCGCCACTGCCAGCCACACCCGTCTCCACCGCCTGCAACTGCGACACCAAATACACCAAGATCTTTGGCGACTTCAAAGAGAGGCTGGCAAATGACCACCGCAAAGACAAAGAACGAACATTGAAGGACCTGGAAGACAGGGTGAGGAACGGTCGCATGCTCATTTAGCAATTTGTTCATTTTATTGTTTGAATACTTCATTAAAAATGGTCAACTGTTCAATTTAAAGAGCTCATTCAAAAAGCAAAAAGGTCGCCACATCACTGCTGGTCTGTGCAAATGTCGTTGGGAAAGATAATTTTACATCACTTGAAATAATGACATTTGTCACATTATTCGCAACCCCATACATCTTGTTAGAATGCCGTGAAGTGTGACGTTGTTTGTGACAGTATTACTGTCATCTCTATGCGTCTTGACAGAATTACGTGCAGTGTGACATTGTGAGTGACAGTTGTCACATTACTGTCATCGCCACGCGTCTTGACATAGCAGTGTGACATTGTGTGTGACAGTTGTCACATTACTGTCATCGCCACGCGTCTTGACACAGCAGTGTGACATTGTGTGTGACAGTTGTCACATTACTGTCATCACCACGTGTCTTGAGTGACACAGCGACGTACAGTGTGACATTGTGTGTGACAGTTGTCTCATTACTGTCATCACCACGCGTCTTGACACAGCGACGTACAGTGTGATATTGTGTGTGACAGTTGTCACATTACTGTCATCGCCACGCGTCTTGACACAGCAGTGTGACATTGTGTGTGACAGTTGTCACATTACTGTCATCGCCATGCGTCTTGACACAGCAGTGTGACATTGTGTGTGACAGTTGCGCAAGGACTTTGAGGAGGACAAGCAGGCAGCGGTGGGCCGCGCCGTGGCCAACGTGCAGCGGGAGACGGAACGGGTGCGGAGACAGACGGAGGAGCGGTGTCGGGAGCAGTACATGGAGGAGATGAGGAAGCTGTCGGCGAAGCACAAGGCGGACATCTCGGCGGCCAAGAAGAAACAGTGGGTGAGTCGACAGGCTTCCGTTTCGTCAACGTCGTAAGGAAAATTTGTCGTTAAACAGAATCCCGAGTTATATTAAGGATATTTCTTGAAATGCCAAATTAATAGTCGTTGTCGGTGGTTATTTACCGCCGGTTTTTGTTCTCTGTATCCTGATGTGTGTTATACATGTATATATCCTGTGAATAGTCTATTACTTTGTGTTGTAAGTCTAGAGAGAATAGTTATCAATTCGGCTATCGATTATTCAGTTACCGCTATCGTAATACAAGTATAATTAAAACTGTTTGCTCCAGATAGTTAAGCCTGTTTCAGTCTGAAATAATATTTTGTAATGCTAGGTAACGTCATGATGTGGCATGTTTTATGCAAATGGCTGGATTTAACGCTAATAACTGGAAGTTATCTAGAGTAAGTCAAGTGTTGTCTTTCTACAGTGCTACAACTGCGAAGAGGAGGCGATGTACCATTGTTGTTGGAACACAAGTTACTGCTCCATCAAATGCCAGCAAGAACACTGGCACCGTGAACATAAGCGCATGTGTCGTCGCAAACGCACGTGAACATGCACACGTGTTGTCGTGCACATAGATTCAGCCACGGAGAAAAACTAGAGACCGTCGCTATGTTGACCCTTCAGCCGTGCTCCGCGACGTCACGAGTAATCGCATTGACCTCAGTGTTTCGGTTCTAACCTGACCTAGTTGCCTCGGTGCCGTGAGTGGCGCCCTGTGTGATCTGACGGAAGCATCACAAGGCATTTGTTCAACCGGAGCTCCTTTAGAGTTGTGTAAAATCCGATGTTCTTGTTGTCATTGGGTCGTATCGACCCACACGTTGAATCGCCGCGGTAGCGTGGTAGCGTACTAACATGCACACATTTCACGGTGAACGGGAAAATGTCACGTGACATGTCGACGACGTCATATTGCACAATCGCTGTCTCTATGACTTGTCTAAGTGTTGTTGTGACTCGTCAGAGCAGTGTGACTGTCTTTCATGAATGGTCGTGTCACTCTTAACAGTTCTGTTTGCAACCAATCACCTGAAAGCGAATGAATGTACAACAATTTCTATTGGTTAACAGATTGCCTTTTTTACGAAGCATTGCGATACAGTACTTATTACGGTAGTTTCTTTAACATTTAAATAAAAAGATCTACAAAACAGGACACCGTTTTGATCTTGAGTGTTTTGTTTTAATATACAATGTCAATAATTTATACTAGTATATTTTAATTTATAGAGACTGCAATGGATAACACATTTAGTAAAAAAATTATTAAGAAGGTGATATGTATAACTTTTCGTAGGATGATTTACTGGTCTCACAAAAGCAGGAAAGTTTCAGACCTGACATGCTAATTATAATGTGCTTAAAGAAAAGAAAATTGATTTTGTCATAAAAACAAAACCATACGACTATCAGTTAACCAATACAGATTGTTGTGCATTGTCCACATAGTTTCACCTTTGTAGCAGTGATGTTCCACGGCAGAACAGATAGTGCTACATAGTCGTGGTCCAGACGTCGACAGGTGTATTGTGGTCAGTCGTCAACAGACTAGAATATCTAATTTGGTTTAACAGCCACCGTGCTTCAGTGGTCGCAACTTTTTAATGCAGCTAGTGTTCTATACTGTTGGTAGCAATTTTTGTTCATCTTATTATTAGTCGAAGAAGAATCGTGAAAGGTATTGCAGCTTTAGCAGATATTTATTGCTTTCATTCGAGGTTGTGTTACTTTATGAAGAAGTCATTATGGAGAGAGAAAGAGTACCATGATATTTTGGGGAACGTAATTCAAGATGATTACTATGTAAGACCCAGTGTGGCTCTCTCCATGCCAGGAGTCGAGATTTGTGTCTCCTGTGGATGTGGCAGTTGCTGTCAGGAAGTCTCTTATTGTCGACATTACCCCCGTCCTTGGTACAGCTATGTCGTGGTACACACACGATCTGGCGAAAGGCAAACATTTTATTCCATTCTAGTAAGATGGATCTTTGCGAAACCATCTGAATATTGTCGAGATCGGTGTCTTGCCGAGAACGTAGTGCGCACTGGGTTCGAACACATGATTTCAGCCACATGTTATGTTGGTGGTGCATGATTTTGAAACGTGAGAATGTTGTAAAATAATTGTTTCTTCGCGACAATACGGCCGTTCCTTAAGACAACATGTAGATGTTTCATATGCGTGTAACATAAATGTAAGTGTGCATACATTGTGTCAGCTTACATCGTGAAGTTCCCATGTGAGCATTGATTCCATCACTGGTAAATTATGCACAAGCCGCTGACTACAAGATCGAAAGTTGTCCATAATTCACTAGAGCGGAGTGTAGAGTCTTGACTGTGGTAGGTCGACAAGTTCATATATGTTATAAAAGTTAGCTGCTCGATGCAGTAAAGTCTCCACTGAAAAGCTTATGGCGGTCATTGTGTGTAAGTAATGATAACTTGGCAGCTGAATGGTCCGTACGTTGACAGTTCGCGCCAGAGAGCAGGACCGTGAAATGGCCTTGCAGGCGCTGGCTGTCTGAACAGTTTATTTCGGTCTGTATTTCGTTTATTAAGTGTGCCATTACTGGATGACCATGTTCTGCGGGCGTTACATCCAGTGGGAATCGAATTCCCCTTCCAGTGTGTCAGCATCGTAGGAATTGAGCCCCAAGGGCCACATTGAGTTGTTTGTTTTATTTAATAAGAGGGATGGGGATTGTTCGGAGTAGTAGTTCTCAGTTGCACGCGTAATTTGTGTCAGTAGCGAACATGAAGTAACGTAGAAATAGATGGACAGTTCGTGTAAGTGGAACTGGTGCCATACTATTCTCGCACAGTCAGTTTTCTAACTGACGGCACGGCTTGGTTAGTCCGTTTGTAAAGTGTCATTTTATTTAAATAATCAGTATTAATGCTTGTTCGAAACTACGGATTCTCATCATTTCGCACATTTTGGTCCCGTGTGTTTGGCTGGAAACAACGAGTCGTGTATACCTGTCAGCATTCGGAAATGATACACTGAGATTTCTCACCCAAGGGTGTGCGGATTAGTTTCAGCATGTATGACTCTCGTCTAGTGAAAGTTTGAGTAAAGATGACCACCAACGATTGACACAAAGCGCCAGTTGTTCTCTGGTGGCCTGACTGTAGATATTAGTATGCAAGATTGGCTCATGATTAATTCTAATACATTTCATGTGAATGTACAAATGTAGTCAGAACAAGCGTACTGTGTCACAGTACGAGTTGCAACACGTATAATATGTCCAAAGTATCATTATTGCAGTCGTAAAATCATGTTTGTTATAATCAGACATACAATTAGTGTATATATTTTACAATTCGACCGGTCGTGTTGATCGAGCGACAACTTCTCTATTAAATGTAAATAGTTCAATGTTCGCAGCACGTTTATTTTATAACCTGAATGAAATATAAGTTTAAGGTGTATGCCATGATTCAAATATACTGTAACGCCAAACCATTATACGTTTTGCCCCTTATTTGTTATTACAACTTGCACAGTTGTGCCCATGATAATATAGCATTGCGACGCATACCGTTTCTTTGCGAGTGCACAAAACAAATTCGAATGTGGCTTATTCCACACATCATTTTTTTGTAGTTTTGTCTTCGTTATGTGTCCGACCATTCGGCAGGCAACAACTATTGCGTAGTCCACAAACCACATTTTTACATGTTATAACAACCTTACTGTGTATGGTTAACAAAGCAAGTGTCTGTTGGTGCTAATAACCAAAGGGCTATGAACATACTGGCATTACCACATACGACAACAAATTAATACACATCTTCTCGACAATGCTCACACGAGGTCGTTCCTTTAAACGGCAGAAAAAACATTGGGAGACAAAGAAGAAGACGAGCGTGCAGGCATCCCAATTGTATATACTTTAGAGAGACGCTGTATGATGTCTCCCGTAAATTAGTTATGCTTTCATGTGCGTTTTTTTCTGTCTGCATTTTGATACGCGTACGTGTTCATGTTACATTTCGGTTAGGCTACATCATAACAAATGCAAACGTACGACAACGTGACTGCTGAATGAGTTGTATGTAGGGTGTACTAATTATTATAATTACAACGTAGGTGAATTGATTGTGCACCTGCCTCTTGTTGAAATTCCCATTAGGTGTCTGAATGTGCATGTTGTTTATCAAGGAACTCGTCTTAAGTCTTCATTCCGTCTCCCAGTAGCCAGCATGCCTTTTTAATTTGTTACGAACTTCATTTACCCAGTTGATGCGATAACTGGATTATCAGTTTGCCATTTTCAGACTACATTGTTGTGGGAACAGTTCAGTATCAGTTTCGTTTCATTTAGCATGAACAGTTAGGATAAACTAGTTGTTAAAGCGTGTGTGACATAAGACTAATGTTGTTTTTAACCTTAATTTTGACAACAGTTTGTTCATTGCAGCATTTTCTGCCAGAGTCAGAAAATATATGTAAGGAATTAAGCGTGCATGCGGCATGCAAAATACAATTATCTTCTATGTACAATCTTAGCGCTGTAGTCGCATGCAGCAGAATCGTGTGTCACAAATATATATTGTTAATAAAGAAAAATCAATAGAAAATGAGTTGATGGCGTTCCCTCATTGTTAGTGGCTGTGCCGATGCTGGCAGTGACTTGTGTAACAAGAGCGTGTCCGTTGTTACAGTCCAATAGTGTACATACGCGAGACTGAGACAGAAAAGAGTGTCTACAAACCCCTCACCCCCGATCCCAGAGTCCTTGCCAATTTAAATTTCACACCAGGTTAGCCGGCCATTTTGGATATATTACAATATATTATTAGAGCCGTTGAATGCAGATTTGGGGAACGCACACGGCTAGTCGTGTTTGTAAACAATAGTTCCCGTGAGCCGTCCCATCTGGTTTTCTTTATGTCAAAACGTGGCTGCATTAAATATAGTCCGCATTCCAACAAATCATCTTTTGGCTAATTTCAAGTGATCTGTATAAGATGGCATTATGTTTAGTTGGTCATACGTATATATATTATATATATTATAGGTATATATAATGTGTATATATATATATATATACATGGTTATAATTTCATAAATGTATGTATTATTCAAAGGACAAAAAAAGGCTACGGCTTCGTGTCATACACCTAATCGAGTTTATACAAAGTAACAATTTCCACATATACTCAATTTTTTAACGTCAGCGGTTTATTCAGACTCATACTCAGAATGTGACTTTAAAGTCTAAAATTCTAACGAAATCCACGATGGTCTAGACGCCGCCATAGGTGAAGGGTTAAATTGGCTTGGCCATTCAGCGCGCGGCATTCTATATCTCGGTCAGCTTCCGGCGACGTCGTTAAGGGTCAACAACTTCGAGTCTTCGACAGTTCGTTCAGCTGGCGTGACATCTA
>OZ024854.1:31679260-31794260 GCA_964017155.1 Oasisia sp. SBJ-2009
TACAGTTCGGACTGGGGTGTATTGCGAATGTGATGTCATATCACTTACCAGCTGCCGCTACATGGTAGGACACTAGTATATTAGTTGCGTCATTTTGGCCAAGATAACACTAATTAGTTGACACAATGTGGCTATTTAAAGCATAGGCTCCACATGCATCATTACCGTCTGTCTGCACACATTTTCGTACATTTTAAACATAAATCTGACTATTTAGCATCACATTTACGTGTTCATATTAACTACTTATCCGGCTGACAAGTAGAACCGAAACTGAACTTTTTCCGTACGACAATTCCCTAATCTCACGAATACTACATTTCAAAACCTACTTCTCTGTTAATCTTATGGTTGTCCTGGCTGTCTTGGTTGTAAACAGCTAAATTATCCCTAGTACCTGTCAATATGGCGTGTATAGATGAGCTTATGTGGTCCCGTTGTAAGTGTGGTTGGAAGATGGATAATTTAGCTTGCTGCCTTGCGGAGAGGAGCATCTTTGTCACGCATCGGTGACTTGACGTTGGCCTTGCAAGCCTTTCGCAACACCATGTTTAATAGTATTGCGGAATACTTGCAACGGGCACATTTGGGCTCGATATGAGAAACGAAAGAGGCGATGCCTGGGTAGAATGGGCACCATCAAGAAAGTACAAAATCATGAACATCATGTTTCAGAAGAAAGCAGACAGGAGATGAACGTGGAAAAACCCAAACGGTGTAACGAAGACCGAAATTGACTACATCATAACAAACATGCCAGGCGTCGTCACAGACGTAACCGTCATCAACCAAGTCAACATTGCAAGTTACCATAATTATGATCATGCACAACTTCAAACTGGACGTAGATGTGGAAAGGAAAACATTGATGACCAAGAGACTAGAGAAGATACTCGACGAAAACCAGCCACGAGAGCAAGCTGGATTCAGAAGCAGATACTCAACGACAGACCACATCCGCGTCGTAAACCAACTGAAGGAGAAGTGCAGATAATTTAATATCCCACTCTCTTTCGCATTCGTCGACTACGAGAGAGTCTTCGACTCAGTGCAAATTCAAGCAGTACTGACCTCGCTTCAAGAACAGGGGATAGAAGATGTGTACACCGAACTCCTGAAGGATATATACACCAACAGCTCGATATTCCACCTACGTAAAGAAAGCAACAAGATCAAAATCAGGAGTGTAATACGTGAGGGAGATACCATATCGCCCAAGTTGTTTACAGCAGCACTCGAAAGCCTGTTCCGACGACTGACTTGGGAAATTAATTGCCATGAGTACAGTAAAGCGGGTATCATTAACAATTATAAAAATATCATAATAACTCCATTATTTGAATTAAAATGAAACTGTTATAGCCTACCTGCATCGGTACTTCGTGTACTTGTACCTTTGATAGTATCAAGCGCGTGTCAAATGTCACACAGCCAGCTTTTCGAGATCACGGATGTTCTTGATTCGGGACACCCGACCAATATTTTCCCGTATCAGGATATTTCCGTCAATACTCCGCGCTTCTTTGCTCTTGCCATTCTTATTGGCCTTACGGCACATGCAATGGATTTGCGAACGGATCTTTGTCAAGTCCTCGCTGATAAAGACTGGGTGCGTCGTCGGTGTTGTTGTCTGCATGAACTGGATTCGTTTTCTTGCCGTGAAAACACAGCGCCTCGATCTGTAGGTGGCAAATTTGATGAGGATCTGTCGAGTTTTGTCCCGTAGCTTAGGACCGCCACGATGCATCCGATCAATCGTTTACTTGAACGAAATGTACTTTATAATTATAATGATGGGCGACTTATATTGGTAGAAGAAAACGAAAACTCCCACAACGTCATACAAGTGTGAAGCAGACCTCTTATTGGAACAACGGCCGCGGAGGACATGACGTCGGCAGTTGCTTTTTCTGGTGAAATGCTTTTGACACGATCGGCAAGTAAAAGACGACATTGACACCGGCACGTTACAGTCGCTATCGGAATGAAGCGACCGAATGTAGTTATAGTTCTCTGGGTTGTTGCGTTAGCTATGCCGATGCCGTAGCACGAATGACAAACTCAACGCACGATGGTTTTATAGTATACGTTTTGAAAGGAGAACAATGTCACGTGGGAGCAATGCCATCCAATGAAAAGCAAGTAAACGTTCGGACAGACTTGGAAGAACATTACGTCACGTGGGTGTAGCGAAAAAGAGATTGACAACTTTTGATTTATTTAATCATCTACCTATTCCCCATTAAACTTCCTCCTTGCTCCGCGGCGCTACAGTTGCCTTCCACCTATCTGTCTTTCCCTGTATAATTGTCAGCATTATTTATGTGATTTTATCTATCTATCCAGTTGTAATTATTGATATGTAGTGTTATGCATGTTCTATATATGTATTTGTAAAACAGTGATCCTCTATGTACCACGATATGTGATTAGAGTGAATACAATTCTATTATATTCTCTCCGCTGGGGGCGCCACCTGCCTTTTGATTTTTGGACCTTGTTGAAAAAATTAGAAACACGAATTTTGCCCGTACTAGTTCTTGACCTATCCGCTATGGACGGCAATTGACCTTTCGCCTAGTTTGGCCCATTTCACCATCTATCTGCCAGGGGCGCTTGGTGACATTTGCATTGACCTTGTTCTTGCTCCGTTCCGCACCGGAGGTGCGATCATCTGTACCCATTATACTACTGTTGTCGTTAGGTTGTTCCTAATACGTTACATACTTTAAAAAGCTTGCAGACAGACGGTGATGCAATAATTTCCCTCTCCATAATAATATCAAAGATTGAATGTCATGGCTTACTTTGAGGTGAATGATTGCAGATATATAAGCATTGCTAGTAAACTATTGACGTAGCGTAGCTACCTTACATAGCGTTTTATATAATGCAAGTTAATTTTAATTGGTTAGTTTTCTTTGCAGTTTGTATGATGTAGAAATGTTCTAAAAAGTCGATCGTAGATTTACGGGATCATACCTCACAAAACAAGTAAGATATTATTTTACCTCAAGATCGGCCAATAGTTGTCCAAAATGGAGCACTGATGTCGTCTTAAAGGTACTCAATCCACTCGTTTGCTAATCGCCAAACCGGTTCTTTTATTACCAGATGTGTAATGTGTTAATAGTTTAACTAATATGCACAGTCAGTTAATTTTTTAAATGCGTACTTGTCATTTTATAATTGTAAAAAAAGAATCGCCGTTACACCGGGTATAACTGGCGAAACAATCAGCAGCTGCCGACGCCCTGTGCTGTTTGGGTCACGTGTTTTATGCGAGATCGACTTACTACGGCACCACAATAACAAATCGCACGTGCTTTGGTGCGAGATTGCAAGTCAACTCAAAGGCAGTGATTCTTCTATGAAGGTACGCATTAAGTGCATTAACGCAGTCAGCAACAAGAGCGAGTAGTCGGGGGATAATTCACTCTTGTGAACGTTGACTCGACGCGGATTCTCTAACTTGTAAGATTATAATAAATATAAGTCTGACAGCGTCACTGACAAGCCTCACAAGGCAAGCCAGTTTGAGTTGACAGTCACCGACACCATCGATATCGCTCAGGCTCAGCATCACAATCTGTGTTGATATGTACCGGTATTGTATTTGATTACGCATGATATTGTTAATAAACTTAGTAATTGCGAAAGTACATATCCAGAGAGAATAGATGACGTGAGGGACGAAATTAAAAATAAAATTGACATGGGGGACTGGTAATATTAATAGGCTCTTGTCGGTCGGGCAAGAAACGTTGTATTTTTAGGGGGAGCATCCGTTATCTCGTGTAACAGAACGTCAAACGGAGAATTATGTTATATTTCACAATTATTAAAACAGTGTTTTGCGACTCACATTTCAGTACTATTACTGAATGTTGTTGATTTCTATTATATGTTATGCAAAATAATTAAAAAATTTATAACAGCGATGATTGATGGTGATGATTTTTTTCAATAAAACATAAACATGAAAATAAAATGTTAATTCAGTAGGTGTACATTATATCATGCAACTATTACATATAACATTCTTTAACTTGTTTCCATTGTAGTCAATGCCTGGCTGTAGTCTATGTACCTGGTACCTTTCAACTCACACGTGCCAGCTGTTTTCAAATATTTATCTAAATTTTCATCACAGCAGTATCTGAATGCATACTAATATTATATTCGAATTATAATATTGCTACAGGCCACACTACAATACAAAAGTGAGACAAGTCAGAGGAGAGGCTAAGATTAAGGCAGTCACATGGGTATGGCAGATGCAGGGAGGATATGTAGTCTGCGGGAGGCTCACATCTGATCAATCCAGGTAATTTAAACATCTGTTTTCAAATATTTATCAACATTTTCATCACAGCAGTATATGAATGCATAATATATAGGTCATAATACAATGCAAAAGTGAGACAAGGCAGATGAGAGGCTAATATTAAGACAGCCAGGGCATTGGTATGGCAGATGCATTGATGATACGTAGTCTGCGGGAGGCTCACATCTGATCAATCCAGGTAATTTAAACATTTTAACAATCAACAATGTATAAATTATCAAAATATTTTAATATATCCATTTAAATATACATTTGTTTTCATTAACATATTATCTTGAACATGGAAAATTAGAATAACCTTTGCTCTTGTATAATGCATATTATACCCAGTGTGTCAACACAGATATTAATGCACATACACTGTGTGAGTCTTGGGGCATGGCGACATAGATCAATTTTAAAAATTACCTTCAAAATGGTGCATGTTGAAGGATGTTTTAACTTATTCCCTGGGAAATAGAGAAAAACAAATGCACAGCTACAAGTGTAAACATGTTTATAGCAAGAAATACCTATGATGTGGCCATCCTGGCATATTTTGTGCAAAATGGCTTAGAAAAACACTGAGGTAGTCCACCTCACTCATCATATAGCAGGAAAAATACTGAAGCGATGACTCAAGAAATCAATAATACAGTTTTGAAGAAGGTAGACATACATATTATGAATGCTTGAATATTTTCTGAGGGAATGTGCTGTTGGCATCACAATAACCTTATTTTGTCATTTCCAACATTTGCGTTGACCAGACAACCTCACATATTCATGTTTGACATAAAATGTCAAAAATGAATATGTGTACACCATGTAGTAGTTATTGCATGGCATCATTATTTACTCCCAACTCCACTACCATGTTGTTTGTTTACTGAAATTGAATACATGGTTTTCTTTACAGGTCAACAAGAAACTGAACAATGCTTACTACCACTAGTTCAACAAGTTACAGGACAGTTGTATTTGTGGACAGGACTATACAGCTATGCGCCGTGCAAGATGCTCCATATTAAATGTCAAGTATTCGAATGTCGACCAGAAGTGATCCCAGTTGTACTGTGTGTTGCATTGTGACAGACTCCGCAGTACTAGTTGTGTGTACACTGGCTTCCATGCCGGTCAGGTACCCTGACTGACTAGAATGTAGAATGCAGAGTGCTTGACATGCGAATATGGTGACGCCTGACTAGCTTTGCAGTTGGTGATGGAACGGTGGCTGCCATGGTCTGTCAAATATGGCATGAGCCTTTGGTCAACCTCTCTCGACACTGTAAGACAGGTTCGAAATTCTTTGGTGAACAACATCAGCTTGGATATCGATGACATTGTGTGAGTTCACTCTCTTCGATGATACTGCATACCAGCTTCCTGGCATTTTGCTGTACATCCACATCCACATCTGCCTATACAAGAAACAAAGTGACAATTAGCTCTGACATGTATTATATTTTATATGTGACGACACACATAGCCAAAGTCAATATCATGGTAATAATTCAGAGATGGAGTGAGTACAATACAAATGTACTCGAGTACGAGTATGATTACTTTGAACATGCATGAGTATGAGTACTCCGAAAACAAATGTACTCGAGTAAGATTACTTTAGAATGTACTCGAGTACGAGTACGATTACTTTAGAATGTAATCATGATTACTGGTACTTTCACGATTCCTTTAATGAATATCCTGTTTCTACCGTAAAGGCGACCTCCATGGAATCAGGTGTCATTCATTTTCTGTTGCTGTGCCAATATCTAGTGTTCTAACTGATTACTGCTAATTGCTATCCACTGTCCAGATGTTATTATTATTATAAATCATCAGATGACTTTATCTTGTGTTGAATGAACCATTTAATACTGGATTGATGCTCAAGATGTCCATATATCATGATACTACAAACTAAAGGTATCATAGTGATACTGTAGCAAATAGCATACAAGTGTTATAATGAGTGTCAATTTAGTGGTGGTTCAATTATGTCAATGAAGTATCAAGAGGAAAATATTAAACTTCTGAATCAAATACAAATATGATGCATTTAAGAATATCAAATGTCCCCTTTTAAATGTCAAATACACATGATCAAATATAAATTATACAATAACAACATTTCAAATCCCAGGGATCATATTAGCAATAATATCCAATTCAAATATGTCATATATCAGATCAGACAAACAGAATAGTTGGAGATTTAGACAGGTTTACACTTTACAAGTTTACACTTACTTAAACATAATGGACAGAGATTTAGCAGCTAACTGCCCAGTCATTCACACCATACTGAAAGAGCAAACAGTACAATTGGGCTGTGGCATGGCTTCTAAAATTACAAAGCAAGATGTTAGGGGAGGCTTATCTCATGCAGTGCTTCCCTGGGACTATCACAATATAACTTGTACTTTGTACTCAGCAGGAGGGTGAGGAGATGTGGCTTCTCTGGGAAGAGAAGGTATTAATTAGGGAAATCTGACTGAATATTTATTTAACTGAAATGCTCAACAGTAATAGAAAATGAATACCTTGATTATTATTACATTTATTAGATTACTTCTAATATTGCTATTTGTATCTGTCTAATATATTTGTTTGCAACTGTTCATATGAAAAATATGTAATCGTGAGAAGTAATCGTGAATACGATTACATTGGTAATGTACTCGAGTACGATTACTTGCCTTCATACTCGAGTACTCGTACTCAAAAAGTACTCGTACTCAAATACGAGTACATGAGTAGGAGTACACGAGTACGATTACTCCATCTCTGGGTAATATAATTGTTTTATTCATGTTATAAAATTTGCATGCCCACATGTTATATATACATTACTCAGACCTGTTATATTGAACATGTCTACTAATGTGGGAAACATTCTGCCACACTGAAATTAATATGTGAAAATACTAATTGTACAAAAGAAAAGTATTCACCACTATCTCTAGCCAGTACTCTTCATAGAATTGAGTAGCATATAGCAATTGCACATGTAACTCTCAGTCACATGGCAAGGACCCTGACTAGTTTACCCATTTTTTATGTGTAAAGATGCAAAGCATTAAATACATTTAAAAACAAGTTATTTTATATCTACTGATTTTTTAAACAAAGTATAATCTAGTTACTTTATTTAATATATTTATTATTTATAAAGCACAATATCCAACATGGTCACAAAGTGCTGTGCATATTTGTTATGTACATAATGTTATTATATGTACATAGTATGTATATGTTATCTATTTACAGCATGTTTCTGTAACAATTGTGTGTGTGTGTGTGTGTGTGTGTTATGGGTGAACTCTTTGCAAAATAAATTTCCAGAAATATGTTTTCTTACGACAATTCTTTCAGAATATTGAACAACTTTCCCATGACATGTATCACTAAGCACACGTTTGCTAAAGCTAATGTCTTCCCTGTGAACAGCATAATTTGAAAGCCTAATGAATGGGATTAATGTTTTTGAACTAATTAGTATTTGATATACCATGTGCTGGATGCTCGATGAAACGAATATTTATAAAAGTAACTGTTTTTTTTACATTTACCTTTAGAACACGTTTTCAACTTTGTCCTAATTTTGTTATTGTTGCTTTGCTTGTTATCTGATGAAATAAATAAATATATCAAGTGCAGTGATTGTACCTGTAGTTATACATATATTGTGCTTGCCATTAATTTGTAGTTAATTTCATGAAATAGTTTTGATAAAATGTTTTTACTTTATGATGTCTTTACTTATATACAATTTAACAAGTACGCCCACCCATTAACACAGACAAATAAAATATCACACAGAGGGGCAGATTCAGAAATCGTCTTGAGGGCACAAAAACCTACTGGCCTTTGAACCAAATTGTGTGGTTTACATATTTGTTGATACCGCATAGCTTCATTTTCCACTGTCTCATCTGGAGGAGTGATATCGGAAAATGCCACAACTTATTATTATCACTTAAACTGGGTCATATTTCAAACAATATTGAGGCACATTAGCATTGACCTATTATAAAAAGTTCCTAGGAATACCAAATTCCTACAGTGTAGGAGGCACATCCACAGGACCCCAGGACCCTTGGATTCACATATGACATACATCCGTACAATTTATATAAAAGGTTTGTTGAGAGAGTAAATTAATGTATATTACAACACTCATTTACCTGAGATGAAGAGCTTTTCTGCATGCCCTATGGTGATGACACCTCAAGTTCTGAAAATGTGACACATTTAAATTTTAATGTACTTAAAAAACTTGCAATGTTATGAACGATCACCTCCCAGGATTCCAAATGCAAGTAATACACCCTGTATCTTGTTATTTTATTACATTAATGTTACTAATAAATTAAAATAATATGTATATACCTATTTTTATGTATTAAATGATCATAACATTTTGCTAAGTGTATTAAATTATTATTATAAATGTATTAAATAGTGTTATTATGAATATGTATAACGCAGGCCTAAGTATAACTGTTACGGATCACTTATAATGCATTTACATTATGCCTAGCTACTATTAGGCTAATTAAGCCTAGTTAATTAATCTTAGCCTTAGGACTACCATATGTGACATAAACATTACATAGTTACAGTATTATAATAAATCACTGACATGTCATAGTCATATAGGCCATAGTCTATGCCTGGTGTAGTCATCCTCATAGCATAGCCACATACCTTCAATCTTGCTATTTTGTCGTACCATGGCATGGGCCTGGCATTGCCATTGGCTGAATAAGCGCCAAGGTTGAAGGTAAACAATAACATAAATTTAATAAAAAACAACAGAAATATCAATGACGTATATACTCATACGCCTAAATATATACGTGATTATAGCTGAGCAATTCGTAATTACTAACCTATCTGGAAGAACATCTGTGCGAACGCTGCATGTGGACTGTGTCTGGATTGTAGTCAGTGACAGCTCGCTCAGTCCCTCGCCGCCGGCCAACGGTGCCCGTAGCTTGCAAAGGGCACTTTCACTGTTCTGAAGGCGAAGTCATTCTGTTCACTGCTTAGTTGCATATTCTTTCCCAATCATGCGTCGATGCTGTCTTTGTCTGCTTAATTTGCCGTGTTGATGGCATATAAAAATAATTCGTGCCTACACTCGATCGCCGTTTCTAAACGTAAACAACTCGACAGGGTGAAGCCGTCAATCTCGCCAAAGCCTCGTTCGCGTGAAGACTAAAGCGTATTCCTAACATAGTTCCATTTCCAAAGTTAGGTTTCGTATAGAGTTTCTAGTGGATACAGTCGAAACGAAAATCGAAATAGTTCTTATTTATTTTATTTATTTAAGAAAAATGAAGTAACATGTACGCATAAACCAACTAAACAATCATTAATGAGTATTTGATACATCCGCTTTTTGTGAAATGACTAATAATCGCTAGGAGCAAACGATTTTTACGGGAATGAGTGGATTGAGTATCTTTAATGTATATTTTTGTTGAAGAATATCAGTTTCTCTATATTGATGTGGTATTGTTGTTATTATTAATGTTGACGACACTTTTTTGTATTTGTCCTATGCGCTCAATCGGTTAATCGTCTAGGCTAAATAATAAGTGTTAAGGCTGGGTGACCTCTCTCAGAACTTGCGTTGTTGATCCATGGTTACGACAAGATTGTTTGTGAGGTTACTGCATCGAGCGTGTGAATGTCGGTGTTTTACTATCTTGCCTCTTCGACTATATATGTGCCTGTTCCCCTTCAGTCATGCTGATTCCAAGTGTAAGCTATTGATGAATTAAGATACATTTTGAATTTTTATACCAGAGTTATTCTGAACTTGACTATTTAAACCGGAACTATTTCCGTGATTCCCCAGAAAGCACTTCGGCAAACTTTTGCATGCAAGTTCATTACAGCGGTCTACTCTACTTGTTACTAGTAATAGTACGTAACCTTTCCGTGAATAATGATCACAAGTGATTCGAAAAACAGAGTTTTGTTTTACAAAAACAAGTGAAACAATGTATTGATGTTACTGGATCACTGAGGTGATTTTTTTGGGTTATAAACTTGACAAGGACACATCTTTTGGCCATCTTTTTGTACCCATATTTAGTGACGCTGATGTCCCGTTTTTCATGGACTGCCCAGATGAAGACGTGCACACACCGTTGCAGAGGGGCACTTGCTTACCTCACAGTAGTCGAAAACCGATGATGTAGTAAGGATACTGTCGATGTCCTCGCCCGGAGGAGGAAGATTATGCGCGAATGTCCCCAATATCTCTTCATACCTTCTTGGAAACTTGGCGAAGCCTATCATCACGCTTCCCGATAGAAATACGAATACACCGAGGATCTGTTTGTATATAATTATCGTAATTAATCCAGCGGAGATATATTGTTGACAATGGAGAGCACGCAGCTCGTTATGACATGTATATGTCCCTATTCTATATGGTGATTTTTGTGACAACTGAAAATACAGAAATAATGTGTGTATGTATGTATGTATGTATGTATGTATGTATGTATGTATGTATGTATGTATGTATGTATGTATGTATGCATGCATGCATGTATGTATTTATGTATGTAATTACTATGTATGTATGTATGTATGTATGTATGTATGTATGTATGTATGTATGTATGTATGTATGTATGCATGTATGCATGTATGCATGTATGCATGTATGCATGTATGCATGTATGCATGTATGCATGTATGCATGTATGCATGTATGTAAGTGTCACTATTAAGTTAACAGGAAATACAATGTTAATGTAGTCACGCAAATGTTTATATTACGGAGAGAGGTGCGTGCGGGGAGAGGGAGAACGAGAGGAAGAGGTTGAGGGAGGTTTTATATAAAGTAGCGTCCATTGGCTGCACATTGATATTACATTTATCGCGCATGCGCAGAAACGTCAATCGGAACGTTTATAACGCCGGGAAAATGTAAGCGCTGCAACGGTATATGGCAGATTTGGACCGAACCACTATTTTAAAATGGGGGTGTGAGTTTGGGTTAGGATTAGGGTTAGGGTCAGGTTTAAGGTTACTGTTTGGGTTAGAGACTAGAGTAAGGGTTAGGGTTAAATGTATCAAAAGTAATGACAAATGTACAAGTCATAGAGGTTCTAAAATACATTTTTTCGTTATAAAATGCACGCTTTTTCAATAGTATAAACTACAAAAGTGTTCATTATGTAAGGTAATAAAAATCGGCCATATGTAAAGATCGACCATTCTTAATAAAAAATAAACAACATAAATAAGGTTACTGATTGATGTTCCTAAGTAAGTGCAAGTGCAAATAATAGACACGATGTTAGGTCGTATGTGTCTTTTACGGGATTTGCATTTTACATTGCTGTACGTAGTTGTTTCGATAAGCAGTTATATCTGACCAGTTGTCTAAATTAGGTACATCAACATCCGCTAGATGGCAGCAGCGCTCAGTGTCCGCGTAACGCGTCCTAGAACTGGCGCAGGTTTTTTGCCGCCGACGCGACTGGCTGGATCACATGGTCTCGGAAAACGGCGTGTTTCTCGCTATGCATACTAATTCTGTTTACTGTTGGCATTGATATCGACCAATGAATGCCTTCGGAAGATGATCAGCGGGAAAAATATGTTACTTTGCATTCTGCGGTTGATGATTAAGGTTGGTGAACTTTGCGTTGCGTTTATTTATAACCTGCTGATAAAGATTTGCGTGTAACCGAAAATGTGATAGTTGTAACCCACTTCTACGGCATCTTAGCTTTCATATGGTATAAATATGAACTATGTACGTCAATTTAGGAAGCGAGGAAATTCCCCCGTAGCGGGTGGTATCAGGACAGTTTTGGAGCGTTTTTCATGTCGTTCAGAGCTGCGGCCTGCGCTGTTCATAATTTATGCGTTCAGGCGCCATTAACATTGCGTGGCATTTGCAACGGCCAACGTACGCGCCATGTAATCTGTGCTATCCTCATGTTATGATTATCAGTTAAATAGTAGAAAGTTATTATTAAATATGTGTTGCATCAATAATCAATAGTTTAAGAAAAACACGAAATTTCAAAACAGTTAAATTTACGGCATCAGGGCAGGTCATCACGATTACTTGTGATTGCGTGTGCGACTTACTTCCATTTTAATCAATGCAGGAAAACATTATTAATCTGATCAATCCACATCTAAAACAGTTGGTTTTGAGTAAATCGTGTAAACAGAACTTAATACATGTATATTATATGTGTGTCAGTATTACTATTTTATTATAGAAAGTAAAGGCAGTTAATATTTCCACTTTAATATACACCACCAAATACCTGTAATTCACATTTTACCATTTAGTTTACAGTGACAATATTGTTGATGTTATTAATAATATTTACCATTTTGTGTGGTATTTTATGTGAAATATTTTCGTTATTTCAATTTCATGTAGACACTCAGGAAGTGTGGTCGTGAAGAATATGGATAAGTTACAATATCAACGTTAAGTTATATACAGCTAAGTTTAATATTACATGTGATAGTTAAAAAAACCATTTCCTGTTTAATTTTTTTATCATAGAGTTAAGTGCTGTAATTAAATTTTCTGTAATGTTGTATGTAGTATTGACTGTAATGTATTGAATTGTAGGCATTTCTCATGACAAGGGTCGACTCATCAGCAACTTGGAGAGGTTCCCCATGGACTAAAACAGAGAAATTGTGAACTTCAATGCATATCGCATGGACTTATGCACATTACCTATATAGTGAAACCTGTGTGAATGTCAATGATGGCAATGCTCGCATGGGTCAATTTCTCAAGAACTGACAACATTCGCAGTCGCTTCACATTCGTTGCTCAGCTCGAATTTATTTGCAATAACAGTGTATACACTTGAAGAACATTGCAGTATAGTCTTGGGAATTGTAGATACTGCTACTACAATGTTTCCATTCTTCAATAAATGACAGAACTGTGACATCAGCAGAAATTGATGGCGTGACTAGTTATACATAGTCTACACCTGTTGCTCAACTGGAAGTAACGTGCAGTGAAATGTACTCATCAAAAAAGTTCATGTAAATGCAGTGGGCCAAATATAGAAAAACATGGGAATGTAGGTCAACTGTGAAGGTCATGTCAAGGTCACAAAATAAATCGCATGTCAAAGGGTTTATTAAGATTTATGGTGAATTTATGAATTAATTATGCATTAAATTCCAGTATATAGGTCATATGTGAAATATAGGTCAAATAATTAGTAGGTCAAGTTCTAATAACCTTTTAAAGTGTTCATATAGTTGCTATATTGACAGTTTTGATATATAAATGTTAACAAGGGTCATTTCCTAAACAATGTCACCTAAATTATACCTTTAATTGGAATTTATACCATACTGTGGGTCAAATCTAGGTCAGATATAAAATCTAGGTCAACTTTGAAGGTCAAATCAAGGTCACAAAAAATTTACATTTCATAAAGGGTTGACCCATTTTTAGTTTCACATGCATAAGTTAAATGGTTCCAATGTTATTATTGGTTTCCAACCTATTTTATGCAGTAATTTTGCAGCCTGTGCACAAGAAATGGAACGAAATCCTATAGACAAAAATGCAGCAATTTTAAGGTTTAAAAATTGAATTTCTCCGTAAATATTGAAGATTTCGAAAAAATTCAAAAAGTGTTATTAACTACATACTAGCATCTATCACATGGCACCATTTAAATGATGATATAATATATTGTAATTTTTGGTTGATATACCTATCTAAATGCACATAATCATAACACATGTGTACGTTTGCCCCAAACAGGTTGCACTGCGCGAAAAATGGCATTATTCATTATTAGTCAAGATCGCCAAAGTCCCAAACACAAGTACTTGCTGCTATTGCCATGGCAACCACCATAAAAAAGCCGATTAAAATTCATGATTTCCCTGATCATTGTCACCAGCAAAGTGTTCCACTGCTTCTGCTTGTAATAATCCTTCGGACAATATAACTGAAATACGCTATTTGGTAACAGTTTGATTATTACGACCAAAAACAAAACAAAGTCCTATATGTTAACATGGAGAATGTGGACCTCCTGCCCCCAACTGCCACAGCCTCATTTTCGCACGCGAGACTTACACGCCCTATATATGATGAACTACTCCTGCTAGAGCGCCAATATTATTGTCAAAAAAGACACAATGTATACACCAGGGTCCGTATTCTCGAACGACTTACAAATTTCTTAGCGCCATTTTTTTCGTAAATATGGCGTCGAAACTGCCGTAAGTTACGATTTTTCGTAAATGCTATTCTCGAAACAGTTAAGATAAGAATTGTCGTAAATATGGCGTATTTTTCACCGTAAGTTACGAAATTGAGATAGGTCCCGTAACTTTTTCGTAAGTATTGTGTTAGTTCATTCAGACATCGATTTCTCAGTTATTATTGTATTACAACATCGCCAACATACATTTAATAAATAGTGTATGCTTCATTGAAACTTGTGTCTATTGTGTCTATTTTATTGGCCGTCGTAATTGCATAAATACCGTCTTTGAAAGCAGATTCCGCATAGATCCATTGCGTCAATGCAAAAAGCCACAATAAAAATATCAATAACCTGGACCAGCCATTAAGCGGGACCGATTAGTAATTCGCCGCAATATTTGCAGAGAGTGTGCTCGATACAGTTATTATTATTTTTTATAGCTACACATGAACCTTTCCGTTGTATAATACATCTGTATTGCACCCGTGAATGCAATGGCATGGACATGTACACAATTGATCCTCCAACATATAATTACATTACTTTTTATAAAAGAAATTCAAACATCCTGGATATATGATTAACAAATAAATATTATTACACGATAGGAACATTTCCAGTACGTTAAAAGATAAGCTTTCCCATCTGACATCTGTGGGTTTTTTATCCAGCAAGAAGGTATACAGTATAAATGGTATTCGATCAGTACTACTACCACATTTAAAGTGCACGAATATTGTACCAACACGTCTTTATTGATTGCATTTTTTTATTAAAACAATTTGTCAAACAATGACAGTACTGTAGTTATGCAAATGCACCTACTTTGTGTCAACAAAATGAGTATGATGTGGTGATGTGCAACTATTCATTTGTAGGTCCCTTACAAAAAAACAATGGCATACCACTGAACGGTACAAGGAATCCAAAACATCATTAAAAAACCATTCAGATACCATTCAAATACCTTTGGCCATAATAACCCCTAGTACCATTCAACTGCATTTTTTGTAAGGGATGCCAGTAATCGCATTTAATTTCTCTCCAAAACAACTGACAGTGACACACAAATATATATATTTTGACCTTATACTTTACAGATCAGCACTTGTAATTCTGATCGATATAGATTCTTCACGTAAGATATATGTATAATTTTACATATGATTTATGTGCATCCTAGAAATCCTTGTTTTCTTAAAAATAAAACAAGTACCGTTATTAAAATGTTATAAACATTATGGATATAATGAACACTGTAATATTATAATAATGTCATGTTATCCGAAAACAAAAAAACACCACTGATAGGAATAGACACACTAAATCAATATATCCGGTAGTATTCCTATACACACTAATTCAATACACATGTAGTATTTCTAGTTTTCATGGCATGTTCAGGTTTCAGTGTATTTCCAAAAACACTACACTGGGAAGAAGTATGCCACATCCACCGATAACATTGCAGGCAATGGAGAACCAAGTGAATGTAATAAAATGTTGATGTCATTGCTGCACAACCCCATGGTGCAGAACACATTGTGCATTACTGGTAGAACTGTCGACAACTTCAGAATGGTCTATAGCAGCTAAACTGTCATCTTGGTGCTGCAGTAAGTTCAGTTGTAATCTGCATATTTTAAAATGCAAGGTGCAGCATTCATTCTCATTCATTGTCTCTCTGAAAATATACATATGTGATTTATATAACACATCATAAGTAATTTATATTTCACTTGTTAATCAATACAAGCCATTCTAGTAAGTTTGTTTTGTTATATTATAGCTGAGAAAAATCATATTGTTTACACACACAATGCAGTGATGTTTTAAGATACATATAATAATTGATGAGACTTGGGCTAGATAGATACTACCTACCCCACGGAGGGTAGTATAAGTTTATGAGTAATTGAAATCATAAGAATAAGGTAACACATTGTCATCAATCAAGCTCAGAAGCAAATACAGACAATACATTACATTACATCCATGTGAAAACTGTGTATGGTAAGCAATATTCAAGTTGTAAACAGGTGCAACATATAACAGCTTGTTTATGCTTACATTTTGGGTAAAGACAATTTTCAGTTGGGGAGACCTATTTTAAATGGTAACTCCTTAGTAATTATTTCTTAGAAACAGTTTTCTTTATTGTTATACCATCAATATGTTACCTGAGTTGTAAGCAGCATGCTGACAAAAGAAGACATAATACAAGGCATTATGCCGTTTGATTATATATCAGTACTGCAGTAATACATAAGTAGGATAGGGTGGTTTGGGTGATCTGTCAAATTATGGGTATATGCCAAGATGCACATACCATCACACAATGACAACATATTGTAACTCACCTGTTATTCGTACCAGTTTGCAGTCTGAGTGTGTCATCTTGGTATTTGGTAGATTATGCTGGGCTGTGTTCTGTAAGTATACAGAATATATTATAGTTGACAGCATGCAATGCAAAATTGTACATGAAAGTACTTATGTAATTATAATTATATTATTTAGAGTGACAATGTATTTTAATTTTTTTAAATAATTATATATCATTATAACATATATGTACAGTGTATATGGACTACTGATCTTTGAGATAATCTTTATACTTCACCAATATATTAGAGTTAGTCTCATACATTAAAATACTATCTGACACAGTTTATATGTATGAATTTGTCCCAGTTTCTAGCGCGAACATGTTGCTTTAAATGAATAAATACTAAGATATAATCTACAAGGTCATGTTGAAACCCCATGACGCACACCTGTGTCATAATTTTCCCTGTGTACCTAGAACGGTTGATCAGACAATGCGACACCTAGGTCGTAGTCCTGGCGTAACAAATTACACTGAGGCACTGACTCAGTGATTAGTCTTATTATTTAAATCTCCCATTTCGTTGATTTGTCGCCGAGTCTTAGATAACCGACATTACACACGTACGAACGTTTTATCGTATAACTGTACTCACACTAACCTGTAGGCAAGCTATGTTAACATAGTTAGTCCTCGGGTAGCAGCAAATTCGTAATCACTGCAACTGTAAACCTTGACATTCCATTGATGATTGTCAAATTGACTGTCAACTCAGCATTCTGTTTGACACTGACAGCCGAGTGTGTCCTTGCTTGCGTTCTGTTTCTTTATTTTCCGATCAAATGCTTCGCTTGTGTTATGCCTGTTATTTTATGTGCATGAATATTTCTCAGTGGCTCAGCATTATTGTGTTATGCATCGCATCTACACTGACTAATCACCAGTTTTCCTTGGATAATTATCCGTGTTGTCCTTTTTCCATTCACTGCCAGAACATGTGAGCAGAACTAAAACGGCAAAACATCCAAGAAATCTGTGATTGTGCCCGTTGCAACGCAAACAAACCCTCGCGAGATTTCCGTACGTAAAATACGAAATTCGTAGCTGCGAAAATTCTTAACGCTTTCGAGAATACGAACTTACGAATTATCGCAGCTACGTAAAAATCCGCCATATTTACGAAAATTCTTACGTACGAATTTTTGTTCTTCGAGAATACGGCCCCTGTGACCTGGGCAGCCGATATCACGTTCGTGAAATGTTTTGTATTTGGAAATGAGATAATAATAATAATAATAAGAACATTTATAAAGCGCCATAAATCTGGAAATATCCATTCGGAGGCGCTGTACATGAGTATATATACATGTGTTGTAGAATTATAATGATGCACGTATCACATTACATACCTGAAGACTGATAATCCATTCGGGTCCTTTCTTTTGCCATTGACTATGTCGAATGGTTTTGGAGCGAGGTCTCGAGCGGATTAATTCACTTGCAGAATGGCTTGTTGGCATACTTTATTCATTAAGAATTGCCATAACAATCAAACTTCCGCGCCGCGTGCCAATACGTCATATTCGCGCCAACTAGTCTAGTGGCAGGACAGCGAACAAACGCATTATAATTACTGTACGGTGTTTTGATTGATATGTATGATATGAGTGTCTGGATGGAAGATTTTGAGCTTTGTTGGCATTGGGCCAACTTTGGGGAACATTTTTAATTGGCTAATTAGCATAATTAGCATTATTAACGCTAATTAAGCTAGATCCAAGACAAACTTTGGCCTAAATTCATGAGAATTAGCACTTTTATATACAAGTTTGACACGAAGAATTCATTTCTGATATCTTTGTCGTAATTAAAGGTTCAAACATTTTGAAATTGACTTAAGCCTTAAAAATGCTTAATCAGTTCGATTGTTTTGCTCCTCGCGTTTCATGCTAATTTTGCGAAAGAGCAAACCTACCAAGTATCCCCTGTGATATACTGTTTCGGTTTTGCGCATTTGTTTATTTGTTTTTTGTTAAAATGTAAAAACTATTTTAGGCTTGCCCAAGATTTATATAGTCTTTTTCATACTGAAAATTTCTACCGTACGGGTTTTATGTGGTAGACTATCTTCGCCTTAATCACGTGATAGCGGGTGATTATGTGATGTCGCGAGATCGGCCTTGACCCCCATCCAGGCAGTATTTACGCACGTGTTTCTTTTCCGACTTGCTTTTGCATTTTAACTCGTTTTTATATGAAATGTCAATGTGTGGTCGCCCACGGAAATACGCCACCGACTCGGCAAAGAAAAGGGCACAAGCAGAACTGAAACGAAATCGACCGCCCGCAAAAGTGTACATAGGAAAGGCGATGAGTTTATGGATTCAGACAAAAGTAATGTCTAATGACCGGCAGCCAGGTACTCATTTATTCAGCTGAGTGAACTGGAGCAATGTAGAGTGAAAAAACTTGCCCAAGGTTTTAACACCGCAGCCAGGATTCGAACCCGGGTTCTCATAGTCGAGAGTCCGAAGCTCTACCCCTGGGCCACTCTGCTCTACTTCACAATTATTACGTATTATGTCACAATTCTTTAAATTTCAAACGAGGCGCTGGTTAATATTGTTTTACAGAATAACGAATAGTAAACATAAACTTACGGACTCTGCAATAACGTGTGTGTGTGTGTGTGTGTGCGTGCGTGCGTGCGTGCGTGCGTGCGTGCGTGCGTGCGTGCGTGCGTGCGTGCGTGCGTGCGTGCGTGCGTGCGTGCGTGCGTGCGTGCGTGCGTGCGTGCGTGCGTGCGTGTATCCGAATGTGCGAGTGTGTGCGTTGTGTCGATCTGTGACTGTTCGCGTACATGCGTGTGTGTGTGTGTGTTAACAAAACAGCAACATATCATACAAGTCTTACCACGCCATTAGCAACATTCGGCTAAAATATGTTGCTCTGGAGTGACAATAATACCAATATATATGCAAATTACCAGCAGCAGTTAGAACGCAAGGTGTTTGGGCTAGTCCTGACCTATAACGCTGATATATATTGATTCCGCTGTCTGTTTTCGTATGTTCTTCATGCAGACAACCTTTCTAACACCCTATTTGCAAATAAATACGGAATGGGCTTCCACAAATCCACGGTAGTCGCTAGAGGCGCTTATACGCTGAGACCCTAGGCAGAGCCTTAGATACATAGAGTTTGGCCAACTGAAAACCTGGACGCCATTTTCGGTCTCGGCACCTGATAACCACATGACGTATTAAAAATGTTATGCCTTGACCTTCACCTTGTTGTTCTGCTTGGAATGGAGATGCTTTATGTGTAATAAGTGCACACATGGATATGATGTGATATTGGACGGTTCGGCTTCATGTTGAGAAACATTCGTAGGAAGTGTAGGGAAATTTAATTATAACGGAAAGGATGGATTAGCAATTGCCAATGCTTAGTTAACGTTAGTGCAGCGCCCAGGCTAGGACGGTGGTACGTTCGTTCTCCGACCGTGGCGTGATTAACGTGAACATGATATAAATCGAGAATGATATAGTGGGGCGGATATGTGGAAAATATCAGAGGGATTGTGGGTTTGGTGGTAAAAACACAAAAATTGGCATAGTTGATGTTAAACAGGTACTAAACGATTTTAGATATAGTGCCAAGCTAAATTATTCCCCTGGTGTCCATAAAATGACCAAATCCAAGATGGCCACCAGTCGAAGTGTGAACATTTAGAAAAGGCTTTATCTTCATTAATAATTGACATAAAAAGATGAATGAAGTGTCTATTTCTATGTTTTCAGGTATGGGGATTCCAACGGAACCATCATTTTAATGGTAAAATGTAAAAAAATTAACATTTACAAGAACAATGTGTAAAATATGGTCGTAAAAATGCAAAACGACAAGAACATTTGGGTGCAATAAATGGATTTTTTTTATTGCCAATCATGTTGGTACAATAGCATGGAATCATATTTTCAACTGTTCATACATATTTATATTGAATATAATTCAAAAAGTTAGCATCGATATTCAATAATGATAATTGCTGTCATTGTATACAGCTTGACAAGATGAAACAAAAATAAATAAATAAAATAAAGCACTATTCAAAACAAAATGTTGAACATAAGACTGGACTCATCACTTTGGCAAAAAAGCAACAATACAAAATAAAACAAATATACAACTGAGTGACATAATTAATACTGCCGTCACTCCTATTATTACAACATTATCCAATTGAAGCCTTCACACTTTACACAATGCTATACAATGACTGACAAACTGATATAAAATGGACTAGAAACATTAACAAACAAATTTGGTAATTCCAAACGCATACAGTTGTGAACAAAAACAATAAATCTGATAGACACTGAACTGCTGCTCGACATCACATCTTAATAATGATCACTGTGTTCACAGTTGCCGAATACGCAACTGCTACTAGACGTCCCATATTAAACAAAATGGTGAAAATACACAGACTCGACTCACTGCTAAAAGCCACCAATACAAATATAAAAAATAACCTAACATATATATATATAATATACAACTGAGTGACATAATTAATACTACACAAAGTACCACCATTCGTGTATGATCACTATGTTATCTAATTGAAGCATTCACAGTTGGCAAATGTGATACAATGGCAGATATATGGATGTAAAATGGAATAGAAACATTAACAAAACAATTTGGTAATTCCAAACACATACAGTTCTGAACAAAGCAATAACTCTGATAGACACTGAACAGCTGCTAGACAGTAGACATCACATCTTAATAGTGATCAATGTGTTCACAGTTGCCACAGCAGTGACACAGTGACATGCACTTCAGATTAGCTTTAACACATTTGCACAGCCCTCTGCATCTCTTCTTACAGCCGCATCTTAACAACTCTGAGCAGGACAAGGCCGCTTCTGGGAGTACCGTCCACATTGGTTCCCATCCTCGCGTCGGATTCTTGCTCCATCCCCAGGACTCTGGAGAAGGAAGATCTGTATCTCGGACCTGGGCTTGACCCCATACATGGCCACCCTGGAATGTTGCTCATCTTGCATGCTGCAGCAGTGCAGCTCTGGTTGGTGGAATGGCGTCGATAGACCTGGCTTTTAACGTGAACATGTGCTTCCTGGCTGAGTCCAGAGTAGTTTCGTCACTCCCCAGATCATACATAAGCACCACGTATGACTCGAGTACAGACATGCAGACACTGTCCAAACTTGTCGGTCGTGTGACAAGTCTAGCGAAGACCTCCGTTGCAGCATTGAATGACCTCCACGTGTCGAAGGCTGTCTTTTTGCCGACGAGACTGTGTCACAACCGGTGAAGGCGTGGAACATGGAAGAGCTTGTGCTTTCTCTGCACCCAAAGAGGTGGCAATTTCATGAGCTGGTATGTACCTTAGGTGTTTACCCGTGCCAAATGCTATCCACAGCTGTGTGTTCTCCATTGACACAACAGTGGAGACAGCCAGGACGACCACGTCTGTATCAACTGTTCGCAGCATGATCCGCCGATGACATTTTACGGCCGCATCCTTGGCGTGCAGGAACATGCGCGTATCCGCCTCTTCGTGAGAGCATGGTGCCAAGGCCGAGACATCTTGATGGACACGTGAGCACAGCACATGCTTCCCACAGGTTGAGAAGACTTCTTCCTCTGTAGACAGATTTTCCACGACTTCATGTGCTAGGAAGTTGAATAGTTCTGTCTTGTTCTCGTCCACTCGCAGGAACTCCTGCCAGTTTCCCGGAATGGAGTTGGCTGCTGCAACATGTCGTCTGACGCCCTTTCTACGATTTTCTCTTGCTGTGGACTTCAGGCTATCTGGTATGTAGACATCCCATATGATGTCCACCCTTGTGACTCTAGCCAACTGTGCTTTGATGTATGGAAGGAACACTAACATGGCATAGTCTTGGAAGGTTTTAGCTCCAACTGGCTTCAGCATGTTAATGATAGCAGCTCCATCCAGTATGATGACGTCGATGACTGGAGCTTCGCCTTTAGATGTGCACAGCTTCTCCATGCAATCTGTGAGATCTGCCTTTGTACCGAACCGCAATTTTCAACAGCTGCGACAAGGATGGTGGGTATGCATGATTTTCATGTTTGAAGAAATTGTCCAAGTCTCCGTCTCGTGTCTGGCACGCGATGTACAGCCTGGAAAATAGTGCACAGTCGCTCTTGAGGGATGTTATCATCTGTGTAGCTTTGGATGGTGTCCTTTTGGATGGTCTGTTGAACAGTGGCATACTGTTCTTAGAGATGGTGTCTGATACAGGTGATGTACGCTCAACCAACCTTCTCTATCCCTCGCACAGTTGTCACTACGGCTGGATCTGCGTATCTCCGGTATCCAAAACCAGAAGATTTCCACTCTCCTCCATGAACGGATTCCCAAGGTCTTCGATCACTTCCACGAGAGAGCCTGAACGTCGCTTGCAAAGGTGACTTGTACAGCCATTGTGGGTTCGTGGTGCCTGCCGTTGTCCCTGCCAGTGTGGTTATCCAAACATGCTGTTTCAAAGCCGTCGATGGTCCTCGCAATTTCTGGTCCAGCTACGATCCATCGCAGTAGAGCACTAGGGTTTTGCGTCAAGCCGATTGTTCCACCATCACCTTTGACGACTGCGTTGTTTTGTTCATGCGGGTGGTCGATAGCTATGGCTGAGAAGGGACGAGTCGACTTGTGCACTACGAAGCTGCCTCGGTCAAACTCTTTCGCTACATCAGGGAGTCGTTCGTGCAGTGTTGTCATATCACGTATATGTACGGGAACCCTGCGAGAATAGTGTGTGTGGTCCAGGGCAAAGAACCATGGAGCCAGTGCTCTCAATGCATTGATGTAGAGTGGGAAGTTTCCTTCGCGAATTGATCGCACAAAGACCAGCATAAGGTATTCCAAGTGCATGACCAGTGGAACTGTGGAGAAGCCTCAACCTGCTTCACGCACAATGAATTTGAATGCATTGTATCGACAAATAGGTGGTAGCATTTGATTCATTGTGTCAGAAAGCATACACAACGACACTTCATTCATGTTTATACGATATTTATTCAGGAAGATATGACGATAATTAGAATTTCGCGACTCGGGTGGCGGCCATCTTGGATTTTTCAAATGTTAGGGCCCCATGGGAAACATTTAGCTTGGCACTATATCTTAAATCAATTAGTACCTTCTTAGCATCAACTATGCCAATTTTGGTGCTTTTACCACCAAACCCACAATCAAATCACATATCTGCCCCACTAATATCACTACACCTTATCTTCCATTGTTGTTTTAGCACTTTACCATTCCAACCATAACGAAATGTAATGTAGATGTAGCGGATCTTTGATATAATGCCGTCAAATTGCCGATTATTGTACGCACTGTCATGGTCATGGAGTGAGGAGGCTGTGGGTTTTGCTGGATGCTGCTATGTCCATTTTCGTGCCTCATATTAGTTTGAGCGTCATTATGGGTAAATATATCTCTTATTATATATATATATATATATATATATATATATATATATATATATATATATATATATATATATATATATATATATATCGGACACTGTTGGAAAAAGGACGTCACAAATTCGCAGGATTTTTTTTAACAAACTAAAATGAACAAAGCAACCAGATATTTTCGAAACCCCAATGCAGTGCACAGGATTTCAGTGCGCCATAAACCGTGATGGTGTTGTAAACAACCATGACATTTCCATTCGGCGAACGAAATTGCAAGCAGCTTTTCAAACCACTTACCATACGAATATTAGCGAATAGCCGGCGTGATTATATTTAACCATAGATATAAATAGGCCATGAAGATGAGATGCCTCAGAAAACTCCTCGGCATCACGTACAGAGAACACATCACCAACGAAGAGGTCCGAAACAGAACTCGGCAAGCCATCGGACCACACGAAGACCTCCTGACCACAGTCAAACAACGAAAACTGAGATGGTACGGCCACATAACAAGATCATCAGGGCTTGCCAAGACGGTCATGCAAGGTACAGTCCAAGGAGGGAGAAGACGAGGCAGACAGAGAAAGAGATGGGAAGACAACATCCCGGAATGGACGGGCTTGACACTGGGCGCCGTCATGAGGAAAGCGGAGAGACGAGAGGAGTGGAGGGAGCTGGTTGCCAAGTCATCTGTGGTGCCCCAACGGTCCACTGAGACAACGGGATAGGCAAGGCAAAGCAAGCAAGGCCAGGCATAAACAGAACACCCCAGTAGAACAAGATTGCTTGGCTGCTATCAGTTGACACATGATACTTTGAAGTCAACATGGGCTGGTGACAGCCATGCTATTGCCAGGCAGAAAGCAACTGCAGTCTCTGTTTATACATAGGACTGCACCAACTTTTCTTCATAATTATCACGCTATTTATTTACTGACATCAGTTAGCCAGTGTTGTTTAATTGGGTACAATGTGTTCAAACAGTTGCCTCACTAATATGTCTTCCTGAAACAAATCAACAGGCTTACAGTGTCTCACTGTGTGAGGGGTGAGTACAGCTTAGAACTATTTAATTTGTTATTCTATCAGATCCACAATTGTTGTGGTGTTTTACAAAAAAGGTCATTTAAAAATCAACCAACTGAAGTCCATCCTCCAATTTCACAGATTAAAAACCAGACCATGCAAAGTGGATGAGAGAATAAGGAAAACAACAACAAAACAGAGCTGCTAACATTACTAACAACAACAGTAGTAGAAAAGTAGTAATGTTAAGATAGTCAAATAACTAATGATATGGTGTCAATTGTAATAACAATAAATAAATAAAATTAGGCAAACTACAACAAAAATTAATAGCAGGGGGTATCATAGTAATTTAACAGGTTTCCTTAAAATGACCAGTTTCCCTTTCATATCCCCCTAAACAGAATTAGTTTGGTAATTTCATGTATTAGTGTTGGTCAATTTGCATATGACTGTAATGTTTTAAAACTATTAATTTCCTAAATTAATGGCAGTGGAACATACATATGTTCGCAAAGACTAAGCTATATATTGTATAACCAGTGGAAAGAGACTCCAGATCCTGTTTTCTGTCGGTTGGTACAGTTGTACCCTACACAGAAAGTAACCGTACTTACTACTTCGCAATGACTTGTAGCCAGCATGTCCCCAAATGGATTAACGTTGCTCACATCACCGATATCTGTTTTAAGGATATTTCGTGTGTAGTTTTAAAATGGTGAAGAGAGTCAGCATATCATTATAAAGTTTACACTGACAGTTGTTAACGGGATGATGTCTTTTTGCTGTAATTAGCAGCTACCTCAGGAACAGGAACCTCACTTACAAGCCATTGTACAGAGACTTGTCCTTCTTGGCTTTGATACAGTCCACTCACTGACATTAATTTAAACATATCAGACATATGCAAAGCGTCTGTTTGACAAGAAAAACTTGCAATGTTCACCTCTTTTCTTGCATTATATTTCAAGTATTTTACATTAATGTGGTATTTTATAGGTAAACCTGGATAAAAAATGAAAATAAGATAGAAATAGCTTCAGTTTTATTTACAATTTTGAGAACCATTAACATATCTATATGAGAAAATAATAAGATTCAGTTCACTTCAAATAAATACATTTATTGTAGACTCAACAGAACTTGCACGTACTGATACATACACACATATATGAAAATGGGGTTAATATGTTTTTGTTAAACAGCATTTTAAATAAAGATCGTACATATAATCATGTACATTTGTACACATTATGTATATACTCCCCTTTGTGATGATCTGGTGTACTAGTCAATCAATAAATCCGTGGAACAAATCTATCTCCAAGTTTCATAAATAATGTTCCCTCTCAAAACCGTAACTCACAAGCACATGTAAAAATATGCTACAATTACTAGACATTTATAAGTATATCATTTCTTTTAGGACACACACATTCATCAATACAAGTTGTCTTCTTATAATATAACTGACTTGGGTGAATATCTGCTGTATATTCCAAAATTTAATATGTCTAGTATGGAATGAATGGTAGTGTTTGAATGATTGAATTACAGTTTTATCAACAAGATCATAGTAATATATATATATATATATATATATATATATTATTGCTTTAGGATTATACAATTTCATGGTTTGTGAGTTGTTCTTTTGTTGAATGGACATAGCAGACGTCATGTTACTATTCAAATGGAAACACATAGGCTATCTAGTAACCGTAATAAGCTTTATAAGACAGAGTACAAAGTAACAGTAATTATTTGTTAACATTGCAATAACTATTCACAAGTACGAAGAAAAGAACAACGGCGTGAGTCTTTTCTTAAATTGTTGCAAATTAAGTATTTGTGTTATTTCATTATGTTATGTCTAACATAATGATTTTGATTAATTTGCTAAACACACTACCTAAATTACTTGAATGATAGTGGTTTTTGGAGGAAGTTTTTACGGTTTTGTTCTTCGTAACTGGAGCAAGTACCATTTATAGCATACCCATACCCTGTCAAGCAAACTACGAATAACTGAAAACTACAGCGAGTAATAAAAATCAAATGCAATGGGATATGAGGTGAGCCTAAAGCCTAATTCCCGTACGGTGTACCTCAGGCTCAGCAAAAATTCCAGGTGCTCCGGAGTGATCCGTGAAGATTTGGCTCATTTGTATAATTATTTCAGTCTCATATATACAGTGGTATTGCCGGTGTCGCCATGGTGTCACCACGTTTTGAACCCCGGATCATCCCGATGTAGCCACGGTGTCACACGGTATCACCCCGGACTCCCGGAGTGTCAAGGATATGCCACGGTGTCGCCCCGGTTTGGTGTCGGTTTATCACGGTTCTCCTCGGTGTGGCCACGGTTCTCCCCGGTTTAGTCTCGGTCTGTTCCGGTCGTTTGGGACTGTATTCGGTTTTAATGTTTTATGTTTCCCATCAAGGGCAAGGCGGTGTAATTCAAATTGGTTGGTTTCGAAGTGTGCCTGAAATAAAATAAATATACGCGACCATTTGAAATTATGCACATGTCAATTTTGTCTGTACTGTTATGTGATTTGTGGCATACAGATAAATGGTAAGCATTGCAGATTGAACTGTATTGATAGTTGATCAGCTTCATGTGTGATGATTGCAGTTTCAGTAGACTGAGATATAACATGTGAAGTGATCTGAAAAAGGTGAAGTAATGAAATGTATAATTAGTGAGCACAAATACATATATGATTTACACATCAGAGACTGTTCGTATTGGGTTATATAGTGCTATCCTGGTGCAGTTTTTCATCCACGGCTGTGCTTAATTTAATGTATTTCTGAACATTATTATTTGCTCACTCCAATATTTTCAGGGACCTTTCTGCAATAGTATAGGATGTTCTATTCAAAATATTAGCAACATCAGAGATTGTGCCGAATGTTTGTATTGGGCTATACAATGCTATCCTGGTACAATTTTACATCAACGGGTGTACTTAATTTGACGTATCTCTGAAACTTATTTTTTGCCCACTGTGATATTTTCAGGAACTCTTCTGCAATAATATTTGATCCTGTGTACACAATATTAGCAAAATCATAGATTGTGCTGGATGTTTGTATTGGGTTAAACAGCGCTACCCTGGTGGAATTTTCCATCCACGGGTGACGTCGGGTGTACTTAATTTAATGTATCTCTGAACATTATTATTTGCCCACTCTAAATATTTTCAGGGACTCTTCTGCAATAGCATAGGATATTGTCTACAAAATATTTGCAAAATGAGAGGATACATTTATTAGGTACCTGAGGTTAAAGGTCAAATTTTGAAAATTACAACATTCTTATTTACACTATTGTTTTAATTTTATTATAGTTATATGCGGATGTTTATTGGCTTTCCAATGATATATTGTTTGTTTCTCTAGCTTTATTAGCTCAAAGCGCTTTACACTTTACTTCCCTGACAGATCTGTTCACTCAGACACCATCTCGGCTTCTCTGGGAAGCATCCAGCCATATCATATGCTACAATTAATGCGCGAAGGCTGCTCGTACACATATCCACCACCGTCTATAGCCATGTACCCAGGATTCGAACCCGGGTTCTCGTAGTCGAGAGTCCGAAGCTCTACCCCTGAGCCACTGCGCTCTGTATAGTATTAAATTAGCCAAGACATGTAGTTAAATTAGCCAATTCTCCTTTAACAGACTGTATGATAATCTTTAATAAAACTCGCAACATAGCATTATACATACATTCCTGTATCTCCTCTATGCCTTTGCCACATAATCAAAACCAAAGTCAAAGAGCGAAGTAGAAAAATAAGATTTGTCTACCAACCCCATTCATAATCACGACGCCTAGTAAGTCATAGTCAACCAACAAATAAATCAATCAATATGTCTATTTTACAGTCACAGCGAGCAAATCAATGAACGTCTATAAACATGTAATAAAGTTAAAAACGAGGCAAACCGGTTTTTGAGAAGTATAAATACTTCACTGCGCCATAATCCGTGATGCCTGATGGTGATATACACAAGCGTGACCGGGCTAGTGTTTTTTCTTGATAATACAATTTTGGGTATTTGGTCTTACCTTACCTTAGGATACCTTAGGACGGTTCTGATCGTAGGATTGTATGTTCCTCTGTGATCAGCTCTTCGTTTTCATTATCTATTAAATTTAAATCGCGTGTTCCGGTTCTATTGTTGTTAGTAATTTTTAGCGGTGCTTCGAAGTCATATACTATATCCTGATTATACCAAAATTTGTCTAATAGTGTTTTAAATGAATTTAGAGATTTAGCTGTTACAACTGTATCTGGGAGACTATTCCATGGTTCGGTAATTCTAATTGGAAATACATTTTTTCTTAAGCTTAGTTTGGCTCTTTTTGTGAATAGTTTTAGGGAATGTCCTCTGTTTCCTGTTCTTTGTGATATCTCTTTGTTTTTCAGCAGATTTGGCACAGATTCGTGGTCATATATGTTGTGTAGTATTTTATAGACTTCTATCATGTCTCCTCTTAATCTTCGATATGCTAATGTAGGTAGTTTAAGCAATTTGAGTCTTTCTGTATATGATAGGTCCCTCATACCTGGTAATTCTTTAGTGGCTCTTCTCTGAATATTTTCTAAGGCAATTTTGTGTTTTATCTTATATGGGTGCCATACTGCCATAGCATAGTCTAGGTGTGATCTAACCATTGTTTTGTAGAGAGGCAAAAAACTATGTTTATCTAGAAACTGGAAAGTTCTTCTAATTATTTTGGTCATTTTAGTTGCCTTATTTACCACTTGGCTTATATGTTCATCAAATATGAGTTTTGAGTCAAAGGTTACCCCTAGGTCTTTTTGTTTATCATGTGTGTCTATTGTTTTTGTGACATTGTTCATTGTTGTATAGTATTGATTTTCACCTACATAATTTTTTCCAATTTCCATATGTGTACATTTAACTGGGTGTAGTGTTAGCATCCAATCATGACTCCATTTTTCTATGGTGGTTATGTCCTGTTGTAGTATATCTTGATCATTCGTATTTATTATGGGTCTAAATATTTTAATATCATCAGTAAATAGAAATGTGTCGGATTGAGTAAGGTCTGGTAAGTCGTTTATGTATAATACAAAGAGTAGAGGTCCTAGGACTGATCCCTGTGGTATTCCAGATGTTACATCATGCCAATTTGACTCCTTTCCATTTACTGCCACCTTTTGTCTTCTGTTTGAGATGAAAGCTTCTATCCAATTTACTATTTCTTTACTAATATTTAGACTCTTTAATTTACTTATTAGTCTTTTGTGTGGTACAGTGTCGAAGGCCTTTTTAAAGTCCATGTATATAACATATGTGTGGTGTCCTCTATCTATTTCTTGTTAGTAAAATTATAGGTACTTCCCTCTAAGTCTAACCAGTTTCAAAGTATAACTTGTTTATATCATTACACGAACAACAGGCATTTAGGCATCGTATGGAAACATGTGCCTTGTTTGTTTACACGAGAAATTTCGAATGACAGTGTAGACTGTAGTAGATCCTACGGCTACGGCTACGGCTACGGCTACGTAAAATTATGTCGACACCTACCTTGCACAATTTCGATATTCCTTGCTTCGCCTTCCACCCTTCACGATTCACATTACTTTCCTATGTTGCCAATCTTTTCTTATTAAAAGGGAATCCATATAACTTAAAGTTGTTGCTGTTACTGGAGCATCCCCAAGCAGAACAGCAAGTCATTATATGCTATACTACTTGAAAACGCGCCAAATGAGACCGATAATGGCCTCCACACATCCATCGACCAATCAAAAATGGGTACGTCATTGGCCAAACTCTATCTATCTAAGGGCTTAGTCTAAGCCTAAGGCTCTGACCCTAGTTGTGTCTCAGTCTGCCACGCCGCTGACGCCGGCCGCACGAGTTCGATCCCCGATACCGGCAGTTGTGATATAAAAATCTGGCTCTCAACATTGGGGACTGTGTATCCCTCGTGAATCGGAGAATCACGTTAATGTCGGTCCCGTCTCAATTTGGGACGTAAAAGAACCACCGAGGACGACAAGCACCCTGGCAGTGACCATCCTCAGTGACTCCTGCGTTAGCCCAAGATTGGGCTGTTTGGAGTTAATAATCTGAGAACTGAGAACTGAGTCTCTGAGAACATACCCACATCTCAGATACAGGCTACGCGGCTACAAGGTCAAGGTCAACCTTTATTTTTGCAGATACCAACGGCAACAGCGATACCGGGTTTATTACGACTGAACAGCTTATATCTCACTCACCCTCTATCTCAAGAACAACTTTAAACACTGTATCCACCTGAGATAATGTCGAATTAGTCCGCATTTTCTTGCCGCGAACCGATCACATGGTCTTACAAAACATACTCATTTTTATTAATTTTTTACTAATATTTTTAGGCGGTTAAAATATGTTACATTGTATCGTATTCTGCCGTGAAATTAAGGTTGGTGTGTCACTTGGTGAATGTGGCTGTGTTTATTTAACAAAATAATTAATGTTGTTGAATTGAATAAAATTATTCTATTTTGGTTACATATACACATTTGATAGTGTCAGTGAAACCAGCGTGAGGTCACTGACATTGTAAATAAAATCGTGTACGTAATGTTATTATACTAGTCTGGATTAGGGTGCATGTAATTAATTGTTAAAGGACCAGGTTTCCACGTTGATGTCGTTGCACAGCTTTTATCAACAGAAACCATGACAAAAGCAATGATGTCACCCTTTCTTTATATGGTGAAATACCTTTTTATATATATGAAGGGTACGTAAGCTATTGACCTTGCAGGCGCGTAGCCAGCGATAGTTTGTATGTATGCTCAATAGACAGAACAGCCAAAACAACGCCATCTTTGCACTGAATTCGATCGAACGTCCCACGACGTTCCATCAACTGTAAAGGTATATTAATGTATACATTATGCTTTCATATTGACAGACATGTTATACGATTTCAATATTGAACTATTTGTGAAGTAGCAGTCTCGTGTGATGCATACGACAAGCTGTAGGTGGTTTTAAGCATCCGTTTCGGTATCGTCGCCATCGGCATCGACTCGAGCCAGCACACCTGTCGTCGGGCCACCAGTCGACGTTCAATAGGCTGTAAATGTACATTAATGTACATATTATGCTTTCACATTGACGGTCATGTCAGACTGTATCCCTATTTGGCTATGTGTGAGGCTTCGGAGTCATGCGAGTTCAACAACTAGATTGTAGGATGATTTAAGCAAGTGTTCCGCAAATCTTCGCAAACCGTTCCGCATTTTACACACGTCAAGAATACGTAAAAGACGGCACAAAGACTCTAGTTGCGTCAGAGCGTCCTCTGTCGGATTAGTTATTGTGGTACCTCATTGGCTACACAGGAATAAATACATGTCATACTGAAATGTGTGCCCCAGCCAATAGCAGAACACAACAAAACATAATGACGTTAAATATGATATCACCGTCACGACATCGCTGTACTGTTTACAGTGACCTGCATTATTATCGACAAGGGACATAATTCCTGTTTTATTAAGTTAAATTAACAGTATCGCTGCCATGGCATAAATACAGATCTATGATTATATTGATAGTTATCAATCACATAAACTGAACATCCAGTCACATAAACATAACAGTTCAGTCTATACTAACTTGGATGTTATCATCATTCACTGACAGAACTGGCAACAGTTGCGTGATTTCACAAGGTGACTTCAACGAGAATAATAGCCAATGACCCAATGTCAGTATGACCCGCCAGCGATTTAGTATCATCTTTACCATGATGTATTGTATTATATTTCCCATAATATGTCCTATATTATTGTTTTATTTTATTTTGATTTTTTATTATTATTATTGTATATACTTTTTTTAGAAACTTTACACGGGTTTTATTACTACTTGATTTAATGGTAATTATATAATTGTATATTTATTTTTTTTGGTCTAAAAAAGTTCGCTTTATTGGCATTAATAGTATTGTTTTAACATGATGTTTTATATGTAAAAGCGCCATGAGCGCCACTGCGTGGCGGATACCGGCGCTATGCAAATTGCCATTATTATTATTATTATTAAATAAACTGTAATTCATTCATAATATGTAACATACAGTGCGCAGAACAGGTACATTTGGCATCTACACAAACAATCTGGTTAACAAAGACGCGCATTTTCAAAATAAATAACTTATATTACACAATATACTCATTGGCACCCGTTGTGTAATGGTCCCTGTGGCTGTGGGGAGTGTGGCAACATCTACAAAGAACAGGCGGAATAAACAGATAATAAAAAATTATTATAATATCCACAATACATTTCGGAGGAAACTCCCCCATGCTATATAATTCACAATGTTCATTACGAGATGTTTTTATATTGCTTGCAATGTTTCGCGATTTCTAAAGTAGAAAGATGCATGTGGCGGGTTCACAAGCAAACAGTACGCAAAAATGACGTAATATCACGCGGCAGTGACGCGTTAGTCTTCATCTTCAAAATAGTGTGCTTTTTGCGTCGATAATTAGTTGCATTCCGATAATTAGTTGTTCAGTATTGTACGATAATGGTCACCCAGACAAAGACCACAAGGTACACTAAGTTTGGTATATGGCGCGCGACAAAACATGAATTGACCTACACTCTTTTGGTAAGTAAGGCACATATGATATAGTCCGGGGACTAAACTTGTTTTGGCGTGATACTGGATACTGAGTCACACTAGTACCCTTGTGCACTATAGCGAGGGAATTCCCTCCACAATGCATTGTGGATATTTTGTACTCGACAACATTTTGTTGGGCCGCCATTATCCAATGTTAATAGGCCTGCCTTTTGTGGGTGTCTCGCAACTTCTGGCTGTATCACAGACTGGCTATATAACAAGATACGAACAAGTGATGGGTTTATGTGATTGATACATATCGATATAATTATAGCTCTGTTTTTACAGCAGTGATAATTTGGTTAATACAATTATATGCCATGTCGGGTCATGGTAAAACAGGTTCAGCTATGCCTGGAAGGCGAAGAGGTATAACGCCAAGTTAAGGCCTTTTGTTACACCTCAGGCTCAAGGCAAAGCCAAAGGCCCAGGTCAAGTATGTTTTCTTTGTATAGGGTAAAGAAGGGGGGGGGGGCATTAGGCTCCACTACACTGCACTATATGCTATAAATACACTATATCTGTTCATCTTAATACAGCCATGTTTTCCAGTGTCTCATAATCAAAGCAGAAGGCCTTTTCCTTTACCAAAAAAGCATTTTGGAGCCATTTAGAAGAAGTTTTGCATTTACATGTAAAAATTTGAATCTGCTGACTTTTTGCATGAAGCCAAAGAGTCAGACATACTTTTACATTTGTATGTATACAACTGTTGTTTCACTCTTCTCAAGCTTTACATCATATAGTTAACCTACAAATTTGCCAGAGAAGTCTTTGGCAAAGTGCCAAGGTAAGTTGTTTGCTACTTTATATGAACACACTAATATATATATATATATATATATATATATATATATATATATATATATATATATATATATATGTATGTATGATAGCAGTTTTTTGTTTATGTCATGTAATAATTAATGCAAATATGCCACTTAAGAAATTTTAATAAATGGGGCTTAATGCCCCGAAGGTGGATTTCACCACATGTTTTTATCTCGGAAGTTGTGAAAATATAGAAACAGATATGTAATATGACATTTATGATATATCCCCAATACGTTAGCCAATAACTGAAACAGATAATAATTTCGTTCTTGGTTCTATTGTAAAAATAAACTGCATGGTGCTTATTGTCCCCATATATTCTTCAGATGGTAACGACATTACAAGAAGAAGACTGTGGTAAGGCCAACTACACTGGTTGTTAGGCAAAGGATGCTGCTTGCAACTCATAGTGAGAAAGGAGATGTCAGCAAACCATGACACCCTCTGCAAGAAATGCGAACAGTCAGGGGGTGAATGCTGGATTTCTTATGACGTTTGCGATGAATGGTTCCAATTAACTGTATTAGACTCCATTGCACTCCAGAGATGATGGAAGATAGGAATGGAGTTATGGATGTGCGGTGACCGCACACAGTAGAAAGATGATCCATACTGTTTTGGACTAGTACTTAATGCCTTTGTACGCCTTTGGACTAGCACTTAATGCCTTTGGACTAGGGGCTTAATGCCCCGCACACATGGCTAATAAGCCCCATTAAAAAAAAATCTTTTTGTATACAAATGCTGTTTTCTCCCCAAAACAATTGCTGTGGTTTCATTGGCAACAATGTGTGTATCTATCCTGTTTAATTTAGGCGGACAGACGGAATCAATAGATCGTATTGACGCTTAAGCCTCTATTTAAACCAGTGCTAAGTAAGACCTAAACCCGTGCGTCCTAAGTGCTGCTAATGGTTTACGAATATAAATTATATTGGTGTTATTGTTACCGCAGAGCAATACCTTTTGGCGAATGTTGCTAATGGCACACATGTTAAGACTGATATGATATGTTGCTGTTATGCAAACACACATAACACGATAATTACTGCTGAATACGTAAGCTTACGAATAGTGCAATTCATTGCCCCCGTTTTCGTGGTATTGCATTGTTTTCTATGATGTTGCCTGTTTAGGTGTGTTTCAACCAACTCAATGTAACTTAACAATTTCATTTTTCGTTGTAGAGTACAGAAGATGTAGAAAATAGCACACAGCGAATCATAGGATATAGCTGATATAAAAATTGCTGACGAAAAAGGGGACTATGCCTATGACACATATTTTACAGAAACAACTGTATTGGGAAAGGCCAGCCACACGCTGAAAGACAAAGTGAAGTCAGCCCGCGACAGAAAAGAAGAATTATAGCGCCTGCAAACTTGATGACATATAATCAGTATGGAAAAGACATTTGACGTTGGTCATTTATTTGGTAACTACACACATACACAATCACTTGTGTTTTCATTAAATATTTGAACATGTGAGTGTAGTTCAGTTTCTCCGGTATATTTACAACGTTTCTCGCCACCTGCAAAGTGCAGGTGAAATAATCATAGGACTTATGGGCAGTTATGCCATTCACATAACTCTGCACACTGTATATAAGTACTCTTGGTCGAGTTTATGACATACTGTGAAAATCCATATTTTGACATGAGACATATCACCCTAAAAATACAGCTACTGTCAAACACAATTTACAGCTATATTGTATGTAAACATGTTGTACGTGCAAGTAATTGTAATATGAAAGATAAGGTTCACTCTGTGTATTAAAATTGTAATGTGTTTAATTGCATAACATCATTAAATATGTGTTTATGAAGAGCAGTAAGTGTAACGTATTTGTTCTGTAGCCAAACCTATAGTTATACCTAAAATATTTTAAAATTATAAACTCATTTGAAACCCCATTTATGCACAATTGTTGGAGAAAGAGTAGTCCTCAAACACACATATAGATAGAGAACCGTATTTGTTTTGTTTTAAAGTATAATAGACACCTCTATTAGTTACCTTATCAATGGACTTGCTTTTGACTCCGATTTGGAGCAGACACTCCTACGATGATCATCTGGAATATTGTACTGCATCTCTGGTATGTCAAGTTTTGCATATTTTACATCTCCCTCGAATTTTACTAAAACGTCCATGATTCCTGGCGTCCTGGTGATAATAGTATGTAAAGATGTGGTAGAACACGCATAAGCCTATCTGAAATATTTACAAACTCTTAATTATAAGGTTTGTGTAAGCTGATAATATATATATATATATATATATTATATATATATACCGTTGACGATGTTAAAGCAAAATATTACAATATCTGCTTTGCCTGAAGTACCTACATCAATAATGATGAGTTCAGAATCGTGAAATAGACACCACTGTCAAAAACGGTGCGTCTTATTTGCGCCACGATCCTTTGTGATAACAGGACTTTTGACCTGTCAAATAGTACGGTATACATAGTAACATAATATGTTGCGACGCCCATTGATGACGGATTCACACACTTTGATTATATGCCGTGAAGTTTTAATCACTTATTCGCCTTGTTATATAGCCAGTTCGTAATACAGCCAGTTCTTGTGGGACTCTTACAAAACTCAGGCCTTTTATTTTAACATGGGATAATGCCGGTGTAGCGCTTACATTTTTCAAGCGTTAAAAACGTTCCGATTGACGTTTCTGAGCATACGCGATAAATGTAAAATCATTAATGTGCAGCGTACGGACAATGCATTTATGATATAAATACTACGGTTTTTGTTAGGATGTGTAAAGTTATTTGTCGCAAATTAACATGAGGCAAACAAGTTTTGAGGTATGTTTTGATAGCAAGCGTAAATCACGTGACTGTAGTGAGCCATAATCCGTGAGAGGGATTTAAACAAACGTAAGCTGTTATTGTATTGAACGACATTTTAAGCAATTCTTCACAGTAATCATCACAGGAGAGTTAACGATGAGCCCGAAGCATAAACTTATATACCAAAAATATTTTGTCGTTTCGCTGCACGTTGATGATTTTACATTTATTGCGCATGCACAGATACGTCAATAGGTTAAAACGATCGGGAAAATGTAAGCGCGACAGCGACACAACAAAACGTTGACGAGTACAACATGCAGTCATGCTCAATGTATTGCGCCGGAAGGGCTTCCTGGATAATGACATCAAAGTGCACAGAAAGATCGACTTGATTTTAACGTAAATCACTAATGTTCTGGAAAAGAAAGACTAGTCAATGACACCTCGACGTCCTCGTAATCATGCCCGTGCATATTATGTCCTGTGTCCAGTCGGTCGGCTTTGTCTCCGCAAGAGTGGAACCATGCGTGACCTCCACAACGCTGGTGCAGAACATGGGCGATATTGGCAGATTTTGCAGTAAAATTGGGACACTGCTCTCTTTAAAACCACATATATTGTGTACGAGACGTAATGTTGTTGATGTATACACGTACCGTTGAATAACTCTGTTCTGCGTCATGGGCGTAAATATCCGACGCTGTGCCCGTGTGAGAGTTTTGCGATGGAGGGGTGTATATTATTATATCGCTGCACCAGTAACCGTTTTGAATACATAGTTATTCGTGTCGGTAGGTATGTGTGTATGCGTTTATTTGTGTATTTAACAGGATTGCCACCTAGAGAATAAACTATAAACGGCAGGCGGACAGGGAAGCCCTTTGGCTTATCAAGAGGCCAACATATTTATCTAAATGTACCCCGCCCTTCTTAGGTATATGTCGATTTTAGTTTTAAACATTTATTAACACTACTAGCATCTACACAATCAGCTGATAATATGTTCCATTCGTTTACTGTTCTTTGTGAAAATGAGAATTTTCTAATATCTAGTCTACACTGCTTCTTTACTAATGTAACTCCATGTTCACTAGTCCTTCTATCTTCCCTAACCTAGAAAAAATATTTCAATATTTTCATACCCATCCAATATCTTAATCACTTCTATCTGATCTCGTCTCAATCTCCTGATTTCTAGTGTTGTTAGACCACATTTTATTAGAAGAATGTCATAGCTAATATTCCTGAGTTTTTGTATAATTTTGGTTGCTCTCCGTTGTACTCTTTCTAGCATATCAATATCGTTCTTGCGATATGGCCTCCATGCTTGTATACAATATTCCAAACGAGGGCCAACTATTATTTTGTACAGCGGTGTTCGTTTTCATTGTACATGTACATATTTCGCCATATTTAATCCAAGAATTTAGTTTCCATTCGCTGCAGCAATCCCAAATCATTGACATATATTAACAATAAAATAAGTTCCAATACTGCTCACTGCGGTACTCCACTCAAAACCGATTTCCAGTTTGACACCTCCCATCAACAACTATTCTTTGTCTTCTATCAATAAGCCATTTTTCTATCCAGTTAATCATACCATTTCCTATGCCATGGGCCTTTAGTTAAAGTAGTAATCTTTGATGTGGCATTTTGTCAAAGGCTTTTGTAAATTTAAGTATATTATATCTACTGGTGATCCCTCATCTACCTACTAAGTAACATCTTCCAATATTTCTTGACATGTTTGGTAAGCATGACCTCGCTTTTAGAAACCCATGTTGAGATGGGTTTATCAAGCTATGTTGATCAATAAACCATTTTCCTATCCAGGTAATCATACCCTTTCCTATGCCATAGACCTGTAGTTTAAGCAGTAATCTTTTATGTGACACTTTGTCGTAGGCTTTTTAAAATCTAAGTATATTGTATCTACTGGTGATCCCTCATCTATCCACTTTGTGACATCTTCCAAAAAAACATGATAAAGTATGATACTTAGAGTCGTTATTTTGGCATCAACGTATAGATAAGTGGATAGCGATTTCAAATTTATCAAACATTTTACATCTGACCTTAATTTGACCTTCACAACCACCATTTAATAAAATGGCGGCTGTAAAATCGAATTGTTTATATATCTTTAAAACGAGATATTTGGAGGGATGTTATACGGACACTTTTTCAATATATACATATATTGGGGTAGATGTTTTAAATATTTTACTTATTGACCTTGACCAACATTCACATCCGCCATTTTTAAAGATGGCGGCCGTATTAATTAATATTGCTATATCTTATCAAATATGGCACCTAGAGTCTTGATGTTGGTATCAATGTATAGGTACCTGGATAGCAATTTCAAATTCGTCAAACATTTTACACCTGACCTTAATGTGACCTTCATAACCGCCATTTAATAAAATGGCGCATGTAAAATCGAATTGCTTACATATTTTTTAAACAATTTATTTGGAGGGATGTTATATGGACAGTTTTGTCAAAATATACGTATGTTGGGGTAGCTATTTTAAATATTTTCCTTTTTGACCTTGACCGACATTTACATTCGCCATTTTCCAAGATGGTGGCCCTCAAAGCTAATGTCGCTATATCCTGTGAACTTTACCACCTAGAATCGATATCAAAGCTACATGTACAGGGCAAGTGCTGCTGACTCTGTCATGGAATATGATGTAGGCAATGCATATCACATTATGATAATTATAAAGTTAAAACATAAATATGTTGTGGTAGAAAACATGAAGTTTAATTCAAATCGGTGAAAAGAATATCCTTCAGGTCATGACGTAGGGCGTAACATCAGGCACAGATGTCCGTATTTATATCATCGCATAGCTTACACTCCATCGTTGTTGATGCACCCGCCTTCACAGTTACACAGAATAATGCACTTGATTCCTGCTCTAGCACATTTGCAGTTTCCTCTGCACGCCTTTCCACATCCACAGTGGTGGAGGAGAGCACACGCTATGCTGGCGTCGTCTAGAACAGTCCAGAATGGCACCCAGAGTTTCGTGTTCATGTCTTGCGTCCAACCCCACGCTGAAACATCCGGGACATCTTGGTGTCGCTGCCTTGCTTGTCTCCAGATGTAACCTGCCTGGTACAGAGCTCGCTTTGCATGTTGAAGCAGCGCTTCCTGTGTGTGGGGGATGTGGTCGAGCGTCCTAGTACCATGGGTGAAGAGTTGACGTCTCACATCATTCACCCTTGAGCAGCCACTGCTCTTGTTGTACATGACAATAGTCCAGCGTTCATGGCGTGCCATGTGGATGTAGTCGAGTGTCAAGAGCGCAGGATCATCGGAAAGAGTGAGTAGTGTTTCCGTAAGGTCAGGGTATGCCTGCCATGCTGCCCAGGCTGTCTTCTTCCCGATACCAAGGAACAATTATGTCGTATCACACCCCGTGAACGAATGGAACAGTGGACATGACAGCGACTTCTCAGGACCAAGTGTTTGGGTAATTTCATGAACTGGGATGTGTTGGAAGGCTTTTCCAGTTCCAAAGCCTATCCACAACTCCATCACACCCAGGCTGCCAAAAGAAGACAGCACTGATGACAACATCACTGTCGACTGTGCGGATGAAAGCTTTCGAATGACCTTGTTGTGCGGCGTGAGAAAGATGCAGAAATATCCTGCTATCAGCCTCCTGGTGATTGCATGGCATGATCGTGTCGAAGTCAGCCACCGACTGGCTGTCGGAGGTATTCACCAATACATGATCGTCATACGTGGAGTAAACCACAACATCGGTGAACTGAGATGACGCTTCGATGACAGCTTTTGAAAGGAACCTAAACAGCTGCACCTTGTTTCTTGAATTTGCTAAACACTTGTTCCAATCACGAAGTACAGGTGTAGAGCCTTCGACGATGGTTGTCACGCCGGGGTTGCCTCATTTTGCCTGAGCCTGGGCTTTGAGGTTGTGATCAGGGTAGTTGTCCCAAATGATGTCGAGTCGCGTTGTCGAATTTGTGAGAGAGTTGGTAATGAATGGGATGAAGTGACGCACAACATATTGCTGGTAGTTAGTTCGGTAGGTTGGGCGAACCATGTGAACCACAGCTGGGCCATCCAACACCTTCACCGTAACATCATCAAGAGATGTGAGTTTTGGGATAGTCAGACATTGTAGGACATCAGACTTTGTGCCGGATCTGAGCTTTCCATGGTCAGACAACGATGGTGGCTCTTTCTGGTTTTCATACTTGAAGAAGTTGTCCAAGTCGAAATCTGGCCGGGACGTACTGCAGTGACAAGAAAAGAGTGGACACGAGTGAGATGTATTTTCTCAGTGCAATGACTTTGCTTCTGTTCTTTGTATCATCTGTACGTCTTGTGAACGTCTGGAGAGCTGACCTCTTGATGGTGTCTGTGATGGCAACACGACCGTTCCTCAGACGGTCACTAACGAAGGCGTCATGGAGATCCTTGCCTCTGTTGTAGGCATTGCAGAGTGTCTCCGCAATTGCAGATGGCATGACCTCTCGAGTATGGAGCGTGACCAAATCCGGACCATTGTGTGGTAAGAAAGGGTGTCTCGGTCGCAGAACACTAATAACTGAGAGGACATCCTTGGCGAATCTCATTTGCAGGCTGTGACCCTCTTCGTGATGACCAAGATGTTGTGCAGTGGCACCGATATCAGCAGCATCCTCGAAGGCAGCGGGTGCTTGCAACTTCTCATTTAGTGCCATCACATGTTCTTCCATTGTATCTGGCATATCAAAGAGATTGGCAACTCCTGATGCACTTCTGCAGAGCTTGGTTGTTTGCTCGTGGCTGTGGACTTTGGTGATGAGTGAAAACTTCTTCTCACTCTTCTGCACGACAAAGTTGCCTTTGCGGAACTCTTCTAGGACATGTGGGTGCTTCTTCTCAAGTTCAACCATGTCATTCACGTGAATTGGCAGCCACCGCGAGTAATGTGTCTGGTCAAAGATGAACAGTCACTGTGATAGGAAATGTAATAAATCGATATTATTGTTTCTAAGCCGTAAGTACAAATACTTACGCCGCTCGAATACCACGATGCATTGCGTTCGTCGCTCGGGGCGCCACCTTGCGAATATGATGTTGGCCAATGTCAGTAAGCGCATAGTAAACCTATATTGTTTGTTTGGTAAAATGGCGGATATGAAGGTCAGTGAAGGTCAAATGCTAAATGTTTCATTAAATTGTAAACCCTAACCACTCACTTATATCATGGTATAAATACATCCATTCTAGATGGTAAAGTTCCCACGATATAACGACATTAGTTTTGTGGGTCACCATCTTGAAAAACGGCGAATGTGAATGTCGGCCAAGGTCAAAAAGTAAAATATTTAAAATAGCTACCCCGATATACGTATGCATTGAAAAAGTGTCCGTATAGCATCCCTCTAAATATCTCGTTTTAAAGATACATAAACTATTCGATTTTACAGCCGCCATTTTATTAAATGGCAGTTGTGAAGGTCAAGTGCCAAGTGCCATATTTTATAAGATATAGCAGCATTAGTGAATATGGCAGCCATCTTTTAAAATGGCGGATATGAATGTCGAATAAGTCAAAATGCACCATATTTGAAATTAGAAGACAATGTATATATTAAGCCAAAAAGAAACATTTTATGTGAAACTGTTCATGAAATATGGAAAAGCAAGTTTTTTATTTTCGATGGCAGCCATTTTGAATTAAAAAAAAATGGTGGAAGCATCAAAATCTCGGGTTGCTTCCATAAAAATTCTGAAATAGTATGGCATGGAGGTCACCTGTGCCAAATTTCGTGCTTTTGTCCAGCAGTGAAAAGTTATGGCCTTTTCTGACATTAAGAGCCCTCACTATAGTAGGGAAACCCAGGTAAAATGGGATACTCGGGAAATATGGGAAATCGCTATATACAAAGAATAGTGCTGCCACAAAGCGTATTTTCGCTTCCAACTAGCGTAGCGGCATCTGCTGACTACTATGAAAACCAATAGATATCACAATTATTCGCGCCGGCTGATGCGGGAAGATATCTTGCTCACAACGGAAATGATCCGCTATATTTTAATACGCCACCTATCGGATTCTGATGTATCTAGCTATGTTTATTCAGCCCTTCTGAGTTATTTGTAGTTGTTTTTTAAACACGCCACACTCCTCAAAGGAACCATTACGCAACGGGGGCCAGTGAGTATTCCTTGTAGTATAAGTATTTTCTTTTGAAAAAGTATGTTCACAAACCTCATTTTGCATCTTTGTCAATCAAATTGTTTGTGTAGATGCCAAATGTACCTGTTTAGCGCTTTCTATGTTAGCTATGGTGGTAATTACAAACGATATCTTTAAGTGTTCGACTCACGAGCGAATTCGACTGGCGGGTCATTAACTATACGTTTGGCCATTTTCTCATGTTTTTGCAGGGGAAGGTGTCAATTACTTTACTTTTACATATACATTTTTTAATAGACCCAATATTTAGCTTCTCTCTTCAACCGGAAAGCGGGGGAAAACCATTTCCGGACATTTCCTGCGACTGTTGTTGCAGTTGGGCGCAGCACAAAATTGGCTATTTGAATTCCAACGTCGAGCAGACGCCATCGTCGGAAACACGCTTGAATATAGATGGCGCTAGTGGTTGTAGTGTCACACAGGATAATCGCGAGGAGTTGCGTATCTTTGAATAGCTATAGGATCCTTGGTTGTAGTGTTTCGTTTATGCAATTTGCTTATATTATAATCACAGGTCTAATGTTGACATGTTTGTGCATACAGGGTCTCAACGTTATCGTCTTTCTGGCGGGAGCTGGGTTGATAGGCATGAGCTTATATGAGCAAGAACACGAAGAATTGCTGTTGACATTCTCGCGTGCTTTGCCAGGGCCGGAGGATACCATTGACAGTATGCTTGACAAACCGTCGTTCTTTCATATCCGTAAGGTAAGGTTGGCATGCCTTCAGTCACTACTACTTCAAAGTGTAAAATGGCAAACAACGAAATAGGTCGGTCTACACATATCTATAGCAGCAATAGACGTTAGTCGTACGTGCTCTATCTAATACAGCACGTTATGTTGTTAAAAAATCAATAGTATTAAAAACAATAATTTAGTGGTTCAAACCGGACTAGTCTATGCACGTTTTCGCGTATTGTGTTGTCTCGTATTCACAAGTATTATTCAAGTCTCGCATTCACAACTCCATGGCGCAAATCAATAAAATGAAATAAATAAAATAATAAATTCAATAAAATTCAATATCTAAGATAAAATAAATGAAAAGATATTTTCAGTAATTTTACTTAGTTAATTTTGTAATTTGTATTAAAATGTCAATATGTCACTTTGTTGTATTTTGCTAAATCGGAGTAGTAACCTCTTTCCTTTATAGCGTTTTAGCTTAAAGTTCCTTTAGCCCCAGCCGTGTCCAAACACAACATGTTCTACAGAGCCATTCACAGTATCAACATTGCATCATTTATGACTGATATAATTACATCCGACCTTGTCACACATCCTAAAGAACATGTTTCAGACCTATACAAACAGTACCGTCAAATACTGAAGACATTGCTTGACAAACATGCACCCGCTAAATCCAAATCTGGGTCACAAAAGCCGCCAGCTACTTGGATGACCCCGGAAATAATCCAATCTAAACGGCGCCGTCGCTATCTGGAACGTGTTTGGCGTAAATCTCGGTCATCCTTAGACAGGTCACGCTACACACGGCAATGTCATCTATGTAACCAACACATGTCAAAAGCAAAGTCGTATTATTACGAAAACATGGTCGCAAATAACTCCGCTACACCAAAACAACTATGGAAATGCATCAATCAGATTTTACACAGGCGGCCTGCTCCTTCTCTGCCAACCCATGCATCAATCAAGTCACTGTGTAACTCTTTCTCAAGTCATTTTAAAGACAAAATCAGCCTGATACATTCAGCCTTCACAGATCACACCTCAGACACTATAAATGCCGACTCTCCACAACTAAATTCTAAACTCACATCGTTTGAACCAGCCACAACTACTGAAGTGAAAAAAATAATCATGTCATCCCCAAATAAATCCTGTGATCTTGACCCACTTCCGACCATACTACTGAAAGCATGCCTTGACGTTTTAATTAAACCAATAACAGATATAATAAATGCATCACTCTGCTCCGGCTTATTCCCTGAAGACTTTAAATGTGCACATGTAAATCCAATTCTTAAGAAGACAACTCTGTCAAAAGAAGATCTAAACAGCTACAGGCCTATTTCTAACCTTAGCTTAATTTCCAAAATACTCGAAAAGGTTGTTGCAAATCGACTTACTTCTCACATCAACATAAATGGTTTAACCAATGCATCACAGTCCAAACAATTTCACTCAACAGAAACTGCTCTTTTAAAAGTACACAATGACATAAACCTTAACATTGATAATGGCAAAGTTACTGCACTGACCCTGCTTGACCTATCCGCCGCTTTCGACACCATTGACCACGACATTCTCATTACACGCTTATCAACGTGGTACGGGATATCTGGCACAGCCTTGAGCTGGTTTACTTCATACCTTACTGACAGACGGCAAGCCATTAAAATAGGTAACTGCTTCTCAGACATGCTGCCCACCTCTTGTGGTGTCCCCCAGGGTTCTGTTTTGGGTCCGTTGCTTTTCACTCTGTACACAACACCATTAAACTCAGTTATCCAGAGTCATAACCTGGATCATCACCTTTATGCAGATGACACACAAATCTATGTTTCTTTGACCACACCAGATACTTGTCGCTCCCTAAACCAGCTCAGGGATTGTCTCCAAGATGTCTCCCTCTGGATGAAAAATAGTAAATTAAAACTAAATGCAGATAAGACTGAATTTCTCAACATTGGTACCTCAACGCAGCGGGCAAAACTCAATGGCTTTTTCCCGACACATATTCTGAGTCAGAGTATCACACCAGCCACCTCAGTTTTAAATCTCTGAGTAACGTTTGATGAAAACTTCAATTTCAAAAAACATATCTCGAAAACATGCCGTTGCTGTTTTTACCATATCCGTGATCTTCGCCGTATCCGCCGGTTTTTATCGCTTTCCGTTGCTAAAACCATCGCCACAGCTCTAATAAGCAGCAGACTCGACTACTGCAATTCCCTCCTTTACAATACCGCAAACAAGGACATAGCCAAACTTCAGCGTGTCCAAAATTGTTTAGCAAGGGTAGTCACGCGTTCTCCACGTTTTTCTCGCTCAGTGCCGCTTCTAAAATCACTGCATTGGCTACCTGTGCACTATCGCATCATTTTCAAAATGTGTACAATAGCCTATCAAGCACTCTCATCTACACAACCAGCATATCTAAATTCAATGCTAACTCCAACAAGAAATTCCAGAGAGCTACGCTCAACCAGTAGTAACCCTCTTCACATCCCTCGGGTGAAAACGAAAGCCGGGACCCGAGCTTTCTCGGTTGCCGCACCAACGGTGTGGAATTCGCTTCCTGCCAGTGTTAAATCACAAGGTAATATAGTTTCATTCTGCCGACATCTAAAAACCTATCTCTTTAATGCTGCCTATCCTCCTTAGCCTCCTAGCTTTTCCATCCATCCGTTGACGACTCACGCATTGCTTTCGATTATGAGATTGATTAATCCCCTGGTTTTGTCGCGCCACTGAGCTTGATTTTCGAGGATATTGGCGCAAAAGAAGTTACTATTATTATTATTAGTAGTAGTAGTAATGCCCAGTCATATCACGGTTATAGCGGTTTATTACTCAATATTCTAGCGTTTCATCGTGATAGCCTTGTCACATCAGAGAAAGACAGCAAGATGGAGGAAGGCAAAAGGTCAAGGTCATAGGTCAAAACAGCTGTATTATAGATTTTATCGTTTCAACGAAATAACGAGGGATGTTTTTATAACTATCACAAAGTTAGCCTTGTATATTGTAAACAATTCTTAAGTGTTACTAAGTCCGTGAGGTACCTAAGATGTTACTATCTAAACGAGATAGATGTCTTCAGAAAAATGTTGGGTTGTGACGTTACTATTTTAAAAGCTGGAGCCATCTTGTGGATGAAATGGATTATTATTTTGGATTGTAACGTCACTAATAGATACCACTAACACTACTATAAACGCTTGCGCCTTTTTGCGGATAAAACCATCAGAAAAAAGTTGGGGGTAATTAGGGTTTGACATAGACAGAAGTTGGGGTTAATTGATCGAAATTTGTGAGATTTTATTACAATCATGTCGTAAAATATCAAGTTTTCTTAAGTGAAAATTTTAAAGTTAAAATGTTGCCATGTTAACTTGGTAACACCCCTTTTTCTATCTCGATGAGGCGGTACATGTTAGGAAATCACCATACTGACTTAAGCAAAATACAAATTTGACAACGCGATCGTGTCGAAATTATAAAATATAGAGATTTTACTAGCTACAACATTAACTTAGTTAAATATATAAAAACACCACCCGTCTAACGCGATGAAACGGTGAAACATTACGAAATGCTACAAAGTTACCACGGTGTCTTAGTAAAATAGGAACATATGATTGGGTTATCGCCTCGATACTCTAAAAGTTATATTATGACTGCGGTCGAAGCCGCCTTTTTGCCGGAAATTATGTTATGTCAGTGGGCGGAGCAGCCATTTTGACGGATGTTATGATATGGATATGGTGGTGCGCGCCGCCATTTTTACGGGAGTTACCATACGGATGTGGTACGAGCCACCATTGTTTTACGGTAGTTATGAAATATAGCAAAATACAAAGTTTACGAGCGAGCGCATCCAATGCCACATCCGCCGCCGTATACTTCAAAGGTTTGTGTCGAGGTTATGGTTAAAAAAACGTTCTATGTCGTAAGAAAAATTACAACGTTTCTCGCTTTATGATCGAAAGCATCGTAGCCGCATAGCTTTTATCCACAAGATGGCGATAGATATTAAAGTAATGACATCACAATCCATCATTTTCTTAGGTTATGGTTCGAAAAATGTCTGTGTCGTAAGATAACCCTACACATATATCAATTTACGATCGCAATTGACATAGCCACATTGCTTTTATCCGCAACATGGCACCAGCGTTTCAAATAGTGAAAGTGTTATCCAGTAGTGACGTCACAATCCAACATATAACCAATGTTATCCACATGGTGGCTCCAGCTTAGTAGTGACGTCACAAGTCAACATTTTTCTGAAAGCATCTCTCTCTACCTCACTGACTTAGTAAAACTTAAGAATGTTCTACAATATACACTATTAACTTGGTATTAGTTCTGAAAACATCCCTCTTTATTTCGTTGAGATGATAAAATGTTAAGAAATTACTTCACTGACATAGTAAAACTTAGTAAAGTACACTAATGTGTAAACGATATCGTGCCGAAACGATATAATATTGAAATTTTACTACATTCATGTCGTAAAATATCAAAATGGTATACGTTTTCCGAGGTGAAAACTAAAAAGTTACAAAGTTACCACGCTAACTTGGTAACAGATGTGAAAATATCTTTCTATCTCGTTGAGTCAGTAAATGTTAGGTAATTACCACATTGACTTAGTCAAATACGAAGATATGATAAAGCTATCGGGTTGAAACCTAATATATTCCGATTTTACTACAAGTTACACATCTACCTTAGTTGAATACATGAACACACCTGAAACGGTGCAAAGTTACGAAATGATAAGAAGTTACCACAACGACTTAGTAAAATACGAAAACTTGAAAGTTTACCGCATCGAAGCACAAAAATATACAGATTTTACAACGATAACTTGTTATAAATTGTGTGAACATCATCGTTCTATCTCGCTGAGACGGTAAAATGTTAAGAAATTATCTGACATATACAAATACGACAATGTGAAAACTGATCAAATGCGACAACGTGGGTAACGAATTCCTTTTTCGTTTTTCGTTTTCAAATTTGCGAACAAACAAAAAAAACGAATTCCTTTTTCGTTTTTCAAATTTGCGAACGAAAAATGAAAAACGAATTCCTTTTTCGTTTTTCGTTTTCAAAAGTGAATTTTTTCTCAACATGAAGAATGCCACTCTTGCTTTCTGTATCCTTGCTTTGATGTCTTCTTCTGTGCCTCCATTTTTGTAGATTGTACTGCCCAGGTATGTGAATGAGTCTGTCTCTTCCAGTGGCTCTCCGTTCAATGTAATGGGGTTGTTCTTCTTTGTATTGGCTTTCATAATCTTTGTCTTGCTTATGTTGATGTTGTGTCCTAGTTGTGTTGATACTGTGTTTAGCAGAGTGCAATTTGTATTCTAGTTTGAATAATATGCTTCAATTTAGTTGCTATTTTATCGATAATGTTTAATCCAGTTTAAATGTGTGATTAATGTTAAGCCCATAATGTTAAGCAGGTTAAATCTCGCAATATTTACACCGTCAATTGTTAATGTTAGTTCCTCAACCTATTTATTAGGTATTTGAAGAAAAAAAATTGTTTTAATAATATTTTAAAGATAATGTATAATAATAAAACAAGTTTTATTGGCAACTCAACTGAGTTGGATTGACATTATACAATAACATACAATTAACGCATCTGTATGTAGTTTTAGCTATATGCTTATTATAGGTCTTTATTAATCAAATATTCAACATTCACTGTGTAGTGTCATCAATTATCATTAGTATAAGTTATGCAGGCTTTCGGAAAATCATTGATATAATTATACTAAATAACAATGTTAGTGGCCCTAAAATTGATCCTTGGGGGACGCCTCTTTTTATAGGTGAAGTATATCATTGTACACTGTACCTCTTCTAGTCTTACAGACTGCTTACAGTTAGTTGAATATTATTGACGTGAGCTCCATTCCAATGGCTCCTGGCTATCTCCCTGATCGGTTTGCGTTAAACAATAGAATGCATGTTTGTCACACTTGCAACTCCATAAATATTCCATTTCAGTTGTTAATAAACAGTCAGATGACAGTGTTTCATATTCTATTGGAAACATGAATAAAAAAGATTACAAATAATATAAAAAATCATTAGGCTTACAGTTAAATCTTTAATTATAATGACATAAGATTATGTGCACTTCATAGACATCCCAAAAGGCATGACTAAAGGACAGTCCACATTCGACTGGCAAACTGCTCAAACTCATCCACTTCTACATAACAATATAGTGGAACCCCTCGTTTAATACCGCCCTCCAAATCAGAGTGGGGCGGTCTTAAAAGAGGGGTGGTCTCTCGTGAGGGGTTTGCAACATTCAACACTAGGGGGCGCTTACAACAACTAACATCAACACTAGGGGGCGCTTACAACCATTAAGTAGTAAATGAGACAACATATTAACAACAACAACATTATTTATTTTATATGTGACACGTTTCAGTATAAGTTTAATTTTGAATCGTTTTTTTATAATATCTGATAAAAAGTATCCTCATTTGTAATCGTTTTTTTTATAATAATTGATAAAAAGTATGCTCATTTAATTTATTTCAAATTCGGTCTGACGGGCTAAAAAGTGCTGCCACCCCACGGCGTCTGGGTAATCGCACCACGGTCGCCATTTTGTTGTTCTTTCCAGCGACTTAAAACGATCTTTTACTTTCTGATCTAATCATGAAAACGACCTCTTACAGCCGCGAAACTTCCTCTCTAATAACTCATATTACATATACATACGCTAGGTCATAAAATTAAATCATTTAAATTGCTGTGAAGAATAAAATTTACAAATCAAAATCATGCTAAACTCAACTCAAGTCGACATCGCCGGCGGCTGTTACGCGCAGGCCGTTCGCGTAGATTACCGTGGCATTACGTCGATATTTTATCGCGGTGTCGCTAAATCTGGATTCCGGTTTTATCCTAGACTAACCTAAAACTTAGCCTAAGTTTCTAAACGGTAATCATACACAATATGGATAGTACAGTAATCACAGAGTTATGCGTAGCCACCGACGGTGACCAAAACTGACCATGTCCGCCATGTCCATGATCATGTTGTTTTGCCGGCGAGTTCTTGCGCGAGATTGTTTCGTGAATTTTATTTGTTTCAATAATGTAAGTGATTTAATTTAATAACAGTGTGTGTTTATAAATATATAAGATATGTGAGGAAAGTCTAGCGGCTGTTAGGTGTCGTTTTCATAATTCGGTCAGGAAGTAAAAGATCGCGAAAATGAATGGCGGTCATCAGGATTCAGGCAATTTATTGTTTTTATGCGCGTTCGAGCGCGTTAGTCATGCGCTTAATGAGAATTCGTTGCGATATTTAGGTTTTAAAATGTGCTGGCCACCTATCGAATGGTCGTTCGTCAGGGGTAAAATTCAAATTGTCATGGTCGTTGGTCGCGTCTGCCGGGTGGTCGTTGGTGAGGGGTCGTTTATACAGCGTAGGCATTCCGTCAATGAAAACACGGTCGTAAAAAGCGGGTGATCGTAAATGAGGGTGGTCGTTCGTCAGGGGTTCTACTGTAATAGTAATAACAACAATAAAAATCTGATTGTCTGAGATAAAGGCCTTACTATGACTGCCACTACCACCACCACACAAATATTTATTAATCTAAACAATCTACCAGCCAAATGCAAACAATCACTCAGCCATATCTACCATGAAAAGTTTGCAAGTGTGTACATCTATCATGAGAAACTGTTAAAATGCACTGCTTGCATTTTGTATACATTCCGGGATAGTGTCCCAAAGTTTTCCAAACTTGTAAGCCAATTTACACTGGCCTGAAGACAAGTTGTACTTCTTGACAGGAATATTTGTGCAGTTGCAAGTGTGACACTCCTGCACACTATTGTTTAACGCGAACAGATCAGTGAGGTAGCCAGGAGCAAATGGAATGCAGCTCACAGCAATACATCTAACATCGTTCACAGTATCTGCAGCAAATGTCTGGAATACACTTCCTAACACCATCAGAGCCAGCGCAACAGTCTATGTCTTCAAGACAGCATTGAAGACACATCTTTTTAAAGCTTATTTCGAGTGATACATGCGGACTTTCCCTTGGACATGTTCTGGACTGTATATATTTTATGACACTAACTCATTTTTTTAAAATATTTTATTATTATTATTATTATTATTACTATTACTATTACTATTACTATTACTATTACTATTACTATTACTATTACTATTACTATTACTATTACTATTACTATTACTATTACTATTACTATTACTATTACTATTACTATTACTATTACTATTACTATTACTATTACTATTACTATTACTATTACTATTACTATTACTATTACTATTACTATTACTATTACTATTACTATTACTATTACTATTACTATTACTATTACTATTACTATTACTATTACTATTACTATTACTATTACTATTACTATTACTATTACTATTACTATTACTATTACTATTACTATTACTATTACTATTACTATTACTATTACTATTACTATTACTATTACTATTACTATTACTATTACTATTACTATTATTATTATTATTATTATTATTATTATTATTATTGTATATACATTTTTTAGAAATGTTTACTTTACACCGTTTTTATTGCTACTTTATTTAATGGTAATTATATTATTTAATATTTAATTTTTCGGGTCTAAAAAGGTCGCTTTATTGGCATTACTAGTATTGTTCTAACATGATGTTTTTATATGTAAAAGCGCCACGAGCGCCACTACGTGGCGGATACCGGCGCTATAGAAATTGCCATTATTATTAACACTTTACCTATAAAACGAGGCGTCCCCCAAGCATCAATTTTAGGGCCACTAACATTGTTATTTACTATTATTATATCAATGATTTTCCGAAAGCCTGCATAACTTATACTAATGATAATTGATGACACAAGTACAATTAAAGTCTTCACAGATGACACAAACACAGTGAATGTTGAATATTTGATTAATAAAGACCTATAATAAGCATATAGCTAAAACTACATACAGATGCGTTAATTGTATTTTATTGTATAATGTCAATCCAACTCAGTTGAGTTGCCAATAAAACTGGTGTTATTATTCTACATTATCTTTAAAATATTAATAAAACAAAACTTTTTTTCAAATACCTAATAAATAGGTTGAGGAACTAACATTAACAATTGACGGTGTAAATATTGCGAGATTTAACCTGCTTAACATTCTGTGCTTAACATTAATCTGTCATTTAAACTGGATTAAACAGTATCGATAAAATAGCAAACAGATGGTCTCGAACAATTGGACGTATAACTAAATTGAAGCATATTATTCAAACTAGAATACAAATTGCACTCTGCTAAACACAGTATCAACACAACTAGGACACAACATCAACACAAGCAAGGCAACGATTATGAAAGCCAATACAAAGAAGAACAACCCCATTACATTGAACGGAGAGCCACTGGAAGAGACAGACTCATTCACATACCTGGGCAGTAAAATCTACAAAAATGGAGGCACAGAAGAAGACATCAAAGCAAGGATACAGAAAGCAAGAGTGGCATTCTTCATGTTGAGAAAAAATTGGAGAGCAAAACAAATCAAAATTAACACCAAACTGAGAATATTCAATTCAAATGTCAAGGCAGTTTTACTCTAAGGATCGGAGACATGGCGAACTACACAGAAGACACTAAAGAGAATACAGATCTTCATCAACAAATGCCTACGCAGAATACTACACCTGAAGTGGACAGATAAGGTACCCAACACTACACTCTGGAAAATGACCAAGAACTACCCATTGAAAATGAAATAAAGAAGAGAAAATGGAGGTGGATAGGACATGCACTCAGGAAACCACCAGAAGCAATCACCGGTCAAGCCATCACATGGAACCCCCCAGGGAAGAGGAGAAGAGGTAGGCCACGAAACACCTGGCAGAGAGACACCGAAAAAGAAACAAAGGAGATGGGATACACCAGGAGAGAAATGGCGAAGATGGCCACTGACAGAAAACGGTGGCGTTCCTTGGTCGGTGGCCTATGTTCCCGGCGAGCGAAAAGGCATAAGTAATTAGGTAAACATATCGATAAAATAGCAAACAGATGTTCTCAAACGATTGGACTTATAACTAAATTAGAGCATATTATTCAAATAAAAATAAAAATTGCACTATATTATTCTATAGCATTGCCTCACAGTAATTACTATCTACTGATCTAGGAACACAAATGTACTTGAATAAACAAATTGCAAAAAAAAACTTACAAGAATAATATTTTCAAATAAATATAGCTCCCACACAGAATTAATGTTTCAGCAAAAGTTGAATACCAACTTATTGTAATGATATTATAATTTTATTATGAATATAAACATAAAACATTACCCGCATACTTTCAAAATTGGCAGATAACACAAACCAGAAATATGCATAATCATTTCACACCAGCACACTGCAGAATATATACATTCAGGACATAATATACATTTGTAAAAAAGAGTATTAAAAATAGTCTGCCTCACACAATGAACAATCCCTATATTTGTTTTAATCACAACATAACCAATCACAATTTAAAAAAAGACTGATACATTATGTAAAGCAGCATATTACACACATATGCAAACATACTTCTACTGTTATAAATTACTATATATGCAAACTAATAATGAATTAACTCTAACTCTAGCAACACAATAAGCCTTTAACGTATTATATTTTTACCACATATCCTCTACTTACAATATGCGTAAAGTAGCAAATGTTAATACACAATACTTAGGAATACACATGCTCCTAAATACAATTGGGCTATCCGTAATGGTCCGTCAATGGCATTCAATAATAACATAAAAAAGCTAATTAAAAAACCTAGTGTCCCATAAAATAGCGACTATTTATTAGTCATAATAGGGCCCTCCTAAGTCAAATATTTTACAAACTAAATTTAAATAACTATTGCATTACATAGTTGCAGTTACAAAATAAATAATCTAATCTCGATTTATCCATCTTTCGATCTATTATATATAAGGTTGAGTAAAATTTATTAAATTATCTAAACATAAAAAACAGCGCCGAAACGACCAATATTCACCTATAGGTATTTAAATATACCACTTCGCCGATGCAATTTCTGCGAGTTTGTTTTCAAAACGCTGCCAGTGCGACCGAAGTATCCAGCCAGTATACCAATTTCTACCGGCCACCCGAAGTGGCAGTGCGACCGAAGCATCCTAAATGCAAAAACGAAAAACGAATTGGTTTTTCGTTTTTCTTACTTTACTTTTAAAAACGAAAAAGGAATTCGTTTTTCGTTCGCAAATTTGAAAACGAAAAACGAAAAAGGAATTCGTTATCCGTTTTTCGTTCGCAAATTTGAAAACGAAAAACGAAAAAACCGTATATACACGGACCAATGTGAAAACGACATCGCGCCTAAGCGATAAAATATTGAGGATTTACTACATTCACGTCGTAAAATATAAAAAACGTATAGTTTTTTCGATGTGAAAAAATAAAAATTACGAATCTACTACGCTAACTTGGTAACAATTGTGAAAACATGAGGCGGTAAATGTTAGTATATTATGACGTTGACTTAGTAACATACGAATATTTAACTTGTTTGTCTGGATGGGTTGCACAATTACATATATAAGTTCTCTACGTGAGTAATGTGACCTAAGTGACCTACATAACGAGCATATTGGCGAACGTGACCTACAATTTGATATAGCCGGTAGGTATCAAATATAACATTGCGCAGGCGTAATGACCTAAATCAATTACCCGTTACCAGAAGATAGATAACATATTATTGGATGTGCAATGGTCTGAATGAGTGACCTGTTTTGTCAAATAAGGGTACGTACACATACCGTGTTTAGTTATAGAAGGTTTTCAGGTTAATGCATACCTTACAAGGAGAGACCATGACATTGTTCTCATGACAATATTGGTGATGGGATAAAAACATTACCTATTGACCGTTGACCTTCGTCTTTCCTCCACGCAGTCTAACGCCACCAAACATATGTCTGTCTTGCTCTATAATTATATTTTTCAATATAATTTATTTAATTTGATTTATCTTTTTCTTGCTGATTGTGTATGTTTGTATGATTTATGCGATTCCGAAAATAAACTGCCTGCCTGCCTGCCTGCCCGCCCGCCCGCCCGCCCGCCCGCCCGCCCGCCCGCACGCACGCACGCACGCACGCACGCCCGCACGCACGCCCACCCACGCATCCATCCATCTATCTACCAACCTGTGAAAATGAATTCGTTTTGGATGAGTTAAATTACTGGTGTAGTGGACGAAAATTAACATGTGTCATGTTGCAATCTGTTCTATCTAGAAGGCAATGGCTGCATTTGGTGGTATTGCCTTCATAAAAGGCATTGTTGGCTTTGGGGTAGCCATAAAACACGACAGGAGGATATTGTTCGGCTACAACATAGCAGTAGGCGTTATCATATTCGGTCAGATTGTCGCCATTGGATCAGGCTATGTTCTTCGAGGCATGCGAGGCACAAATATAGACAGCATGCTCGTTAGGACGCTCGAGGAATCCTACAACGGCGCTGTTATGCACGGTGAACGTATTATGGCAGGAGGATCGAAGATCGATAAGGCCTGGGATTTTGTGATGGCAAGGTCACGGTAAGACACGCTCTTTACTATTTCATCTGTTCGAGTGCGATGTGTTGGACAGTAGCAGCAGGTTTCTTTTATTCTAAACCATTCCCGTCGACCATTTTAATGTTTTGTTTCTGCTAGCGCAATAACGGCAAATTACATCGAGAGCACAGCGACCGCAACATCACTGTAGTATCGCTACATTCTGATAATCGCACGCATTCACGAATTCATCCAGCTGATATTGTCTGTGCGAGTCTGGAGCCTCTGCTGTAGGCTGTAGTCGTGTTAAATCGTGTCATGTTTTTACCTGAAATAAATGTATTCTTCTTGCCGTGCGTACAGGTGCTGCGGCATTGGCAGCCATCTTGACTTCCGCAACAGAGCGCTAAAGTGGAACCGATTGGTGATGTACCGCGGAACTGTCATCAAGTCCGTGGTCCCCCTTATGTGTTGCCGGATGGAAGATCCCATGCATTTCCCGAACGCGATGAGCAAGGTTGAATTCCTTGACATCGGCAAGTGCATTAAGCATGGCAACAAGCAATTTATAAACATGGAAACATGTAGCTATGCTGTAAGTATACATACGACTACATCAGTCAACACACAAAGATCGACGTCTTAGCAATGTGAATGATTAACATTAAGGCGAATATTGATTAACGACGAAGTAAAAAGTAAAACGGCCAACACCCACACAAATGCTGACGTGTGATCTTATCAATTTCTTGTAACGCTCTTTTTGTATACAGTACATTTGTGTGCTTTATATGTCAATGCGTCTATACGGAGTGCGACAATAATACATTACATACCTACGTTCACCAGGGGGACCGTTGACCCTTTGTCAGAACGCTGTCACATAATGTGAACAGCAATCACCGAATGATTCGTGTATGCAATCAGTTTCAATAATCGCATAGGTTTGTGGTGAAAGCATCACGGGTTCTCTTTCCCGATCACTTTTAATGATAATAGGCCCACGCATATGTCTAATCATAAAGATGTTGACACAGTGAATCATGCAAATGCAGAACGCACATTACGTTTGGAAAGATATACACTGTCAATGTTTATATATAGCCGCATCCCAGCTTCCTGACGTAGTATTTTCTTGAAGACTACAACAATCCGAATCTAAACTTGGCCAGCTAGTTATGAAAGTGGCGTTGTCGACGCGACCATGGCGCCACCTTCAAGAAGGAGTTGCAGCTAGCAACTGTTCCATCCAGTCCACTCGCTGTCTTTGGTTAATAGGGCACACCGGTGATTAACGCTTCCGGACCGTTTTGAGCAATACTATGCCATAGACAACTGGTTCCAACCTCGTCCGTACGTGTATTGAAGAACAAAATTACATCAATACGCAAACAATAGTAACTTATTTGCATAATAGTTCCACCTTCCAGATGAGTTTTTGTTGGGTGGAAACCTACTAAACGTGAAAGGAGATCTCTGCTGTGGAAGTTAGGCCCGTGTGCGAAAGAACACATAGACACATAGATAGTACGGCTTGTTGGGGACCGGATCATGAGTGAAAATGGCAAAATAGCAAACAAACGATATGGCGTCAGATGAGACTTGTATGCCCTAGCACAGAGTTCAGTATAACAAATGCGTCATTGACTTAATGACGTTGAACAGGTTACTCAATGTCGGTCGATAAACAATCCACAAGAGAATAGAAATGCGACCGGTAAAGTTACTAAAACAAATTAAGTCAGTAAATAGTAATTTAAATTGTGAAACGTCCTCGTAATTAAAAACCTGGTAAGAATTATCTATAACCAGTGTTCTTTTACAATGTTTGGTGCGTACATGTGTGCGTGTGCATGTGCGCGCGTGGTGCGTGTATAACCCATCAAGATCGAGCTAATCTTCAACCATCAACCTAGGTGTTACTAATATGCTATTAAGCGAACCTGTTCCGTTAATTGATCATATAAAAACACATTATTTGGGCCCATTGCTGACGTAGACAAACTTAGTATGCAGTAAGTTATGTGTACACGATGCTGCTATATAACTACAATAACGGGCTTGCATATTTAAAGGCACAGATAAGGTAAATGTTAGGTGCTATGCACATGGAAGAGTTAATGCGAACCAACTATTTCGAACGGTAATCACACTTTTAACATCAATGGCTTACTGGTAATAAAATATAATCTCAAAGTGTAACATTCAAATGAAAACTTCGACAACAAGACGGCTGCCATATTCGCACTGATGCGTGCGGCCTGGCCAGTGAGCGAGCAGAATCACTTTTAGAGGAATTAGTCCAGGCTCTGCCATATAGGCCCGTAAAAATGTCGAGGTAAACGCAGTTTTTCTTTAGATTTGTATTCTACATACCATGTCTTTCAACAATCCAGGAGGTGCTTTTTGAAAATCCGTGGCATAAGGTCACTGGAGCGTGAAATCCAAAATGGCCGCCGCTGACCAGGTTTTCATCTATAACTTTGGATCTAGAAGGGCTAGATAGCCAAACGTGGTATCAATTCCGCCTAAAAATGACATTCCCGACACGCCTGACCTATCCATTTTACGATTTGACGCCATATTTGATGATAAATCCAACATGGCCGCTCATCCACGACGACTGTCGACTGCAGAAACATAATAAGCCGTAACTCTCGATCGAAATGAGCTAGAAACTGGATTTTTATGTCCGTCTCGATGATTGTGATTATTCCCAATCAAATACATATTATTTCGTTACCTTTCAGGTTGACCATATAGGTCAAAGGTCAAGTTAATGGGTTGAAATCAACATTTTAAAAGCATATCTGGTCACAAAACAGGATATAACTGGTATATACATGAGCCAGATGTCGTATCTCAGTTGCTACCATCATATTTCTGCTGAGATAAAGTCAAATTGATGAGATTATGTTAACTTTTAAAGGTTATAAGCGCTATGTCAAGGTCAAAAGGTCGCTCACCCCTTCATGAAGCCCGCAATTCTGCGCAGCTGATTTACTTGATGATTTGTATTTGTCTTCCCTATCTGCCCCATGGAGGCTTACGTCCATGTGATGGCATTTATCACCATTGCATATGTTCTTTTGATGTGTGGGGGGTTCCCGCCAGCCAGCCCAAACTCTGTGACAGATTATACCATTGCGAGAAAGGTCATAATGCCCGCATGCAGCTGTCTCAGACGGTGATGCCCGTTTTGTGAGATGATGGCGTGTTTCACACGGTTGCAGATATTCTGAGTCAGTCACATTGGTGGTGGACATCTATGGCATGTTTGGAGTGTTTCACTATGCGAAGATTCTACCACGATGCATTGGTTGCTACATCAGAGGTAGTGACCTGGACGCTGCCATATTCAAAGCAGGGCTCTTCGTCAAGGGAGTCCTGATTTCAATTCTCACCGGAAGTCACTACTAAAGATCAATGCCAATCATGCTGATGATTTTCAAGGTGACTGATATTTTCAGTTGAGAGGTTGATGATCTAATACACATGCAGGTGCTTATGGGCGGGAAGAATACCGAAGTAGCACGTTCCACATGTCTTTTCACTCATACAGCCCTTGCTTATCAAGTACAACACTTTCCCGATTGAGTATGAAGCTAAGTTTGATATGGCTGCATTCAACATAAACATCAAGAATATGTTCAACCTATTCATGTATATCACCATTTCAGATCAGGAGAGATGGGGGTGGCTAATACATGTATCCTGCATGTAAATATGTTGCGGTATTTATTCAGGAGTTCGATGGGGTCAATTGCTAGGGGTCTTTCTACGTTAGGAATACTTAGTTGTTAGGGGCGGAAGCCTCAGAACCCTATATGTGTGACAGCTTCAACGACGTCGAATTAGATATTAAGTTGGAGCAGTCCATCCAGCGGGCATCAAAGAGTGGAATAACTCTCGCGGAAGTCTTTTCGCATGACGACCACCTCCTCACCAGCCACCTGTTTGATGGCGAGTTTACCTTTGTCACACGTGGCTCAATTTGAGGCATATCTCATCGATGATGTTAGTGTTGGGATTGAATATAATTATAACGTAGTTTTGTAGTGTCTGACGATACACAATAATACAACTACTGGAGACCTATCTCATGTAGGGTTGAAACAGTGACCCTGCCGGAATTTATGCCAATGGTTAGGCAGTACGCCAACCAATCATGCTTCGACCATTTCGGTCGAGTTGTAAATAAAGTCCTGTCAGTCGGATAGTTGTATTTTCATCTTGTGAAGCCCTTCAGGTTATTTGTGATACCTACATTGATGAATCATGGTGTTAGCAATATAGTCTCAGGAGAGCTCTATCCCTGATGAGTCCACAACGCAGATCGTGAAATGTTGGGTATCATCGGAGAGAAAAAGGATCAGTTGCTGCAACTTATTCAGAAAATAGTGGTTGGTCAGTCTTTCTGTAGTATCGATTGTGTTGAGTGTCACGGTAGTAAACCAAGAACAAGTTCCAGCTCCCCTCCATAGTAGAGAGTCGACAACCAATAGTGATTTTCCAGAGCCTGCAAAAGTATTGAAAGATGCAGATGAAAGGATCGTGCCTCATGCCATCTGGGCAGTCCAACATGGGTGCCAACGTTTAGTCGTTATGTTAAATGATACAGACATAGGCATGCGCCTACTGCATTTCACCCATACGCTAGTCCGTGATAATCTGAAAAACTCTAGGTCAAGTTTGGGACAAGTGAGAAGAGAGAGAGAGAGAGAGAGAGACCGCCTTCCACTACATCGCGAGTGGGCGAGCATCGCGGCCTTCTGGGCGAGCATCGCGGCCTTGTTCTGGAGAAGGTTCACGCATTCACTGGAAAATATTATGTCACCAGCAGAATTGGCACCAAGCATGCAGTGATGCATTGTAATCCCAATGTATATCTGAGTTTGACGATAGAGCAGAGCTACCGGAAACGGTGAACGCGCAAGTGGAAGAGTACCCTTTGCTGGGTTAGGCGGGAGCAAGATGTAACCCATAGGCAAAGAAGTTTTTGTCAAGTGCATCTTCAGGTCCACACCAGTGTCTCTGTCCCCAATGCCATAACCAAAATGCCCCCGCATCGAGTGTTGTGCGTAGACACATCACCAGAGTATTATATTGTTTTTCAAGGGGTTATAGCCAGTGAAGGAAGGCGCCTAAAGATTTGTCAGAGTGGGTGGGAATGTGACGGAGGCACCCTCAAACCGTTGACACGTCATAGCTCCCTATATACTAATATGCTATCCATGTGCAAATGTGGTAATGTGCAGCGCTCGTGCAGGAAATGTGTGGTGATGTGTGTCATTTATTGCCACAAATCACAAGTTCGAAACTGTCAGAATCGTTGTTAGCTAAAAGTGGGATGGAAAGTTTGTTGTACGTGTATACATGCTAGCTAGATATATAGTACATTACAGGTGCTTAATGTTATAAATTACTTCAAAGGTTACAACAGTTTTTGTTTGTCATAATATGTTAAAATAAACAGTGTGACCGATGTCAGATATCATGAATTGACCATCACTTTCAATTCTTGGTTTTCTATATTAAAAGGAGGACACGATTTATGCATATGTTTAGGCACATTTGACCTTGACAGTGCGTATACAACCTCTCAAAGTTAATATAATCTCATTAATTTGACTTTATCTCAGCAGAGCTATGGTGATAGCAACTGAGATGCGACCTCTGGCTCATGTATATACCAGTTATATCCCGTTTTGTGACAGATATGCTTTTAATATGTTGATTTTTACCCATTAACTTGACCTTTGACCTATATGGTCAACCTGAAAGGTCATGAAATAATATGTATTTGATTGGGAATAATCACAATCATCGAGACGGACATAAAAATCCAGTTTCTAGCTCATTTCGATCGAGAGTTACGGCTTATTGTGTTTCTGCAGTCGACAGTCGTCGTGGATGAGCGGCCATGTTGGATTTATCATCAAATGTGGCGTCAAATCGTAAAATGGATAGGTCAGGCGTGTCGGGAATGTCAATTTTAGGCGGAATTGATAGCAAGTTTGGCTGTCAAGCCCTTCTAGATCCAAAGTTATAGATAAAAGCCTGGTCAGCGGCGGCCATTTTGGATGTCACGCTCCAGTGACCTTATGCCACGGATTTTCGAAAAGCACCTCCTGGATTGTTGAAAAGCATGGTATGTAGAATACAAATCTAAAGAAAAACTGCGTTTACCTCGAACTTTTTACTGGCCTATATGGCAGAGCCAGGACTAAATGAACCAATGACGTAGCTATTGCTATGCACTTCAGTGATGGCTGTCAACACATGTAACGAGACACGCTTAGTTACAAATGTCGGTCTTTGATATGGTCGATTTGCCGTAAAACTGTGATTGTACAGTATGCCATCCTGTTTGGTAAACGGCTGTACTAATAGGAATATGAAAATCAAAGCGCTCTCGTGGTTCCATTTCCCGTTGGTTAGATCAGAACCGAAGTTCAGAAGCAGTTGCCAATTTCATCACTGTGAACGGGCAATATCGAAGCACTCTGTTCGGCGATGTATTTCATCACTTAATATGACAAGGCCCGTTGAAACGTCGGCGACGTCGTGTTTTGAAGCTTAATGTTGACGGCATTTAATCCAGCATTCAGCGTTCGTTGAATGCTGACCGCTGGAAATTTTCCGCTGGAAAGTCAGACCGCACGAAGGTTAGTATATTGGATCTTCAGTACTTTAAATTAATCATTTTAACCTTGCACCATTTTAGTGATTGTAGTACCCATGTGGTATATGTTGTAATGACTCATCTACGTCAGTATATTGTCCATGACCGTCCGGCACAGTTTACTTTGTTTAAGGAACACTACGCGTACACTGAGCCGGTCGATACAACTGGGCCAATCCGGTACATGCCTTCCATCGTTCATTTTACGGTTTTATTAATTTTGTTTTAATTTATGGTATTTTAAATGGTATTACTGTCGCGTAAATAAAGGTTTATATATGCTGGAATACGCGGAAATATAATATGAAGTTAACTGCAATTAATATTCGCATAAGTGATACTACAGGACTTTGACATCGCTTGCGTAGTCAGCTTTCAAAATTACTGCCTTTCTCAGATTCGCAATTCATTGTTTTCAGACTGACCACTCGGAAAGTCCAAGCCAGCATTGACTGCTATTGTTTCAGTAAATGAATTATTCAAACTTCGAAAACTGACAATGCGAATGTTGGATTCAATCACGTTATTTGGACCTCAGACTCTTCAACAAGATACCATTGTTTTACATATTATGTGTTCCTGGTGACCAACCGTTCAGTTCATATACATCTTTTATAACAGAAAATGTTAATGTAAAGAATGAACAGTTAGCTGTGATAGGACAATACGGCGACAGTAAACAAAAACTCATTGCAAATTTGCAATAGTATTAGGTGTAGTTTCTTGTTATATTATCATAGATATTCCTTTCCATGTATTGTTTCAACGTGTAATCCTTGTGTATATTGGATAATAGAACAATCTTCAATGGTTACAAAACTGCTAAAATGTTTTATGTATGCAAAAATGTATGGCAGTGGTTTTTTGTGTTAATAACATTCTCATTTGTTGTTGGATACAGAGAACAGTGGGTATTTATCCTGCACAACATCACTGAGGTCAATGGGTGATACAAAATGCCAAGTTTCATAATTGTTCGCACGAGCTACATGTCCGTATCGCTAGTTACTGCACGACATATTCTGCAAACTCTGCCCAAGCAATAGACAGCACTTCTATAAAGGTAAGATATAACTAATACACGACAACATGTATTTGTTTGTAAATTATCGACATTTTTCTAATAATAGCATGGCCACATTGTATTATGTCACGGTGGTTGCATCATCCGATTCGTACGTCTCAGCCATTTCAAAGTTCGTGCTTTAAATTAAGTAAATTCAAGCTGTCAACGTGTAGTAGTACAGCATGTTCTGCTTATTATAGGGATGAAAGTACAACTCATGCTATCTGCTCCTGCATAGAAAGTCCGGCCACGCCCAGCGCAGAAACCCTGTCACCAATGCTGTTGTCTGACCATGAAGGTGCAAACGATGGGTGCTGCGGAAGACAGTACAGCAGAATGTTGACCTGCAAACCCATCTGCGCATGCGGATGGAAAGAGGGAATGATGTATTTGTCAGAAATCTGAAACTACCAACAATGAATGTCCTGGCTGGAATTGCAATCATTAGAACAAATATGTCCAAGCTAATGGAACAAGATACGCTGGCGTCAATAATCAGATAATTTATACGTAGTCCATCCAACTACTTATATACAGATAAGTTTATAATTCTCAATGACAACAGCCCCATGTGGCGAGTCTTAGCCCTCATGTTGTTTCCCGCTGACGAACTTATGACTGGCACACACAGGTATGGCTCTACGTACAGCTTCGACCAAGCCTGCTGTGGATCTACCAGGTAAAACTCTGAGACACCTGAAATACACTAAGGCTCAAATAAACATACCAACTATACAGCAGTTTCGAAACCATATCCTGGCGTGTCGAACCTTGAGCACAATTGTTCACTCAACATTGCTCCAGTTCACTCAGCTATGTGAATGAGTACCAGCACCAGTGGACATTTTATTTACATGACCAGTCATCACGCATTAATTGTAGCATGGTCGGATGCTTCCCTTTGTCGAGATGGTGTTCACTTGAACGGGTGGGCCTGGAGTAAAGTGCTCAGCACTCTGGACAATCCTGAAGATTGCACAATGTAAGAACATACCGTTATTAACAATGTTGACAGGTGATGTATTAAAACAGAGATAGTTTAATTTCTTGTCAAAGCAAATATTTTATGTGTTTGTATGAAATCATTTGACCTTTTCTCAATTCTCACATAGTGGACATGCTACTCGAAATGTTCTAGAATGATCCTACATCATTTATTAAACATGATGAAAAATTGGTACATTTCCATTATGAAGTAATGTGTCATGTTTTTACAACTATGTATAGTACAGCGTATCTACAATTTATGAAATGTCATGCGTATTATATAAATGTTGTCAAGTGGTGTTCTCGTTACACTTGTGTTCTGGAAATTCCAGCACCTACCCGATCATTTGACTATATGAAAATATACTTACGTATTTGTTGGCAGATCTATTTGCCAGTTGTTAACTGAATGTGTCTACATACAAGCACTTGTATAGAATACACAAAAGTTGAGATTCAATTAAGGAGGGCTACTCGACAGGCAGCGAGGTCGTTAGGGCAATCTGTTGCACGAGAGATAGATCAACGTAAATCCAAAACCTTTCTGGAAGAATGCTCAGTCCAAAATGAAAGCCAGACGAAGAGTAGCCGATCTCGAAAAGGAAGAGAATGTCGACTAAACCATAGACCGCGAGAAAACAAAGATCATGCTTAAATTACTTAGCGCTGTTTTTACTAGGAAGATATGGCAAATATACCGACAGCGGAAGAAAGACATTTAGAGGATTTAAACTTCAAAATCGAAGATGTTGAGAGGAAGCTGAGGAACCTAAACATTGAGAAATCTGGCCTAGATAGGATACACCGTCGACATTTTAATGAAGTAATTCAGTAATTGACATTGCTTTATACTTTATATTTCAGGAAATGACGGACATTGGAATATTACCTAAAGTTTGGAAAATTACAAATGTCCACCAATCATTTAAAGAAAGTTATCAGCAGCAAGAATTTACTGGATGAAGATCTTGTATTACTCAACTTAGTTAATAGTAGTATAAAGGGGCTTTTCAAGGATACCTTGGCGCGGAGCGGTGGAAATTCCTATGTTAAAAGATAGGGAGGAGCTCCGGTAGAACCGGAGGGAAAACATTCTGGAGCAAATTTGGTGGAATAGCCCCGGTGGAAGGTCAAAGGTCACGTGCCAAGGTCAAGTGGTGCTCCCTGCGGATAGGTCGTGTACTAGTGGCGCCTCCTTACGGACAAGTCACGAACTAGTACTGTCCAAATTCGTGCGTCTATTTTTAAGGCGCCCCCTGGTGGCTAGGTCGTGTACTAATGGCGCCCCCTTACGCACAATTCACGAACAAGTACTGTCCAAATTCGTGTGTCTTATTTTTTTTACATACGTCAAAATGGATAGATGACGAACTACAAACTAGGTGAAAGAACAGGTGGAGTCATCTGACGGATACGTATTCGGCTAATCGATCACGTGACTTAATAATATAGCTGTCAACTGTGTGTGTGTGTGTGTGTGTGTGTGTGTGTGTGTGTGTGTGTGTGTGTGTGTGTGTGTGTGAGAGAGAGAGAGAGAGAGAGAGAGAGAGAGAGATAGTATGTGTGTATGTGTGCTTGTGTGTGAGAGAGTGTGTGTGTGTCCGTGTGTATTCGCGTGTGTCCGTAAATGTTCGCATGTGTTCGCACGTTTCCGTAAGTGGTCGTGTGTGTTCGCGTCTGTCCGAGTGTGCTAACTTCGTTCCATTTCACCGCCATGACTTTGTCAATTTCACTTATTTTTAGGGTTTACATGCCATAACTTTGTCAAGTTTGTCATATTTTATTCAGACGGTGCGCCAACTTTGTACCATTTCACATATTTTTAGCGTTTTACCGCCATGACTTTGTCAATTTCATGTATTTTTAGTGTTTACATGCTATAACTTGTCGTTGCGCAATCCATACACACGAGACTAGGACAGTTTTATGTCATGCGCAGACCATAAGTTCCGTTACAATGACGCTTCCTACCACGTGCAATACACAACTTCCGTAAAAATGTCGCGTCACATCAGGACCATAACACAATTTCTTGCAAAATTACACATTCAATCATAGTGATAACGTAAAAAACTAGTGCCATTTAAAGTTTCCAAGAAATAACCCTGCCAACGTTTCTTATTTTACTGAGCCAGTGTGCTCACCTCGTTCCATTTCGTAACGTTTCACCGTTTCATTGCGCTACACAGGTGGTGTTTTCACAAATTTAATTAAGTTATTCTTGTAACTTGTAGTAAAATAGTATATTTTTCTATTCTACGCCATAACTTTGTCATGTTTTTCATATTTTACTAACTCGGTGTGCCAACTTTGTACCATTTTACAACTTTTTTCATCGTTTCACCGCCATCACTTTGTCAATTTTACGTGTTTTTAGTGTTTACATGCGATAACTTTGTCATGTTTTTCTTATTTTACTAACTCGGTGTGCCAGCTTTGTACCATTTTACAACTTTTTTCATCGTTTCACCGCCATCACTTTGTCAATTTTACGTGTTTTTAGTGTTTACATGCCATAACTTTGTCATGTTTTTCATATTTTACTAACTCAGTGTGTCAACTTTGTACCATTTTACAACTTTTTTCATCGTTTCACCGCCATCACTTTGTAAATATTACGTGTTTTTAGTGTTTACATGCCATAACTTTGTCATGTTTTTCATATTTTACTAACTCCATGTGCCAAATTTGTACCATTTCGCAACTTTTTCAGCGTTTCACCGCCATCACTTTGTCAATTTTACGTGTTTTTAGTGTTTACATGCCATAACATTATATTTATAAAACAAGTTATGTTTACAAAACAAAATACAAAACAAAAGTTTACAAACACGTTATGTTTACAAAACAAAATACAAAACAAAGTTTACAAAACAACACTAAAGTTTACAAACACATTCTGTTTACAAAACAAAATACAAAACAGAAAGTTTTCAAAACAAAACTAAAGTTTACAAACACGTTATGTTTACAAAACAAAAGTTTACAAACACGTTATTTTTTCAAAACAAAATACAAAACAGAAAGTTTTCAAAACAAAACTAAAGTTTACAAACACGTTATGTTTACAAAACAAATGTTTACAACACAAATGTTTACAAAACAAAAGTTTACAAACACATTCTGTTTACAAAACAAAATACTGAAGTTTACAAACACGTTATGTTTACAAAACAAAATACAAAAACAGAAAGTTTACAAAACAAAATACAAAATAAAATTTACAAACACGATATGTTTACAAAACAAAACAAATGTTTACAACACAAATGTTTACAAAACAAAAGTTTACAAACACGTTATGTTTACAAAACAAAATACAAAACAGAAAGTTTACAAAACAAAACTAAAGTTTACAGACACGCTGTTTACAAAACAAAATTTTTGAACAGGTTATGTTTACAAAACAAAACAAAATAAAAAGTTTACAGACAAGTTATGTTTACAAAACAAACAAATGTTTACAAAACAAAAATTCACAGACAAGTTATGTTTATAAAACAAAACTAAAGTTTACAAACACATTATGTTTACAAAACAAAATACAATACAAAAGTTTACAAACACGTTATGTTTACAAAACAAATGTTTACAACACAAATGTTTACAAAACAAAAGTTTACAAACACGTTTTGTTTACAAAACAAAATACAAAACAGAAAGTTTTCAAAACAAAACTAAAGTTTACAAACACGTTATGTTTACAAAACAAATGTTTACAACATAAATGTTTACAAAACAAAAGTTTACAAACACATTATGTTTACAAAACAAAATACAAAAGTTTACAAACACGTTATGTTTACAAAACAAAACAAAACAAATGTTTACAAAACAAATGTTTATAAAACAAAAGTTTACAAACACATTCTGTTTACAAAACAAAATACAAAACAGAAAGTTTTCAAAACAAAACTAAAGTTTACAAACACGTTATGTTTACAAAACAAAAGTTTACAAACACGTTATTTTTTCAAAACAAAATACAAAACAGAAAGTTTTCAAAACAAAACTAAAGTTTACAAACACGTTATGTTTACAAAACAAATGTTTACAACACAAATGTTTACAAAACAAAAGTTTACAAACACATTCTGTTTACAAAACAAAATACAGAAGTTTACAAACACGTTATGTTTACAAAACAAAACAAATGTTTACAAACAAATGTTTACAAAACAAAAGTTTACAAACACGTTATGTTTACAAAACAAAATACAAAACAGAAAGTTTTCAAAACAAAACTAAAGTTTACAAACACGTTATATTTATAAAACAAAAATTTTACAGACAAGTTATGTTTACAAAACAAAACAAAATAAAAAGTTTACAGACAAGCTATGTTTACAAAACACAGTATAAAAACACGTTATGTTTACAAAACAAAAATGTACAGACAAGTTATGTTTACAAAACAAAAACAAAACAGAAAGTTTACAAACGTGTTATATTTACAAAACCAAAACAAAATAAGAAGTTTACAGACAAGTTATGTTTACAAAATAAAGTTTACAAACACGTTATGTTTACAAAACAAAACAAAAGTTTTACAAATTTTACATGTTTACAAAACAAAACACAAAACAGAAAGGTTACAAACACGTTATGTTTATAAACAAAAAATTTACATACAAGTTATGTTTACAAAACAAAAACAAAATAAAACGTTTATAGACAAGTTATGTTTACAAAACAAAAGATTAGAAACAAGTCATGTAAACATAACTTGTCTGTCTAAACTTTCTGTTTTGTATTGTTTTGTTTTGTGAACATAACTTGTCTGTAAAGTTTTTATTTTGTTTTGTTTTATAAACATAACTTGTATGTAAACGTTTTGTTTTATATACGTAACGTGTTTGTAAACTTTCTGTTTTGTATTTTGTTTTGTAAACATAACGTGTTTGTAAAACTATTGTTTTGTTTTGTAAACATAAATTGTCTGTACATTTTTGTTTTGAAAACATAACTTGTTTGTAAACTTTTGTTTTGTAAACATAACTTGTCTATAAACGTTTTGTTTTTGTTTTGTAAACATAACTTGTCTGTAAACTTTTTATTTTATAAATATAACGTGTTTGTAAACTTTTGTTTTATAAAATTAACTTGTCTGTAAAAAAATTTGTTTTGTTTTGTAAATATAACACGTTTGTAAACTTTCTGTTTTGTTTTGTTTTGTAAACATAACTTGTCTGTACATTTTTGTTTTGTAAACATAACGTGTTTGTAAACTGTGTTTTTGCTTTATAAATATAACATGTTTTTAAACTTTTGTTTTGTAAACATTTGTTTTGTAAATATTTGTTTTGTTTTGTAAACATAACGTGTTTGTAAACTTTTGTATTTTGTTTTGTAAACATAATGTGTTTTTAAACTTTTGTTTTTTAAACATTTGTGTTGTAAACATTTGTTTTGTTTGTAAACTTTAGTTTTGTTTTGTAAACTTTCTGTTTTGTATTTTGTTTTGTAAACAGAACGTGTTTGTAAACTTTTGTTTTGTAAACATATTTGTTGTAAACATTTGTTTTATAAACATGTGGTGTTTGTAAACTTTTGTTTTGTATTTTGTTTTGTAAAAATAACGTGTTTGTACTTGTCGGTAAATTTTTGTTTTATAAATATAACGTGTTTGTGAACTTTAGTTTTGTTTTGTAAACTTTCTGTTTTTGTATTTTGTTTTGTAAACACAACGTGTTTGTAAACTTTAGTTTTGTTTTGTAAACGTTCTGTTTTGTATTTTATTTTGTAAACATAACGTGTTTGTAAACTGTTGTTTTGTTTTGTAAACATAACTTGTCTGTAAACTTTTGTTGTGTAAACATTTGTTTGTTTTGTAAACATAACGTGTTTATAGACTTTAGTTTTGTTTTGTAAACTTTGTTTTGTATTTTGTTTTGTAAACATAACGTGTTTGTAAACTTTTGTTTTGTAAACATTTGTGTTGTAAACATTTGTGTTGTAAACATTTGTTTTGTTTTGTAAACATACCGTGTTTGTAAACGTTTGTTTTGTATTTTGTTTTGTAAACATAACTTGTTATATAAACATAACTTGTATGTAAACTTTAGTTTTGTTTTGTAAACATAACGTGTTTGTAAACTTTTGTTTTGTATTTTGTTTTGTAAACATAACTTGTTTTATAAACAAAGTTATGGCATGTAAACACTAAAAACACGTAGAATTGACAAAGTGGTGGCGGTGAAACGATGAAAAAAGTTGTAAAATGGTACAAATGTGGCACACCGAGTTAGTAAAATATGAAAAACATGACAAAGTTACGGCATGTAAACACTATAAACACGTAACATTAACAAAATGATGGCGGTGAAACGGTGAAAAAAGTTGTAAAATGGTACAAAATTGGCACACCGAGTTAGCAAAATATGAAAAACATGACAAAATTATGGCATAGAATAGAAAAATACACTATTTTACTACAAGTTACATGAATAACTTAGTTAAATTTGTGAAAACACCACCTGTTATAACGCAATGAAACGGTGAAACGTTACGAAATGGAACGGGGTGAGCATACTGGCTCAGTGAAATAAGAAAAGTTGGCAGGGTTATTGCGTGGAAACTTTAAATGGCACTAGTTTTTTACGTTATCACTATGATTGAATGTGTAATTTTGCGAGAAATTGTGTTATGGTCCTGATGTGACCCGACATTTTTACGGAAGTTGTGTATTGCACGTGGTAGGAAGCGTCATTGTAACGGAAGTTATGGTCTGCGCATGACATAAAACTGTCCTAGTCTCGTGTGTATGGATTGCGCAACGACAAGTTATAGCATGTAAACACTAAAAATACATGAAATTGACACAAAGTCATGGCGGTGAAACGCTAAAAATATGTGAAATGGTACAAAGTTGGCGCACCGTCTGAGTAAAATATGACAAACTTGACAAAGTTATGGCATGTAAACTATAAAAATAAGTGAAATTGACAAAGTTATGGCGATGAAACGCTGAAAAAGTTGTGAAATGATACAAAGTTGGTGCACCGGCAGTCATGGCGGTGAAATGGAACGAAGTTAGCACACACGGACAGACGCGAACAGACACGACCACTTACGGAAACGTGCGAACACATGCGACCATTTACGGGCACACGCGAATACCCACGGACACACACACACACACACACTCTCTCTCTCTCTCTCTCACACACAAACACACATACACACACCCACTATCTCTCTCTCTCTCCCCCCCCCCCCCCACACACACACACTCACACACACACACACACACACACACACACACGTACAAACACACTCACACACACACACACACACACACACACACACACACACACACGTACAAACACACACACACACACACACTCACACACACACGTACAAACACACACACACACACACACACACACACACACACAAACACATACACACACACACACACACACACACACACACACACACACACACACACACACACACACACAGTTGACGGCTATAATATTAAGTCACGTGATCGATTAGCCGAATACGTATCTGTCAGATGACTCCACCTGTTCTTTCACCTAGTTTTTAGTTTATTAATTATGTTTATTAAGTATGCACATCCAGTTACACATCACATTGCCAAGTGGTTTAATAACATATAATGATGTACTGTAGTTGTTAAATTTAGGTGATTTTGCTAGAAAAATCAAACTAATAATGAAACAATAAAATAATTCACGAACCATGTGTAGATCATGAAGGTGCCAATGGGTAAGGCACTGGTGTTGTCCCTATCAACACAGCTCTGAATCTTAGCCAACTGATTTATAGTTCATTCAGGTCTTCCTCACAAATGATTGTTTTAATTCTGCCGTTCGAGTCCTTGGTGACGATTCTCCCATCATACGACCAGCAGTACTGAAGCTGGTGTTTTCACTTTTTTTCCCTGCATAGGTAGAGAAGTCTCGCTCTTTTCTGTGTGAGATCTTCAGAGATGAAGACAGTCGGCTGTTTGCCGCCAATGTGCTTCCTGGCTTTCATAAATGTGGTTTTTGATTCGTGGTCTTTAAATTGTTTGATAACTTGTCGGGAATGCTGTCTATTTGTGATGGATGTTCTCGGCCCAATTCTGTGAGCCCTGTTGACGTTATTGAGTGTGAGAGGCACGTCCATGTCGGTGAACAGGTCTGTAAGAATGGTTTCCAGCTGTTCACCATCGGTTTTTTCTTTGATTCCGGAGACACGGACAGATGATCGTCGGCTGTATTGCTCCAGGTTGTCCAGTGACTGTTCAATCTGGTCGATGCGGGTGCCAAGCTTTTTTTTCAAGTTGGTCGATCCGTAGATCTTTTTCTTTCAGGTTTTATTCTAGGATATTCAATCTGTCATTGATCTTGTTTGCCACAATATCGGCTATCTTGCCCGCCAGAGTTGCAATGACATCATCGTCCCCCAGTGCTCGTTTCACGCACTGCAATATCTCGTCGTCAGCAGTTGACTTCTTCCGGTCGGACGGCGTCGCTGATATTACACAATAGGGCCCACTCGTGCTAGGTTGTTGACGCAGATTTCACGCACCGTTGGAGCGGACTTTGGAGCAGACTTCACACGCCGGTGACTTCGCTAGAGCGATAATGCGTTCGTTTGTAGTTTATCGCTTATTTTAAGGGCTACTAACGTATCAATTCAGGTCTCAGTCGGCAGATACCATCTGCGAGATTCTAATTAGCTCAAATTTCATCGGCATGGGACTCACCAGTTCACTGATTCTACATGGTCAACAGAAGAAGCGGACCCAAAATGATCTGCCAACGATGTCTAGTCGCGCACGAGGGAAGTGGTAATGTAATGTAATGGTTGTAATTCACTATTTCACAATTTTAATTAACTAGTTGCACTGCACTATTATGATGCTGCTGTATAGGTTTTTGTGTTTTTTGTTCACGAATTATTAATTGTTGCGTAATTGTTAAAATACATGAATAAGGAAAATAAGCATTGTTGCTTAAATCCAATTGTTACATTGTAACATGTACTTTGACATGAAATTATTACTTTACTGTATTACTTTACTGTATGTACATGACATTATGAAACAATAAAGCTATTATTATATTATAGTTCGTCATCTATCCACGAGGGGGTGCTACATGACCCCTAACACCATTTTGACGTCATTTAAAAAAATAAGACACACGAATTTGGACAGTACTAGTTCGTGAATTGCGCGTAAGGGGCACCACTAGTACACGATCTATCCACCAGGGGGCGCCTTTAAAAAGAAGACGCACGAATTTGGACAGTACTAGTTCGTGACTTGTCCGTAAGGAGGCGCCATCAGTACATGACCTATCCGCCAGCGGGCACCACTTGACATTGGCACTTGACCTTCCACCGGGGCGGGTTGAATTGGGGCTATTCCACGAAATTTGCTCCAGAACCTCCTATCTTTTAACATGGGGATTTCCACCGCTCTTCGCCAAGGTATCCTTGAAAAGACCCTACTATACTACTGTTAATCAATGGAAGATTGTACACAAAATGCTAGAAAATGGAGATTGTTTCGATTGTATATATACACACTTTAGAATGGCCTTTGACATGTTACCACTCGAGAGACTGCTTGCAAAGCAAAGTGAATACGGAATTAAAGGTAAACCTTTGCAATGGATTGAAGCATTCATCACTGGTCGCACACAACGAGTTTTAGCGAACGGAACACCATCATCATGGACGAATGTTTTAAGCAGTATACCACAGGGCAGTATCCTTTGTCCTATACTTTGTATAATATAATATTAATGAACTAACAGGTGCATTAAGTGAATCATGTGGGTTAATGATTTTTGCAGACGATACAAAGTTGCACCATAAGAACTCAATGACACAAGATTGCTTAAACCTTCAGGAATATCTGGATAGACTTCAGAACTGGGCTGAGAAATGACAGCTGGAACTTCATTTCGATAAGTGTGTAGTCTTGAGAATAGAAAACGAATAACCAGAAGATATAATGTGTCTAGAACGTAGCTGCATGGAGAACCATTTAGATATACACATTATGCATGTGCAGCTTCTATGGATCGTTCATATCCTCGCACGATATGTTTATTAACGACTTATATTACGATACGTGTACACGGGGATACTCAATGAAATTTGTTAAGTAATTAGACAGTCTCTGCATGCGGTCAAGTCGCAGCCGCCTCTTGACAGCATACATACACCTGTCGGAGAGTTTCGCTGAACCAATACAAACAAGTTTGCACATTTCGACACTTCTCAATAACGTCTCGGCTTGTCACTCGCCTCTGCATTTCAACTTCCGGCGGATCCTTTTACCATATTAACCGGCACGTTCTGGTCTATCTTGAAAATCAACAACGGCGCAGCTCCATACTCTAGCAACATAGTATTGTCTGTCGAAGTTCGATAGACGATGTTTTCAATTGTTTGATTAATAAATAAGCGACGTTACAAATGTCATTACCGTTGGAAATTATTGGTTTGCATTAACTGTTAATCGCATAGAATTGAAACATTTCATAATGTTTCCATTTAAATGATTGTCTCAGAACGCACATCACGTTCATCCTGCAATACCAGTTGATTAAAAAATGTGGAAGATAAGCGAAATCCACGTGCATAATCGTGATAGAAATTATCATAATATTTGCATATGTTATGGTATTGACATTGTGGTGGATCTGCCACACGTTGCATCTGTCACACACTGGCAAATATCCTAGTCGATGCTACATAACGTTGGATATTGCATATACTCTGGCAACATCGATTACTGCTGTCTTATCCTATATTAAACGTGTACCGCGGCAAATAGCTATACAAAATAAACACAAACAACATTTTATATTAATATGTATGTAGTGATACTGTATAATTGCCATGTGTGTTTTCTAAAATAAGCCGCCCATATAGTTAGATATTAAGTGCTGTATTGTCTCAAATAGATCACGTGAGTAAACGCAGGAGCCGCTTTCCCGAGGAGATTTGCTGCGCGCGTGGTTTCAACAATGATTGCAAGCTACGCGTTGCGCTCCAAAGGATTTATCCTAAAGTAGTAAGACTCCATTTGAGTAAAAAACATGAACAGATTACATTTCATTCGAATGATCGTAGGTTAGTCTTTGAAGGTTTTTCCAACAAAGAAACGATACACGCATACGCCAGCTCGGTAATAGTTATGGTGTTGTTCACTTAACTATTAATTAAAACGTCGCCTTTAATCCTCCAGATGTACGAGATGCTCTACTATTATACGTCGAACTACTTCTCGGTATCCTGGTGCGTCGTGTTGTTGGATGTGAGCTGCCTCATTACGTCGTATGCCATGTTATACTTGATGCGTGAACGACAACGTCAACGGGATCAATACCGTCTACAGAAGGCTCACTTGTTTAATATGATCGCTGACCTGGCAGTGGACATGTTAAGTCAAAAAGAGAGCAAAGAACATGTGAGCGGCGACGAGAACGAAGATATTGCTCCAGACCACGAGGACGAGGCTGAACTACCCCCACGACGTGGTCAATCAGAGCAGAATCCTGTGCCAGAACCTGTTCCCGAAGAAGTAAACGCCGTTAAAGAATCGGATGTAACAGCCGAAATAGAAGAAGACTCTCCAGATGACTAAGCAAAAGATATATGGCGGCTTCGACGGAAACTTACCGTAAACAATTACTTCTACCTCTACTCGACAGGTATATCAGTGACCTTCTGACGCTCTCTACACTTAACATGGCATGTTATACGGGTTACATCAACAAATCTGTTCCCCTTGAACTTGAACTTGTTATGAGTATTAACAATCCGAATAAACCGTCTTAATTGAGCTACTTGTGTACATATATAATATATTGTCAAAAAAACAGTTACTAGCATATCAAAGGCGACTGTACCTATATGAAAATAAAGATTGCGCCACATCGTATGTATGACTTGCTTATGATTCAGCTCTGTTATTATTGGATTGAATTTAAAATTATTTTAACAACAACTACTAGGCCTACTACTGCATTATACATACAGTGCATACAATGCAAATTGTTGAGAAAAAAAAGGTTAAAGAAGTACAATACATAAAGCATCTGAACAGTGCAATAGAAGGTGCGACAACACTATTTACATGTATAACCATACCAAATTTAATCAAAACGAGATATTGTGACATTTACTAAAGAAAAACCGTAATAACAATAAACAACCTTCGTGAAAATGTTCATCCATTTTGCAGTATATTATTCGAAACAAATTTCATAATTACACAACTAGGAATGTTCGACTTTCTTCTACATTTCGACCACCATCGGCGGCCTTCTTCAGGAACTGAATGTTCAGTGGTCATTGCTCTCTAGGTGGCGCGGCGAGCAGATTGTCCCACACGTGACTTAGTCTGTAGCCCCCCCCCCCCCACCTAGGGGACATTACGGAGTTGTTGCAGTTTGTCGTCACAACAACATACTTCAGCTTCAAGGGCACTATTTACCAAGAAGTTTGGCACAGCGATGGGAAGCCCAATGTCACTGGTGATAGCCAATCTATGTATGGAATCGCTGGAACAACAAGCCATCGCCACAGCTCCAGTAACGTGTCAGCCCCGACTATGGAAGTGATACGTGGATGACCTAACGGAGATCGTGAAGAAAGGGTGTGAACAACAATTGACAGCGCACCTAAACACCATTGATACCACAGGCAATATCAAGTTCACGTACGAAGAAGAGAGTGAGGGGTCACTGCCTTTCCTTGACACACTGATGGCACGGAAAGAGGATGGGACGATCAAACTCCTTGTGTATCGGAAGAAGTCACACACCGACCAGTATGAACTTTAGTTCACATCACCCGCTACATCAGAAACTGGGAGTCATAAAAACACTACTAGACAGATGTAACAACATTGTCACGGACCCAGAGGACAGACGGAAAGAAGAACATCACCAAGGCTCTTTAGGAGTGTGGCTACCCTAAGTGGACTATAAGAAAAATCAGAGAATAGCAGCAAAACCAACAAAGAAAGTCCAAGGATAAGAACAAAGACAAGTCAAGATGTATGGTTACACTAACATATGTCCAAGATGTGACGGAACTGGTACAGCGTATCCTAAAACATCATGATATAACATCAGCTGTCATACCACACAGAAACCTCAGACAAATACTGGTGCATCCAAAAGACAAAGTAGAAGACAAACACAAGACCGATTGTGTGGACCAAATTCCATGTAAGACATGCAATATGTGTTTCATTGGTGAAATAGGAAGAACATTTGGTACCAGACTTGAAGAACATAAAAAAGAAGTGGAAACAGTAACATCTAGACGTTTTACTCGCAAGGCAAGGAAATATTCGACAAACCTCGAACACAAATCAGCCATAACCGACCATGCGGACAGACACACCTGTGTGATAGACTGGGAAGGAGCGAAAGTGGTGGATAAGGAGACGAACAGGTGTGCACGTTGGATAAAAGAAGTCATCTGGATTAGGAAGACGGAACCAACTATGATCAGTGACGAGGGGGGCTACATATTAAGTCAAGTGTGGGACAGTTTGCTCGCCACACCATCTAGCGAGCAGTGACCACTAAACATTCAGTTCCTGAAGAAGGCCGCCGATGGTGGTCGAAACGTAGAAGTAAGTCGAACATTGCTAGTTGTGTAATTGTGAAATTTGTTTCGAATAATAAACAATCTGAATGTTTAATTTAGTTATCTAATTGATGTTGGCAAAATGGTCTAGGACTCTAACAACAGTATAACACTTTTTGAAATGATGAAATTTTTTACAACTAATCAGTGAATTATCGAGGGAGTTCCAAAGTTTAACCAGTAACAAAAATAAACATACTTTTTAAGTTAGTACGTACACAGATTTGTTTGAACTTACAATAATCTATGATGATGATAATAATTGTATTCTCCAGCTAGTGTTCGATTGTAGATATTCAGATGCCCCCTACATCGTTTTCTGGAGATAGTCGTCAGCGATGCTCAGAAGATATTCAACACATATCAATGGAACGCATCATTCGACACAAAGACGGTTCTGCGGATCTCTCGGAAGAGTCCGTCACGTTTACGGGTTCCCATTTACGTCCCATAAAATCGACATTGTTTGGTATAAACCCATTTACGGTAGTTTCCCTTGTTCCGGCAATACATGCACATGGTACCTTGCTTCTCTGTAGACGCTTGGTATTGCTCATCATCCCGTGGCATTCATGGGTGAGAAAAATGCGACGATTCCATAAATCTGTCCCAATCAATCGATGGTAATCAGGATATATTTGGTCACGGGCTGCACAACTGGAGGCGAGTTTCTTGTTGTTGATATGTTTGTTTGTTCGCCCACTATACGTGTATACACGTCAATTTCTGGCACTTAAATGGACTGTTTTGGATGGTTCATAAATTGATACCTATTTGGACTTCCCATTTCGTCAGTCCTTCGTAGCGTTCTAGTTGTCGGGTAGCTGTCCTTTACCGACACATTCGGCCTTCTGCCACCTGCCGTCGTGAATCAATTAGTATATCGACGTAGGTAGTCGCAAGGTAGTATCGACGATACTGGTTGTCTCTCTTCCGATGCATTTGGCCTTCTGCCGTCAAGAACAAGAGTTCATAAGATTGCCACCTTAAGAATCAACTCTAGATGGCAGGTGGGGAAAAAACGTTTGGCTTATCGAAAGTCCAACCTATCTATCCAAGTGTATCCCGCCGTTCTGAGGTATAGGTCCATTTTATTTTTAAACATATTAACACTAATAGCACCTATACAATCAGCTGATAATCTGTTCGATTTATTTACTGTTTAGTGTGAAAATCTTCTAATATCTAGTCTACACAGCATCTTTGTTAATGTAACTCCATGTCCTCTAGTCCTTCTTTCCTACTGAACCGAGAGAAAATATTTCTGTCAATATTTTCATACCCATTCAATATTTTAGGCATATCTATTTGATCTCCTCTCAATCTCCTGATCTCTAGTGCTATTAAACCATATTCTTTTAGAAACATTTCATAACTAATATCCCTGAGTTTGGTAGCTTTTTGGTTGCTCTCCTTTGTACTCTTTCTAGCACATCAATATCCTTCTTGCGATATGGCTTCCATGTTTGCATACAGTATTCTAAATAAGGCCTAACTACTGTTTCGTATAGCGGTATTATTAGTTATTTTACAATGTACACCACATTTCGCATAACTAATCCATGAAATTGGTTTCCCTTCGCTGCGGCAACTCCACATTGCGCTGATATCTTCATTTCAGCACTAATAGTTAATCCTCAATCGTTTTGGCTTGGTAAATGCGCGTTATAAATCGGTATTTCAAAGTTAACTGTAAGACGAAGGAAATTATGTCAATAATGAGCATATTTATTTTAGTTTTGAACCTTTAGTCAATTTTATTTATGTGTATGTCAACTCTTCATGTTCAGCAACTGACAGCCAGGTTATTCATTTAGATGCCACCTTATCGTTCATCTCGATACATCGTGGTCTGCTGGTGGACAATTTATTTCAAAACTACAATGTTCGTGATTTTATTCAGTTCAACATTAAACAGTGTGTACCAATGTTTTTTAAACATCGCACAGACCGCGCGGTTGACGCGCAGTACCTTCCAGTTCGACGATGTTTGTGGTGCAGTGGCTGCGTTGGTCTTCTTTGAAGTGCCCTTGGTGGTAGATACAGAAGGAAATCGCATTAAGTAAGAACCCGACATTTAAATACCAACATATATTAAATATGGAACATAATCCAATTGGCTACTTTTAGTCATTATCTTAAGCTAAGATAATTATATATGTCACTTTTGTCAACTAAAACCTGGAACAAACGCTGTTATGTTCAAATATATTAGCAACGAATTTAGTTGCTAGATCGGAGGCCAATGACCAGAAATATCGGATGAATAGAGAAAGATGCGAGCAGACTTATAGTCGAGTTGCCACCCTATACTCTACTGTAGGGAACCTGGAAATGTTTGGTTGTCTAAGGTTTTTTTGCTGAATCATATAGATTATGTGTCCCTGAACTCAAATCCGTGGGATGGCAATGCGCCATCCTTGGGTAACTCGTGGGAACCACGAAATTCCAAGATGGCTGCCGTGAGCCTGGTAAATTACAAAATGTGTTCATCTTTACACTACATCATCCCAGGAACATAATTTGTTTTACGTACACGCATGCTTTGAGGTACGAGGAATTCAATGGAACCATTTATAATAATGTCCGACTATGTTCGCATGACCAACATTCAAAATGGCCGCCATTTTCACCAACAATAGTCAAAATCGAGCATAATTTGATTGTATTTTGCTATATAAATATGATTGTATTTTGTCCATTCCTATGTTTTACCATATTAGGACTTAAAAGGAAGTATTTCAACTGATGCCCGCCTAAGAAAACCGAGTAATATTCAAAATGGCCGTCATTGTAACCAAACATATGCAAGAGCCACGATTTTGTGCCTATTCCTACGTTTTAGCATATGGGTAAGAACATAGTACTGGTATATAATTGTACGGCCTCAATTATACGTGAAATACATGTACCAACACATGAGGAATTTAATGTAATCATTTTTTGTGGTCACGTGACACAAATTTAAGATGGCCGCCATTTCTACCGAAAATAGCTCGAAGATTTATTTTCAATTTCTCTTCAGCATTGAACATTCATCATGACTGAGTTACAGGAAGGCTAATAGTTGTACTTTCATGTATATGTATATGACTACAGCTGACAAGAAGCACAAAAAGCTTGGGAAATGACACACAAAATGGTACAACTTTAAGAGTATAACGTCAAAAGTACTGAATTATATAATTCCTGATACACCCTGAGAACTTGTTTGCAATGGCAAGTTTCATTTGGGTATTGACCCAGTGTACATTATTAACCATTGGTATTTAAACGATAAATCATTCCCATTATGTTCTCATAGAAAAGGTCATTCGCCCATTCTCTCTAACTCCCCTCTTCCTCCGTACTATCACCTGCATCCTCATTATCGTTTCTAGATTCATTGTCATCATGTTTGGTGAAAGGATTGAAGCACATGGCTTCGCCAACACAATACCAGTATGGCGTGCAAGATAATCCTGCGGAATGACAGCTACATGCATGACTGCTGCAAGCTTTCCCGACCTAGATACATTACATGGCATGTGATGGAAATGCAGCATATGTTGCCAGATGATGCCAAGATGGATCTGTTAGCAGGTGCTCATCTATGTCGTCATAGGCCAGGCATATAGAATTCTTTGTCTGCAGACCAGTTTGGAGAGCAAACATACATCAAGCAGGGTAAGATGCCTGGGGATTTGAAGGGATTAGCCATGTCAGAAGACCAAGTGGCCATTTGGGTAGAGTCCTACCCCGTCTGTGCCCATGTCACACACGCCATAGAGTCCATGTATTCAGCTGATGATAAGATGGAGAAGGAGGAGAAACGTAAGGAGGAAGGAGAGAAGAGGCGCATACTCGATACATATGTCTGAGGACAGGGACACACTCCACTCTAGTCTCTAAACTGAAAGTGGATGATCTTCAGCCACATGCTCCAGACATAGTCATCGTCGATGGCCAACAACTGCTATATGACATTGTTTGGTCATGTGCTGGGTCTGCTTCAAATCTCGCCAACAGCATGAGGGATAGACTCGGTCAGTACCAACCAACAGTAGTGCTGGTCATCTTCGATCGCTATGATGACAGGTCAGCAAAAGATCATGAGTGAATCCGGTGTGCAGGTGAAGGGTCTGTTAACTACAATATCACAACATCAAGCAAGCTCCCATGCCGCGATGCCATCATGAAGAGCAAAGCGAATAAGAAGGCTCTCGTCAGAGTTTTCTCACATACAATTTGGGCAACAACGTGACGATGGTTGGAAGAGACGAGAGTGTGTACAGCCACAATGAAGCATCAGCTATCTTCTGGAAGCTGTAAAAAATGGTAAGAATAGTGTACGAGTGATCAGCGATGACACTGACGTCTTTGTTCTGCTTATCGTCTAGGCGCCGTATGCATGGCCAGGGACTATCTCGCGAAACTGGGTATAACTCGGTTGCGAGGTCGCAAGTTCGCTAATCCGGTATGCATGAGCACCGCATAGGCTCGATTTTAGGCTGTTGCCCGCACTGCGACCGCCTATCTCTAGGCCCTCTAGCTAGGAGGTGTAACTCTTAGGCGGTGGTGATAAAAATGGCGGCCGTAGTAGTTTGGAGAAGTCAACACAGGAGGAATTTGAGGCGAAATCGGGTATTCCGGGATAGGAAGAATCCACTGGATATGTACGATGATGCGGAGTTATACGACAAGTTTAGATTTTGCCGTCACGATATCCTAACAATCGTGGATGAACTGCTAGACGACTTAGAGTACCCCGATCGACACGCGACAAGGCTCCTTGCCGGCTATTCTGCAAGTTATGGTGGCATTGTGGACGTATGCGAGTTTGTTTCTAGAACTTGGTGGCTGAGACCATCCGTATCGATCAGTCAACCGCATCCCGAACCATCCACCGTGTGACCAACGCTTTGTTCGCTCGGATGCATGAGTGGGTACAGCTACTGACGCAATAACAAGCCGACCGACAGAAGGCGAGTTCCTCCGGCTAGCGGGATTCCCCACCGCGGTGGCATGCATCGACGGGACCCACGTCCGCACGAGCACGAATATGTCAACAGGGAGAATTTTCACTCGATAAACGTCCAGGTAACGTATGATTTATCAAATAGTTTAAATTTCACAAAACCTTTATGCAATGTGACTCTATTTTAACATACTATGTATTTACTGAACTACTTCTTGAAGTACTTGAATGACCATAATTTTGTTAAATTATGCGAATACATGATCAAGATTTAAATACAACTTCATAATTAAAATGTAATTACATTTTATTAACTATTTGTAATTGTATGTGACACTATGTAAAATTAATCGGTTGTATACATTTGTATTTACATACTTCCCTAAATTATTAGATTTTTTTTCAAATAATATTTCAAGTACTTTTATTTGAGTATGGCTATTATTAAATGAAGAGTTAGATTTCATTTGCTTTTCTTCAGTCAAAAATGTCAATAGATCATTTGAAAATTGACCACATTTTCTAGTAAGAAAGAAAACCATTATCACTGAGGTCATACCAATGAAAGCAGGTTACATTTTCTAGTTGTCACCTGTGAGCAAATTGGTTTTGTTGCTAATAACACTCCTAACACATATTTGCTCTGTATTGTCTGAGGGGAGGTAGAAGTTCCTCAAAAATTATTACGTGCCTATATTGTTGACATTTGACAGCATACCAACTGTAGCTATGTAGGAATATATCATCACAAATATGATGATGTATTGATTTGACCACATATACAGGGTACTTGAAGTATTATTATTATTCACTTATGTGAAACACCTATGTACATTGTACACTGTGAAACAGTTAATTTTGCCTTTTGTGCCAGTCACTGCTGGCGGCCTTAATAGTTTGGAGAAGTTTCCTCTGATTAAAGTACACTGTAACTACATTATTTGCACAGGCAACTTAATTGCAATTAGTAACCAGACATCTGTCCCCAGCCACCAGCTCCTACTATTGTTTGTTCAAGTGCTCCTTGCAGCTGATAACACATGGCTACACTTTGAGGACAGGGTAGCTTACATAGATGTCTGCATGCTAGGGGTTTATTGCTTGAATGGAAAGGCTGTTTTTATTTTGATAGATAAAGGGAATGATGTAGGATACTTGGATCTTTTTACCTATGCACAGTTTTTTATTTGCAAAAATGTCCAGGGACTATTTTACTGTAGTCACTTAAACTTAACAATAAAGTGGTGTTTGAAATGCATCAGTTACAAATTCAACACTTAATAATAAAGAAATAATTGTATTTCACCCCTGTGCTATTGACCACCTATAAATAAAATGTAAGACACAGTTTTGTTTCATGCACAAAGCATACACATAAAGTATTAAAAAATACATTGACTCAGGTATAAAAACATGCACATTAAATGAGTGTCATCTGTCTCTGTTGTAGTTCATATGTGATGCTGACATGAGGATTATGAACTGCATTGCCATTTGCCAAGTGGCTGGGTTCAGTGCAAGATTCCAGAATCCTGAGGGAATAGCAGCTGTTTCAGCATTTGAGTCGCCACAAAAACCATTGACTGGTGTTTTTTTTGGGGACAGTGGGTATATATTCTCTCACCGATCCTCAACGGGTGGAATTAACAGGAACGGTCATACACAGATGCCCACTGTATCAACGTAGTGGTCAAAGTAGCAGTTAACTGCTGCTGTAGTGACTCCACTTGCATAAACCAGCTGGCCCCCTAGGTCAGGCTGTGGTGGAAGTTCTGGCAGTGGTGCAGGCATCACAGAAGATGATACATCTGGAATGCCAAAACATGTTCCTTTAGTAACTTATTTGAATTAGCACATGCACTTTGTTATTGACATTGACATAGTCAATCATGTTTTCTTAACTGAAGAATAGAGTCACTATACCTGTATGTTACCATGGTTCAGTCTTACCCGACATGCTGTTTACTCACGTAATATACAAGATGTTCATTTAATTGATCAAAAATGTATGTATACTCCCATACACCAACATGTGTGTGTGTGTGTGTGTGTGTGTGTCTGTGTGTCTGTGTGTGATATGTAAGTATGATTAGTGTTTAGAATTTAGAAGGTGACAGATCATTGTAGATGTGACAAAGTGTGGATACTGACCTCTGTCCTATTATGTAACTCTACCAGTCACCAACTCTAGGGCTGACCTTGCTTTTGTGTATTGGTATTGTAGTATAATTGCCCTGGTTATGGATGCCTGCCACTTTAAGGTGGCTGCCTGTAACTTGAGTCGCCCGGTTAATGTAAACAAACACTGACCACGACGTACGATGAACCCCGCTTTGACCCTGTGCGTCACCGCACGCGTACGCAATGCGGCAGAATTAGCTCCTCAAATAGCCTCGACTACTCCTCAAATGACTCTCAGAATCGCAGTCTGCAGACCAACTATGCGGCGGCTAAATCGCACTGCGACCGGCTCGTGCATACCGACTGAATCACTCGCTAGGCCACGGCACAGTTAGTCTGAGGGTAGTGCCTGTGCGGCGCCTAAGCTAGTCTGGGGATATGCATATCACCCTAGGTGTGGAGATTGCAGATGACAGCCCGTGTGCAGCTAGATCGATGGTGTGGACTATGCTCAATATCAATGAAAGTGTTTCGCTCCTTGGTTCGAAATCCCTCCAATTGCTTGGTATGCATGCATTATCAGGCTGCGATGCTGTCACCTACCCAATTTGGTCATGGCAATGCAACGGCGCTAAAGGTACTGAAGTCCGCCGACCACTCTGGCCTCTACACTGTATTCGGTGAACAGAGTGCTAACCACCAACACTTGCTAGAAACTGGACGCAAATCTATTTGCTCGCTTTATGGTGTTGCTGCAGGTGAAAGCATGGCTTCTGCCACGTATGCCCTCTACACCAAAAGAACAAGAGGGAAAGCTGTATGTGTCAAAACCCTTCCACCGATAGACGCTCATTTGGCATATCACATCCGGCGAGCACACTACCAAGTAATGCTCTGGAAGGCAGCAGACCAGCAGACTCGGCCTGCTGTTGACTTCGCTGCTTACGGCTGGGAGTTGGTCAGTGGTGCAGGTTGTGTGCCAACTCCACGCATTGCAAGAGGACCAGCAGCTCCTCCTGCCCTCATCCACTTTCAGTTTAGAGACGAGAGTGGATTTTGTCCATGTCCTCAGACATCCATATTCATCAATGATTGATGCAGGAACAGCGCACAATTCATAGTCAAAGAGTGTTTGAAGTTCGGCTTGTCGGTGCTCTGTGATGAGAACACAGAATAGTGATGCCATGTCATAGAGCGTCTTATCACCTATGGCTACTTGGCATTTGATATATTCCATGGTTTTGATTTTTCTTTTCAATGGAGCGTGGAAACCACCAGGTAACGACGATCTGAAGTCAAGGAACATGCTCTCCCCCATCTTGTGGGTTTCCTTGACATTGACAGAAGCATTCACCACTTTGCCATTAATAATGATTATACAGGCTAGAACTTGTCATTTGAGAGGATTGGAATGCTTCTTCAACTCTTCGTAAACACGAATTCCTGTCATCTGTATCGAGTATGCGCCTCTTCCCTCCTTCCTCCTTACGTTTCTCCCCCTTTCGTCTCATCATCAGCGGAATACATGGACTCTATGGCGAGTGTGACATGGGCACGGATGGGGTAGGACTCTTGGTGTATGTTTGCTCTCCAAACTGGTCTGCAGACAAAGAATGCCATATGCCTGGCCTATGACGACATAGATGACTACCTGCTAACAGATCCATCTTGGCATCATCTGGCAACATATGCTGCATTTCCATCACATGCCATGTAATGTATCTAACGTCGGGAAAGCTTGCAGCAGACATGCATGTAGCTGTCATTCTGCAGGATTGTCTTGCACACTATACTGTTATTATGTTGGCGAAGCCATGTGCTTCAATCCTTTCACCAAACATGATGAGAATGAAGCTAGACATGATAATGAGGATGAAGGTGATAGTACGTAGGAAGAGGGGAGTTAGAGAGAATGGGTGAATAACCTTTTCTATGAGAACATAATAGGAATGATTTATCGTTTAAATACCAAAGATTAATAATGTACACTGGGTCAATGCCCAAATGAAACAAGTTCTCAGTGTGTATCAGCAATTATATAATTCAGTACTTCTGACATTAAAGTTGTACCATTTTGTGTGTTATTTCCCAAGCTTTTTGTGCTTCTTGTAAGCTGTAGTAATATACACATACATGAAGGTACAACTATTAGCCTTCCGGGAACTCAGTCATGATGAATGTTCAATGCTGAAGAGGAATTGAAAATAAATCTTCGAGCTATTTTCGGTTGAAATGGCGGCCATCTTACATTTGTGTCACGTGAACACAGAAAATGATTACATTAAATTCCTCATGTGTTGGTACATGTATTTCACTTATAATTAAGGCCGTACAAGTATATACCAGTACTATGTTCTTGCCCATATGCTAAAACGTAGGAATAGGCCAAAAATCGTGGCTCTTGCATATGTTTGGTTAAAATGACGGCAATTTTGGATATTTCTCGGTTTTCTTGGGCGGGCATCAGTTGAAATACTTCCTTTAAAGTCCTGATATGGTAAAACATAGGAATGAACAAAATAAAATCATATTTATATAGCAAAATGCAATCAAGTTATGCTCGATTTTATCTATTGTTGGTGAAAATGGCGGCCATTTTGAATTTTGGTCATGTGAACATAGTCGGACATTATTATAAACGGTTCCATTGAATTCCTCGTACCTCAAAGCATGCGTGTACATGAAACAAATTATGTTCCTGGAATGATGTAGTGTAAAGATGAACACATTTTGTAATTTACCAGGCTCACGGCAGCCATCTTGGATTTTCGTGGTTCCCACGAGTTGCCCAAGGATGGCGCATTGCCATCCCACGGATTTGAGTTCAGGGACACATAATCTATATGATTCAGCAAAAAAACCTTAGACGACCAAACATTTCCAGGTTCACAAAATGGCAACTCGACTATTAGGTGTATGAGATGAACCATTTCCAAAATACACTTTCGAATTACAATGTCGAATTGTTGCTCTTTTACAATGAGTTGGCTTATGTTGTGAGAACAGCACACATACACCAATCTCACAATTTGTATGACTACTGGGGTAGGCATTAGGTAAGCGTTGCAACACCAACATAATGTTATAATGAATATTTAGACAACATGCATTTTGTTACTCATATTTGTACGAGTATTAATGCAAAACACATTTTGCATTACACAGCTCAGGGACATGTGTCGATCAGTCACGTTCTACAGATAAGAAGTTACACCACACACGCACTCACAGAAGCACAACTTATGATTGAAACCATCGCTATACTGGCATCCTCCCATATTGTCCAGTGCATATTATTAAAACATTAGGATGAATTTATATACCTGTGCATATGTACTGTAAGTTGCTCACATGCCGTAACTATAATATAAAACAACAAATGCATATACATACATACATATATATATATAATATATATATATATATATATCGTAAATTAGTTAAATACATAACTTATTTATTTAGCTATTTTGTTTAGCTTATTAAGTTAAATATATGTGTTATATCAAACAGATGAATATATAAAATACCTAAGTTGAAAAACCAATTAATCTGACCTAAATTAGGTAGACATAAACATTAGTAAGACAATACAAGCAATAAGGGGTACAGGGGGCTCTGGTAGGGGTAGTGCTTTTGATGTCTGGCATGCTGCACCTTTGGGTGGACAGGCATCATTGGTCTCCATCCATCCTCTAAATCTCTCACATGTGGCTCCAAGCGCCATGCCCCGGTAAACCGCTTCAGCTGGCGGGCCAAACCATGTGGGGGGGGGTGTTAACACGGCACCACGGGGTGAAGGACCTCCTTGACGTGGGTGGCCGTCCAGGGCGGAAGAGTTCCCAGAGGAACTACAATAACCACGTGTTCGCGACCAAGGCGAGCCCCCTAGATGGAGTGCATCGGCTGTGGGCAGGCATGGAGAGGGATGGGCTCCGCCATGCGACATCCGCCCCAGATATGCGACATGAAGATGGCAACCATTACTCAACCCATACCGGGTCGGCCGTCGTCTGGGTTACAAAGGGCAGCGCCTTCCACTGTATACCAGGGCGGAGGTGGGTTGTGCGCGACTGATATGCCGAAGAACAAGATCAGTGCCAGGAGCAACATCATTACTGGCACATGGAACGTAAGAATACTGAGAGACGCAGGCAAGCTAGATGAACTCACCCATCAGATGAACAGATACCGCTGGAATATCCTATGACTCTATGAAGTACGGTGGCATCGGAGAAACATCCGCCCAGGAAGGTCATAAACTGTACTTCAGTGGTCGAGACGACAAACATGAATAAGGAGTAATTCACAAAAACACTGTGAACTGCGTCATGGGATGTCGGCCAGTTTCCAGTCGACTTATCACCATCCGCCTGAGGGCAACGCCATTTAACATCACCATCATACAGGCGTATGCCCCAACATCAGACTATGACGATGACAATGTAGACGACTTCTACGAACTGTAGGAAGTCCTGGACCAAACTCCACAAAAAGACATCATAGTGGTGCAAGGCGACTGGAACGCCAAGATAGGAGAAGATGCTTATGAGAACTGGATAGGCATATGTGGAAGATACTGCAACACCAAGTCAAATGAGAGAGGCCTAAGGCTCCTGGAATTTGCCAGCTACAACGACCTTATGCTGGCGAACACCTTTGGCCCACACAAAGCATCCAGAAGAAGAGCCACGTGGCAGAGCCCAAATGGAAAGTACCACAACCAGATAGACTACATCATGGTAAGAAGCGCTTCCGGTCCAGTGTGAACATTGCGAAGACACGGACCTTTCCTGGAGCCGACATTGGAAGCGACCATGAGCTCGTCATGATGACCTTCAAGCTACATCTAAAGAGGGTCAAGAAATTCGGCCACGCCAGGATCAAAGTTGACCTTGAGAAGCTGAAGGACCCCGAAGTAGCAGAAGACTTCCACGCAATGACCTTCAACACAGCAGTGACCAACACAGCCAGTGAGATTATTGGCAAACATCGCCCAGTAAACAACCTCTGGCTCACAGCTGACTTAGTTGATCTGTGCGACAAGCGGAGGGAGTTGAAGAAGAAGAAGAACGATGTAGGAGTAAGGTAGCACAGGGCAGCCAAACAAGAAATCAAGAAAGGCATGAAAAGGGCAAAGATGAACTGGATTGAAGAGCAGTGCCAGGACATCGAAGACCTGACCAGCACAAAGCAAGGGCGAACCACCACCATACAGGACATGGACGGGAAATAGAGAGGTGGTCCGAGTACTGCTCCTCGCTGTACAACTACAGAGCCACAGGAGACCCAGAAGTACTGAACGTCCCTCCAGCAACCGACAACGACAACTACCCCACCCCATCCTTCGCGAAGAAGTGTAAACAGCATAGAAATCGCTCAAGAAGGGGGAGTCAGCAGGAGAGGCCAACGTCCCAGCGGAGACGGTGCAGTCAGGGGGAGAAGCCATGATAAGCGTCCTACTGAATATCTGCAACAAGATCTGGCAGACAGGGGAGTGGCCCACGCCGTGGACCCAATCTCTCATCATCACCCTCCCCAAGAGAGGCATCCTACAGCTATGCCAGCACTATCGTACCGTCAGCCTCATCAGCCACCCGAGCAAAGCTATGCTGACAATCTTGCTGAACCGACTGAAGCCGCAAGCCGAAACAATCATCGCTGAGGAAAAAGCAGGTTTCTGACCAGGACGCAGCAGCAGATCAATGCAGAGAAGGCCAAACTTATGGCCAACAACACCAATGGCTTCAGCACTGACATCAGGGTCAACGGCGAGAAACTAGATTGCGTCAACAGGTTCAAATACCTAGGAGCAATCATCGCAGATGAAGGAATCAAACCAGAAATTTTCACCAGGATCGCCCAGACCACAGCAGCACTCGCAACACTCAAGACCATCTGGAATGACCGGAATATAGCGCTCAGCTCAAAAATTTGACTGATGCACTCTCTGGGCATGTCCATATTGCTATACACCTGTGAGTCTTATACACTAATAGCAGACACAGAGAAAAGGATACAGGCCATGGAGATGAGATGCCTTAGAAAGCACCTCGGCATCACCTACAGAGACCACATCTCCAACGAAGAGATGCGAAACAGAACTTGGGAAGCCATTTGGCCCCACGAAGACCTCTTGACCACAGTTAAGCGACGCAAACTGAAATGGTACGGGCACGTAACAAGATCTTTAGGGCTTGCCAAGACAATCCTGCAGGGCACGGTGCAAGGAGGGAGAAAAAGAGGCAGACAGAAAAAGAGATGGGAGGACAACATACCGGAATGGACTGGCATGTCGTTGGGCGCCGCCATGAGGAAGGCTGAGAGCCGAGAGGAATGGAGGGAGCTGGTTGCCAAGTCATATGTGACGCCACGACAGTCCACCAGATTACGGGATAGGTGAAGGTGAAGGTGAAGGTGAACAAGCATGAATGAAATAATCGAATTCACTTTGTCACTTTTATTATCAACATAGTGATCAGGTCTGACAGTATTGTAAGAAATTTCTTCTTGGTGATCCAAGCATGTTACACTTTATTGAATATTGAAAATTCACAATTTAAATATGTGATGCCGACTATATCACAACACACCAAAATACATAATTCTACGAATGTTTGTTCAGCTTGCGTGCATGCGTGTGTGTGACAGAGAGGGCGTGCATGGATTCATGCCTGCGAGTGTGTGTCTGTGTGTGTGCGTGTGTGCGTGCGTGCGTGCGTGCGTGTGTGTGTGTGTGTGTGTGTGTGTGTGTGTGTGTGTGTGTGTGTGTGTGTGTGTGTGTGTGTGTGTTGTCTACAGACAATCTACTCACTCTGCTTTCAGTCCTGTCTTCCCCCGAGATATGTCCTTCACCCGTCTCTCTCCATCCGGTGTAACACTACAGCATACATGCAGACGTCATCCATGACGTGTTCACCCTTAGGAGTAACTTCTGAATTATTTACCCCGCCCGACTCACATTTCCCTCACACCATCTGCACTGTACGTTACTGGTGTGTGACAACGCGGGGCTTACTTTCATTTTACAACATGTCAACTACACATTTGCACTTTTAGCAGTGCTACACTTCCAAATTCATGCACACATATACAATCAAGCGTGCACCTACCCATGCATGCACACATGCCCGATTGCTCGCACGCACGGTAGATTCATGCATGCACACACCACCACCACCACCAAGACAAAGGTGACAATGGAAAATGACAGACCAATATATATCAATAACACTCATACCGATAACGTTGAAAGCTACGTCTACCTGGGACAGAGATACACCACCAGAAAGAAAAAACAAGACAAGGAGATTCAAAGAATCGCGGCCGGATGGACAGCATTCGCCACCCACTGTGACATCTTCAAGATTAACATCGGAACCTGCTTGAAGAGATAAGTCTACAACTCATGCATACTTCCAGCCATTATATATGGGAAAACATGGGCATTCACCAGCCAAACAAAAACAGGAAAGACGGAAAGAAGTATGTTAAACGTCACATACTGGAACAGAAAAACAAACATCTGGCTAAAAAAGGGAAAAGGCAAACGTCACATACCTGATTGAACCAGCCAAGACGGACGTGAACTTGGGAAGGGCATAACAGCAGAATATGAGATAACTGATGGACATCGCGTATCACCTGAACATACTAAGCAGCACGCGCAACCACGGGACACTATGGCTGCACAATGATGATGACCATAATCTTCTCTCAATATCAAAATAGCACATATCCTACCGTTTATATTAGCAGAATCCATGCAAGGCACTTTAGTTTTATAAAACAATTGTTCAGATCAAACTGATCATGTATCTACGGGGGAGGGGCTAGCCTTCAACAGGGAGATTAGCCAACCATAAGTAATATAACTAAGACACTTATGTAACTGCCACTGGGTAATTCTATATCAGATGAAACAAAATCAAACAATGGCTTCCATCACGCTGTCTTAGAATGGGCTGATTTTTTAATATGTCAAAACATACATCAACACTAGCTTATCCTGAAAATGTTAGCGTGCTTTGATGAGTTAACAACGGTGTTGGAAATTTGTGCAAGAGTCCTAATTTATTTTGGAGTTGTAACTAGACCTCTATGGGTATTGAAAATAAACAACAGATGCTGAAAACGTCCAGTTCACGGTCGTGGTTGGTTGGTGATACAAAGTCTGTGAGCCGTACACACACACACACACACACACACACACACACACACACACACACACACACACACACACACACACACACACACACACACACACACACACACACACACACACACACACACACACAAGCACACGCACAAATATACGTATGATTGGAAAAAGCATTTGCAAAGTGCTGACAAACATTCTTAGAAATCCCAGATCTTGGCGTCGCTACACCAATGGCAAATGCCGGTTAGACGGGTCATAGCGTCGATTACCCATGCGCCGTGAGGTGGCAGCATCTTTGAGAGTCGGTTATCCATACGCCGTTAAGTGGCATCACTGTTTTGCCTCCATGACACTTGTCTAGATAGTATTCCAACGCAAATAAGTAACATTACACACAAATACTATATGATACAGTGCAGTGTAGTCAGCTTTTATTGGGTGGCATTTCAGACCCACCACAATTGTGCTATAGATGCTATATTTTTCAACACTGGATAACTCTTACCAACCGTAATCAATTAGCATTCCCAAAGCGTATATAAAGAAAAGGCAAAATAAAGGCAGTTCTTATATAGCGAAATATCCAGTCCTCAGGACCGCTCAAAGCGCTTTACACTTTAAACAAGGCGCGCTGTTTTGTAAAACATAAATAAGTATGAGATGATGTTGAATGAGTGATTTAACCAAATAAAGTATCAAATATTGGCAAAGATGGCTACATTGAGGTGTATTTGAATGCTAAAATAGCAGGAATCGAAATTAGTGGACTACGGCGTCTGAAAGGAGATCATAAAAATCATCAGCCTCGTGTAGAAAAGAGAGTACTTGTATATTTGTGCGTGTGCGTGCATGTATATGCGCCATTCAATTACATGTTCCAACGAGTGTACTCACTGGTCATATATATATATATATATATATATATATATATATATATATATATATATATATATATATATATATATATATACATATACATATATATATATATACATATATATATATATACATATATATATATATATATATATATATATATATATATGTATATATATATATACATATATATACAGTATATATATATATATATATATATATATATATATATATATATATATATATATATATATATATATAAACTAACGTGCGCTGGATGGCGTACATGATAAAACTTAAAACTACATATATATATATAATTATTACGTATTATGTCACAATTCTTTAAATTTCAAACGAGGCGCTGGTTAATATTGTTTTACAGAATAACGAATAGTAAACATAAACTTACGGACTCTGCAATAACGTGTGTGTGTGTGTGTGTGTGTGTGTGTGTGTGTGTGTGTGTGGTGTGTGTGTGTGTGTGTGTGTGTGTGTGTGTGTGTGTGTGTGTGTGTGTGTGTGTGTGTGTGTGTGTGTGTGTGTGTGTGTGTGTGTGTGTGTGTGTGTGTGTGTGTGTGTGTGTGTGTGTGTGTGTGTGTGTGTGTGTGTGTGTGTAGTTTTATCATGTACGCCATTCAGCGCACGTTAGTTTCGTTCATTGGTCAGCTGATGTCGCAGTTTCGGTTCGACAAACGTAATAAGAATTACGAAAATAGATATATATCCATAATCTACGCTATCCTCAGACAATCCCACGTGACATAACGGGTGATAATCGTTTTAACGTAAAGGCCAGCTGTAGCAAAAATAGAGCTCGGCCACTTGTGTTACTCCAGCGGAGAGGTTTGTTATGCCCGGCGGTTGGCTGCTATCGTTGTCACGTCGGAGCATAACTTGTCAAAGCATTAGGCAATTAGTAGTAAAACAGAAAATGTCAGCAGCGAAGTCACGTCGACCGCAGCTCAGATATAGAAAGCGGCATCTATTATTCAGACGGGCACTTTTACTGCCGGAGTCAAACATCCGTCACGCAGTAGCCGTCGAACGAAATCGATCTTAAACGTTCGAAAATTACGTCACGCTGGGAACGTCGCTGTGACGCTACGGCGAGTCGACTAATGTCATCGGTTGGAAGTGTGAACAAATTGTAACGACAGCAGCACATTGATAGTCCTGCACTGAGCTCATATGAAGGTCATCATTGTGTTCTATTTTGGAACCTCATGTTTAAGTTTAAATCCATAAAAAATGTGTATACAATAGTAAACTGGAATAATCTTCCCACTGGTACTGATGTGGTGGTTTGTGCCTCTGGCTCTATGCTCTAAACTGGAGTCTTTCAGCACTCTATCAGTCACAGGGTGAATATTAATTTGATAGCTAATGTTTGTTTAATAATGACATTTACTTTATTTGTTTTAATATTTTCAATATCTATATTTTATTCTGTTTTATTGTAATGTACGATGAGCCTATATTTCATTCCTCATCAGATGAGGGTAGCATGGTACTTTGGAAGGAACGGTGTCCTTTCCCCAATCAGCTCCAGTCGCGCGGAGTCTCGCCATGTATCGTGACACACTTTTGTAATAAAATTATCCTCGGTTACCCAGACTCCGTGAGGTGGCAGCACTTTTAAGCCCCTCAACTTCGCCTGGGATATTAATGGGTCTTAAGTTTCTACATCCGGGTAGCCTTACCCCAGATTAGGGTAGAGACGCTGATTGGCTCTCAGGCCAACTATGAAATTAAAATTAAAATAACGATATACTTTTACAAGATAATAATATCATAGAAAAGTATTCAACATTGAACTTATATTAACACAAAAGTAAATAAAATTCAAATTTACAGTTGTTTATAAAATAAGTATTACGGCAGGATTAACCAGTATCCGTGAGGTGGCAGCATTGTCTAGCCCCACACGGATAGCATACCAATTAAATAAGGATACCTTTTTTATCAAATAATGCTGTATTATAAAAACTATTCAGAATTAAACTTATATTAACACAAAATAAATAGAAATACAAATTTGCAGTTGTTTATAGAAAATATATATTACAGCAGTGTCCGTGAGGTGGCAGCATTGTATAGATCACGCGGATACCAAACAAAAGCCGGCAAATGTGGCCAGACTGTCTTCTCGGCGTAGTTCCGCAGCCGACCGACAGTCGGTTAAGCGAGACTATAATAAAATGAGACCGCTGACCTGTGCAAAATGTCGCGAATGCCAACTTTGTCCCTATTACGGCCCCGTTCACGGTATCGGTAATTCAATGTTCTGGGTCAACGTGTCGATAATCACATGCGATGGATTAGTTGCGTACGTTTCAAGTGATTATATAACCATCACAGCACTTTGCAAGGACACTATTAGGATAATGCAGTTATTTATAATAATTGTATATAAACAAAAGGTACTTAAAATAAGCGTTCTTGTCGTTAGCCTTTGCCTCAACGGAAAAAGGGCATTCTTTATGTGGTGACTCAAGAAATGTAGTTATTGCTGAACAAAACATTTAAATCATTATGCAACCCAGAACAATCGTTCCCCGATATAACATTCGTCAGATACAAGTTTATGGTATTCCAATATCAATAAGCGAATGATACCTATTGTGAATCAGCAAACGAAGCATAACTAATAAATGATCAATATAACAAGGATCCATTGTATTAATTGATGTCACGCCCCAATTAACCTTTTGCCAGTAGTCGTGTGAACCGGTTCACCCCTGGTTTGATCCTATGATGGCAGTATCCAAAATTATTCTTATCGTATCTTTGATCACCTCATCGGATCTCATATCGAATCAAACTGCCTGTCGAATGTATTCCAACCTGGATACAAACAACTCCATTTATACGGAGACCTTTGTCTCTTAAAGGTGTACAATGATATTAATTTAAACATGGATAAAGGTGAAGTTATTGCGCTTGCCTTTCTCGACCAGTCAGCAATTTTCTAAACCCATTGCACACAACTTAAAAGTGCGACTATTTTGTGTGTTCTTTGTAATAAAACTAACATGCCTGTCCTTCTGCTGGACGGCGCACGACAAACTGAAACATATTTGTGGATGGGTAATCACTATAGTCCTCAGCTCAGTGAATTCACGCAGTGTTTTCTACGGAAGTCCGTTGGTGCCACGGTGAATATATATTTTTCCGACCGCCGCTACTTAATTATCTGGCGCCCCCCCCCCCCACTTAATTATCTGGCGGCCGATTAAGTGGCGCCCGCCAGACAAATAAGTGGCGCCCGCCAGACAAATAAGTGGCGGTCGCCACATAATTAAGTGGCGGCTGTCAGAAAAACATATTTTCACCGTGGCACCAACAAGCTTCCGTAGTTTTCAATATTACCAGACTGGCTGCACACTTTGGGTCTGTCGTGTGCTGTGCTGTGCCGTATCCTTGTTGTCAAGTCCATACTGTTGGTGATTATGTTATAGGCTTGGTCACGCACAAAACGAAGTGAGACCTTATCAACCGATAATAATGTATGATATATATATATATATATATATATATATATATATATATATATATATATATATATATATATATATATATATATATATATATATATATATATATATATATATATATATATATATATATATATATATATATATACTGATGTAGAAGGCGTAGGTGTTCCGTAAATCCACGCAGAGTGTGATCCTGGCTTTCTATTTAAGAAGAACCACATTCTCACCTATGCTGCGTTGCTCCATTTAGGATTTAAGAAATTGAACCGGACAGACTTTGTGGATTATGTTTGTAAAATACCAGAATACCGATTCATTAAGTAGGCCTAACTCTGTTTAATTTAGATATAATGTGTTGACGAATATCCGAATATATCGAATATTCTTTTCGAAACAATACCCTTTTTACTCTTTCTGACGTACAGTATTGTTCATCATTTTCGCAGGCCGCCAGGCGTTGTAAAACATACAGATCGGTGTGGAAGTCAGCTGGATCAATTGCACAATTGACTTCGCAACACCGTCCGTAGGAATGGGTGCAAGAATGTGTCCGATTCGCGCCGTAGATACAAGACGGATCCTTCGATTCTCAAATCCATCTGAACTTGTCAGTAACAGGCACCATTGGCTGGAAGAATATAGCGTGTTTCGCAGTATGATCGTCCGGGGAACTAGATGTTGTGCATGAGCTACGCCCAAAATGTAAATGACAACGTCAATGTCCGGTCCTTGTGTTCGACTCGTTAGGTTTACATTCCGCGATACGGAGTTCATGCCGTAAAAGAACGACCCGGTCAATGAGATGAATTAATGCATGCGTCTTATAATAAGTGTAGACTCGGTTGGAGTATCAGTCCATTTGCCGAGATAATAATTCTACAATATAACAAGATTGTGTTACGCTCCGTAGGGTTTATGGACTAATCTAGGATTAAACACTGCCCGGTGATGAATGCTACGACGCTGCAGGTTATGTGTCCAACATGTGTATAAAAGTGGCCACACTCGTTACATTGACACGGTTCGCGGATGAGAAATGTCCCATTTATTGAGTCAATTAACAGCGTAGTTAACAAGATAACGTTAACGCTCTATTTGAGTTATTGGCTTGTTTGAGTCCCGCAATGTTCACTGATGTTTGTCCAGTCCTTCAAATGTTATGCTAATTGTGTAGGTACCTAATTGTACTATATTCACACGCTAATGATACAGTGATTTATTGTTATACATGACGATTTAGACTTATTTCCTTGCTATGGCTCGTCTGTAAGTAAACATTACAGAGGCGTTGTTTAAATAATGTAACATTACTACGACACACATCGGAGGGAAATTGATGATGAAAAGTAAATATTCTCTAATGTGAGATTATCTCGGATTAATCTAATTGTAACGTCAGGTTTAATTTTTAACTGTCACTATAAGAGGAACCAGTTTCGAATCTTGTGCTACCGTGTCAAACATTGGGCAAGTATTTTCGCTCTACATTGCTCCAGTTCAACCTGCTGTATGAATAAGTATATCGCTATAAATAGTGGTGGATCGTTGTATACGAACAGTCTTTAAATGCTTCCCAGAGAAGCCGAGACGGCGTTCGACTGAACAGGTCTGAAAAGAGTAACGTGTAAAACGCTTTGGGTAATCCTGAAGATTGGACACTGTCTTAAATAACTAGTCTTCTTGTCTTTTATACTTTAAAATAGTTGCCTTGATCATTACACGAGACACCACATTGGCATGCAATGGAATGAGAAAGCCAGAAATCTGTTATTTACTCTAGTTTCCCTGTATATCAATGCTGAGTCTAGTTTGTGTTGGTTACTTGTGTAAGGCTTATTTTATGTAGATAATAATCAAGCCTGTCCTGTCGCCTGAGAGAAAATATTCGTGGTGTTCGTGTTTTTCTAGAAAAACACTTTGTTCACTTACGGCATACGAACAGTGCGGGAGGTCGTTCAATATATATCTAAGTTGTGAAAAAACGTATTTATGCAAGGAACAACACGGACCAGAGGCCAAATGAAGACGTTTGTTTATTATAGGGAAACAACAGTGCCTTATTTGGCACACCAAAATAGTAAAGTGAAAGAAATGTGGACTCAGCCTCCCGAGGCCCGGTTGATGACCTGAGTACATACTAGTCTCCTGGCCTCAGGCTGCTAGAGCCCACATTTCAACATATAAAGCAGTAGCGGTATTCCTAGAACAATGGAAAGGAACGACCTATAATCACGCAGTAAATTAGTTGAAAACCCACATGATTAAGTAAAAGATGGTTTCTGAATACCAGGCTACCTGCTGCCTAAAACACTACGTATACAATTATACTAGTCCCAAATGTGGGGGTATTTCGCCACAGGTCACCCTACATGTGACCCCCCTCCACTTAAACAAACGCGTGACACCCTACTGGGAGTAGACTACACGTGAGCATATGTTCAAAAAACAAGAAAAATGCGTCGGAGTATTTTTGATTATTATGCCTGCATAACGCCATTGCTCTGGCTCTCTGGTCGCCTTCATCTTGATTGAAGTTCAACGGTCTGCTATTGATTTTTGTTTCTTGCTTTCTTGCAAACGTCGATGATGTTGATTAAAATCATGGTATGTTTAGCAAATCACATCTGGCCAATTTGCTTCTTTGGGCACCGAAATGCATTATGCCGTGAAAACACAAAGGTGATCAAAATGAGAATAAGCTATTTTTAGTTTACCAATGTTAGAAAAAATGCGTATTTGCGCTGATCCTTTCTTTTATGGCTCATTACTTAATTATCTGTAGTGCTGTGAACTACACGAATATATATATATATATATATATATATATATATATATATATATATATATATATATATATATATATATTTATTTATATATATATTACAATATATTTTGCATATTTTATCCGATGACTTAATCTCCATTTCTCTTATTTCGTCACAACTACCACTTGTTTCCATGTGGTCACTGTATTGTTAAATAGTCTATAATGACGACCGAAGCATGTGGCATGACAAAAGAATGTCGCGTGAGTTTCATTGAAACAGTTATGGCCGCTAAATCGCCATGGGAGCAAATAGAAAATGGCAACAAGGGTTTGCAAGTTCTATATACTATTTAGGTGATTTTAAAACCTGTTGCCAAGATTATACCCAGAAACATGACAAGATTGAATTATTTGACATTTACCTACGGACTATATAAGCGCGACACCGCGCTTTCAGTTAAGCAGAGCGATACTCTGAGGAAGGAAGGTTTGTTGTGTGCGTAAGCGGGATTACTGCACAAGAAAAACAACAAAAAGTACATGGCAAGTCGAGGACGACATACCCGCGAAACAACAGCCCCGATAATGGTTACTCGGGTTGATTATCGTTGCGAACTCACGGGTTAGCATCGTAGAGCTCGAAGTGTTTGTTCCTTCGCTCGCGAGATTCAACGGACGCATGCACAAAGAAGATCAATCACGGCAGAGTTATTGCGCTCAGAAGCAATACCGTTATACACGTTACGCTGGCACGCGTAGGCCAACTCACTGGAGTTTTCCAGGAATAATCTGTGAACACGTCCAGTGCAAGGATCACGTGGTCGTGGTACCATCCAATATATATATATATATATATATATATATATATATATATATATATATTTATATATATATATATGATGGTACCATATATATATATATATATATATATATATATATATATATATATAATTATATACATATATATATATGTATATATATATACATATATATGTATATAATTATATATATATATATATATATATATATATATATATATATATATATATATATATATATATATATATATATATATATATATATTCTTGCGCGCTATCCTCTGCGAGATATGGTACCCTTCCAGTAGTCGTCTAGTTCGTCTCTCGAGCGTCTACCCGTCGTTTCCTTTCGTAGGGTTTCCAGGTTGTGATACGCTGATGTGCCCTGCCCAGGTCCACCTCCAATTTCTGACTTGTTCAATCACGTCTGTGACCTTTGTCTTTTCTATTACCCAGATGTTTGTTTTTCTGTCCCGGTATGTGATGTTTAATATACCTCTTTCCATCTTTATTTGCTAAGCTTGTTCTTTGTTTGGGTGGTGAGTGCCTATATTTCCATGCCGTACGTCAATGCTGGAAGAACGCATGAGTTCTAGCCTTGTGTCTTCAAGCGTGTACTAATGTTACCCTTGAAGATGTCGCGGTGCTTGGCAAATGCTGTCCATCGAGGCCGTGAATCTTTTTTGAATCTCCTTGTCTGGGTTTTTGTCGCTGATGCTCTATCTCTGTTCCATGTAGATGCAGCTTTCAACGTTCTCGATTTGAGTGTTGTTGACATATATTGGTGTGTCGTTTTCCATCATCACCTTGGTCTTCGACTTGTTCATCTTCAGGCCCTGGTTTTCACTTTCATCAGCTACTGCTCGAGTTTGCACTGAGTCGAAGGCGTTCTCGTAGTCGACGAGTGCGATGCAGAGTGGGATATAATATTGTCTGCACCTTCAGTTGGTTTACGACGTGGATGTGGTCTGCTGTTGAGTATCTGCTTCTGAATCCAGCTTGCTCTCCTGGCTGGTTTTCGTTGAGTGTCTTCTCTAGCATTTTCATTAGTACTTCCGTGAGTACTTCATAGATGTTTGACAGTAGACATATCTATCTGCAGATTATCACTATCTTAGCATTCTTGTACGCTGTGGGTATTCGTGTTTCTGATAAGCATTTAGTGGTAGTTAGCAAGTGTCTTCGAATTTGTATCTTTTCCTGTTTTCAATGTCTCGATGTTTATATAGTCGTTGCCTGTTGCTGGTCCATACTTCATATCTCGTAATGCTGCTTCCACTTTCCATGATATTATCTCTGGTACCTATTTTGGATCAAAGTGGATTACAGTCATTTGTTCACTGTCATATACCTCGTTGTAGATGTCCTCTGTTCATTCTATGATCTTATCTTGATCATGGATTTCTCTAACCCGCTTGCCTAAGAGTGTGATCAGTATATATTTATATTGGCCTAGGTTTTGCATTCTTCTGACTTTTCTCAGGCTCTTTGATGCCGTGATCGTTTCTCATATGATTTCGTGGTTGTATTTCCTGATGTCCTCTCTTGTTTTCTTTTTTGTGGTCTTGCCTATTACTCTATTCGGTGTTTATCGTCGCTTCTCATCGTTTCGTCATCAGATTTCTTGTTGGTAACGATATCCTTGATTTCAGTGGCTTGTTGGTTGTCATAGCCACTCTTGACGCGCTTTGTTGGATCATGTATGCAATGGTTTCGCTCATTGTGTCGATGTCGCCAAGTTCTTGTAGTGTCTAGAATCAGTTTCGCAATTCGAGTTGGAATTCGCTCTTTTTGATTCTATGTATATGGTATCTACTATTGGTGGCCTCTTGGTCATCAGTTTATTCTTTCCACCTCTACCTCCAGTTTGATGTTGCTCGTAACCAATCCAGTGTTGACTTGGTTGATGACTGTTACGTTTGTGGTGATGTCTGGCCTGTTTGTTAGGATGTAGTCATTTTTTGGTCTTCGATACACAGCTTGGTCTTTTCCACGCCCATCTCCTCCCTGCTTTCTTCTGGAACATGGTATTCATGATGTTGTACTTTCTTGATGTAGCCCTTTCTACCAAGGTGTCGCCTCTTTCGTTTCTCAATTCGAGCCCAGGCTTGCCCGTTGCCATTTCCGTAGGGTTTGCTCAGTTCCCTGTTTGCGCTGTCGCGCTTACATTTTTCCGATCGTTAAAAACGTTCAGATTGACGTTTCTGCGCATGCGCAATAAATGCAAAATCATCAATGTGCAGCGAAACAACAAAGCATTTTTGGTATAAATGCCACGGGCTGTTCGTTAACTCTCATGTGATGATTACTGCGAAGAGTTTCTTAAAATGTCGTTCAATGCAATAAAATATTACGTTTTATATAAAACACTATCACGGATTATGGCGAACTACAGTCATGTGATTTACGCTTGCTATCAAAATATGCTTCGAAACTTGTTTACCTATAATTAATTTGCGACAAATAACTTTGCTAAAAAGTTATGTACATCCTAACGAACAACCCGTAGTATTTATACCATAAATGCTTGGTCTCTTCGCTGCACATTGATGATTTTACATATATCGCGCATGTCAATCGGAACGTTTTTAACGCCGGAAAAATGTAAACGCTACAGCGCACTGAAGTCTCCCATCACTATCGTGTAGTGGCTTGTTTTCCATGAAGTATCATCGACGTCATTGTAGAAACTATTTATGTCGTCTTCTGAGTATGATGTTGTTGGTGCATATACTTGCACTACTTTTAGTTTGTAGCGCTTTGTTATACACATAACAAGTTCTGCTACGCTGGGGCTGACGCTGTTTGCCCTCACTATATGGACGTTCCATTTATTGTTTATGAGAAAGTCTACTTTTACTTGGCCGATTTTTTCATTAGAATTGTATAGTAGGTGGCCGCTTTGTAAGATAGTGAACCGTTCCTCTCCTCTTCTCACTTCTCTGATCCCGAGTACATCACATACCATCCTGGTTTCCCTAAGTTCTTCCTCGAGTTATTGTATATGTTCATCTCTTTGTTATAAGTCGCTATCTTTAGTCTACTTACCTTCGTTCGGCGGCTCTTTTTGACCCAAAAATTCTTAGCACCCCCTCAACATAGTCCTGGTTAACCAGAGCCGCCTCCGTTGCTATGGACTCTTTCGGTGCCGCTGGGGACTGGGGCCATGTCATTGTAATGCTTTGCATGCTGGTGTTGTAGGGCTACCTTTTCATGCTGGCTAGTGTTGGTTGGAAGGGGCAGATGTCAAATGTCAATACGGTGGCTGTATCATTACCGAACCAGTGACCTAATGGCACCGGCGGGATTCAAACCCCAGTCCCTGTAGTCAGGAGTCCGTCACTCTAACCACTTAGCTACTGATATTGTATTGTGTCATATATCTATATATAACCAAACACATCCGGAAATTCCCAGCATCCGAGACAGTAATATATATATATATATATATATATATATATATATATATATATATATATATATATATATATATATATATATATATATATATATATATATATATATATATATATATATATATATATATATATATATATATATATATATATATATATATTATATATATTATATTATTTCCGGGATTTCCTTTTTTTGTTTAAAAATCCTACATTATTTGATTGGCATATTTTAAATGAAGCTATCGCTGTTAAAACATGAGTATGTTTATGTTGACCCAATGAAAAGAATAATCGCGCTGTAAACGTGATATTAATACCATTTTTAATGTTAACTGTGCACTTAGTCATAATCGTTATATCATATAGTATAGTGCACACAAAAGGTTACGCATTTTGCCACGTCCAGTCGTTTTGTCGTTGTGTATACAAGAGTTACGTTTGCGGTTGACCAATAACTCTCGAACAACGTGTCCTATAACAAATCAGTATGCATGACACGTTGTCAGGACGTTACTAATAGTCAATTGTGGCGGGCGCTTGTATATTTAGAATTCGACAGTTATGGCCATCTGAGACGACAGCCACCCGGGGAAGCAGCAGCGACCGGCACGGAGATTGGACGGGTGAATCGGTCTTGCCGAAATTGCGGTCTCTTCTGCAGTGCAATAAAGTAACTGCTCATGGCCAACCGCGAACTGTTTGTTCTTGCATTATACAGATGTCAGTTTTGCTCCGTATAGAATTCCTCTACTCGTTCTACGATCTTACTTCAATCGTGGATTTCTCTACCCTGCTTGTCTACGAATGTGATCAGTCTGTCTTGGCCTAGCTTCTGCGTTCTTCGGACTTTCCTCAGGCTCTTTGATGCCATGATCGTTTCTCGTATGATCTCATGGTTGTATTTCCTTATGTCCTCTCGCTTTCTTTTTTATGGTCTTGCATATTACTCTATTCTGTGTTTATCGTAGCTGTTTCCCACCATTTCTCGTCGTTTCGTCATCAGAGTTGGTGACGATATCCTTGATATCAGTGGCTTGTTGGTTGCCTTAGCCATTATTGACGCGCTTTGTTGGATCATGTCTGTGATGGTTTCGCTCATGGTGTCGATGTCGTCTAGTTCTTGTAGTGTCTCGAGTCGGTTTCTCAATTCGAAGTCGATCTTATTTGTGCGGCATTTACTCTTGGTGGCCTCTTGATCATCCATTGTTTGCTTTCCACCTCTATGTCTAGTTTCCTGTTGCTGATAACCATTCTATGGTCACTTCCAGTGTTGACTTCGTTGATGGCTGTTACGTCTGTGACGATGTCTGTCTCCTCCCTGCTTTCTTCTGAAACATGGTATTCATGATTTTGTACTTTCTTGATGTTGCCCATTCTATTAAAGTGTCGCCTCTGTCGTTTTTCAATTCGAACCCAAATTTGCCCGTTGCCGTTTCTATAGGGTTTGCTCTGTTCCCTATTTGCGCATTGAAGTCTCCCATCACTATCGTGTAGTGGTTTGCTTTTCCTAATGTCTCATAGAAGCTACTTATGTCTTCTTCTGAGTATGATATTGTTGGTGCATATACTTGCATTATCTTTAGTTTGTAGTTTGTACACATGTATATATGCGTGGTTGTGTGTGTACATAGTAATGATGGCTATTTTAAATGATGATGATGTCAATGGAAGACGGATTTTAATAAAGTGGCATGTGCATACAACGTGGTATTTCTAATTAATTAATTTTTTTAATGTTTTTTGGTTTGGTGGAATGGAAAAATATAGCATGATGTAACATAATATGAATTTAAGCATTATTTCATTTAATATCCATTCGGTTAGGCACAAACAGTTCTACAATTATATTTTGAACCGATTTTTATTTAGTCCTAGAACAAATATCATACAAATAGTATTAACTGGGTTGTTTTCCAATAGGCTTTATTACAACCCGCAAACGAGTAACGTCATTATCGATAAGTCGTTATCTCGATTGCATAGTAGAAGGGCGTCCTATGAGCGCCATTACTGCCGACGAAGCCTTACGTCCCTGCTGGTCCGGCGGCAGTAAATGCTGGCTCTCCTGGCTGACGCGATGTCTTACTGTCCTCCGCTGCTCTTTCGCGAGAAGTTCTTGTTCCCTGTCCTCTGCCAACATAAACATTACATTGCCAAGATACGACAGACAGAGGAGAGCGAGAAGAAGGCTGGTGCCAAGGAACACAAACAACAGTAGGGGCGACTCGTCCGTGTGCACCGCCTCGGTCGTCCTTGCCGCCAGAGCGGTGCACTTCGTACCCGGGAAGGCTGGCAGGCATTTGCATGAATACATTTTCGTCGCACTATCGTATATACAGGTGCCGCCATTTTGGCACATGTTGGCCATTTCACACCGCGGACCGCAGTTAGCCTGCGGACAAGTGCATTGTCTAGTGCCGAACTTGTCGTAATCACAACTGCCGTTATTGCACACGTTGTTAAACTCGCACTGCGGTCCGCAATGTGTGTCAGGACAGATACATTCGCTGGTGCTGATATTGTACGAGCCCCCGTTAAGACACGTGGTGTCTGTCTCGCATATCGCGCCTGTATACGCCGCGGCACAGATACACCTCCTAGTGCCGTCGATACTGCGAAACAAGCAAGTGCCCCCGTTCTTGCACTTATTCGCAATCTCACATGTACTGCCACAATGGGTCGGCGGACAAATACATTGTCTAGACCCGACGCAAGTTCCGCCGTTCTTGCAGTCATTGACATGCTCACACTTGGGTCCGCAATGAGTCGCTGGACAGATACATTGGGTAGTGTTGGCACTGTCACCATGCTGACAAGTGCCCCCGTTTTGGCACACATTTGCTATCTCACACCTAGCGCCGCAGTACGTCTCTGGACAGGTACAACGGCTACTTCCGTCGTTACTACTGTAATGGTACGTACCTCCGTTCATACACGGCATGTCTGTCTCGCAATTCGCGCCGGTTTGACTTGCCGGACAGACACATTGGGTAATGCCGTCGACACTATTATGCTGACAAGTGCCCCCGTTTTGGCACACATTTGCTATCTCACACTTAGCGCCGCAGTGCGTCTCTGGACAGGTACAACGGCTACTTCCGTCGTTACTATTGTAATGGTACGTACCTCCGTTCACACACGGCATTTCTGTCTCGCAATTCGCGCCGGTTTGACTTGCCGGACAGACACATTGGTTAGTGCCGTCGACACTATTATACTGACAAGTGCCTCCGTTCTTACACATGTTTTCTATCTCACATTTAGCGCCGCAGTGCGTCTCTGGACAGGTACAACGGCTACTTCCGTCGTTACTACTGTAATGGTACGTACCTCCGTTCATACACGGCATGTCTGTCTCGCAATTCGCGCCGGTTTGACTTGCCGGACAGACACATTGGGTAATGCCGTCGACACTATTATGCTGACAAGTGCCCCCGTTTTGGCACACATTTGCTATCTCACACTTAGCGCCGCAGTGCGTCTCTGGACAGGTACAACGGCTACTTCCGTCGTTACTACTGTAATGGTACGTACCTCCGTTCACACACGGCATTTCTGTCTCGCAATTCGCGCCGGTTTGACTTGCCGTACAGACACATTGGTTAGTGCCGTCGACACTATTATACTGACAAGTGCCCCCGTTCTTACACATGTTCTCTATCTCACATTTAGCGCCGCAGTGCGTCTCTGGACAGGTACAACGGCTACTTCCGTCGTTACTACTGTAATGGTACGTACCTCCGTTCACACACGGCATTTCTGTCTCGCAATTCGCGCCGGTTTGACTTGCCGTACAGACACATTGGTTAGTGCCGTCGACACTATTATACTGACAAGTGCCCCCGTTCTTACACATGTTTTCTATCTCACATTTAGCGCCGCAGTGCGTCTCTGGACAGGTACAATGGCTATTTCCGAAATGGAATGTACCTCCGTTATTACACGTGATGTTCGTTTCACAGTCACGACCGGAAAAGGTCGCCGGACAGAGACACTCGGTCGTTCCGTTTGCACTATTATACGCGCAAGTTCCCCCGTTCTTGCAAGTGTTTGCTGACTCACACTTCGGGCCGCAATGTGTCGACGGGCAAGCACATCGGTGATGATCGGTGGCCACGACGTACATGCAAGTGCCGCCATTGCGGCATGGGTTATCGCAGTTTCGAGAGTTGTCTCTCCGATATAGCATACGAGCTTGTTGTAGCATAACAGGACCCCGAGTAGCTGTAGTTAGAAATATATGTCGCCTTGTGTCAAAGTTGGAGTTTCTGTGACGTCCAAACAGGAAGTAGGTATTGCAGGAATTAAACCACCAGTATGCCCCCGTATATTCTGTGGTTTGACAGGTATCGTTCAGTCCCCTACTGAAGTTCATGTTGTTGTGGAATAGCAACATTCTGGCTGCTGTGTCCAATACTGCAGCCTCTCCACTGACGTGCATGACGTAATTGTTCGCTTCGGAACCCAAGCTGAAGAGTGTACTCGACACACCATGAACAATTTGAGAGTATTCAATGCCTTCAACCCGTAGTTCACTGTTGTTGTGCGTATAGGGCGATGTGAGAATATGAATTTTCTCGTTACCCAACCAAAACTCTGAAATACGGCCGCTCTGACGTCCAAATCCATTCTTGTATTCCTCCCAAGTTCGCCCCGTGAATACAGTGTCGTTACTCGTCGCATGCCTGCGCAATAAAATCGTCCACCCACCACCGAACGTAGTTTGATGACACGATACGCTTAGACTGCCCAGTCCGCCAAGGCCAGGGTAGACTGTGTGAGGTCCATCCTCTGCCGCAGACACCCGGTAGCACCTCAGGTCGACACAGTCCACAGGCTTACAGTTATGTTGGCACATAGCACCACAAAGTAAGGAGATCAGCGACGAGAGGAAAACCACCAGGCTGGCTTCTGCCATTCGACAGCCTATGAAAGCCGTGTATTATCACGCGCCGGCACAGTTTTCACTTACGTGAGCACTTTAAGTATAGACGTAGGCAATATATGCGCACCATACGTCATCTAATCACCAACTCGTGCGATGGTGGATAATTGAGCCTTTTAATAAATTCCATTAATGTTGTCAGCTCATTTAAAATAAGTTGAGTTAAAACAAACGAAACTTTGTATCGAATACTAGTATCCACCAGTTCGTTTATACTGTTTGTATACTTATTGTATGTCATCTCTCTCTCTCTCTTATTATATATATATATATATATATATATATATATATGTATGTATATATATATATATAATATATATATTATATTATATATCATATAACTAAATATATATATATATATATATATATACATATATATATAATATATAATATTATATATTATATAACTAAATATATAATTTTATATATATATACATACAATATATATATATATATAATATATAATATATAATATATAATATATAATATATAATATATAATATATAATATATAATATATAATATATATATATATATATAACAAAATATATATATATAACAAAATATATATATAATATATATATATATATATATATATATATATATATATATATATATATATATATAACATATACATAGCTTATTTAATATTTTCTGTCATCTCTCGCTCTCTTTCACTATATATATTTTATATATATTATATATAAAATATATATAGTGAGAGAGAGAGCGAGAGATGACAGAAAAATTAATATTAAATAAGCTATGTTTTTTTATTAACTTATTTAATATTTATAGAGAAAAAATAGAAGGAGGTAGGTGTATATATATATATATATATATATATATATATATATGATATATATATATATATATATATATATGAAATATATATATATATATATATATCCCTCCTTCAAATATTACATCAGCTATGGTTGTTTCTTAACTTATTTAATATATTTAATATATTATATATATATATATAAACAAATTGAAGGAGGGATACATACTGTATATATGTATCCCTCCTATTTTTTATCTCTCAATATTAAATAAGTTAAGACAAAACCATAACTTATTAAATAGTTGAGGGCGCATGATAGTGTAGTGGTTAGCGCATCGGTCTGGCACGCCAACAGCCCAGATTCAATACTAGGTCAAGACTGGCATGTTATATTTGATGTAAAAACCTGTCCAATAACTAGCTGTCGTAGAATTCGTAGAATGACAAAATACAGAGGATATAGGGATGTCTGTGTATAACTTCCTCTCGCTGTTCTACACTTTAGCAGACATTTGTCATCATTCAAATGGGATTACATTACCCAGAGTTGAAGAATAATCCACACCTGTCGTGTGCGATAGGCAGCAAGCAGCCGTCAGCGTACAGATGACCACACAACGAACGAGCCATCATTTTCAATGTCCGTAGTGGCTATTAAAGCGACATGATCAATTCGTGGCTTTTTATTGCAAAATCATGTTAATCAGTATAAGTTATAACTATTGTAGCGTGCTGACCGCCAATAAATGTTTTGGTCGAAACAAAACTGACTTCGTAATGTTAAACGTCGAATGTTTATAAGAATCCCGACGCTGTCACTCAAATGGCCGCGAGTGACGCCCACCCTTTGAACTTTACCAACTGGGAGCCGGGCAACTCGCTGGGTGTGGCGTTAGTGGCGTCAACTTGTGTACACGTGATACTGCATCGCCTGATCATGCATTTCCTTCTGGGCTTTTAGCCACGCCTACAACGGTTTCGAAAACGCCTCATGGTCGATGTGTACACAGTGTTAAGCGCCCGTCTATTTTCAACCTTGAAATGGTACATGAAAATATATTTTGAATGCCTTTACGCTATAATAGGTATAATTTATACCGTGTAACATGATTTTGCAATAATAATAAAAAGCCACGAACGGACCATGTCGCTTTAATATTTCAAGACAACGATGCAAAATAATACTTGCCCAGTTACAAGACTAAGGTCAAATTGCAAGTTCGGTTTGATATTGTAATGGATCTAAATGTGTGAATATAAACTAGCCATTAATAGTCAAACCGGTCACGTTAGTGACTGACTTTAAGTGGAAGATTCTAATAAAATGTCCGGTGCTCGGGAGGCTGACGTTTTACTCAACGCGACTGCGACATATATATATATATATATATATATATATATATATATATATATATATATATATATATATATATATATATATATATACCTCATTATGTATAGACAAATTATTTAATGGAAAGTGCCACAATCAGCTAAGAGCATTAGAAATGCTACAAACCGTTTCCGATATATTTCAAAACGTTAACTGTCCGTCTTATACTAGAAATGTATTCCAACTTCGGCCACCGGCTGTATCCGGTAGGAAATTGTGACGTCAACATTTCCACGAAAATGCCGGTCCAACCCGTATATGTGGTCGATGAAATATTTCTAGAAAACTGCTGCTATTATATTGTTTGTTGTAGCTAAGTTTTAGGTTTTGTTTGCACTTCTAGAATTATATACAATATATATATATATATATATATATATATATATATATATATATATATATATATATATATATATATATTGTATATGTATTGTATGGGGATGTATATTGTATATAATACCACAAGTGCAAATAAAACCTAACTCTAACATTGTATATATATATATATATATATATATATATATATATATATTATATTATATATATATGCATATATATATATATATATATATATATATATATATATATATATATATATATATATATATATATATATATATATATATATATATATATATATATAATTTTACTATGACCACAGCCGTAGCCTCGATACCTTTCTTGTAATGACCCATGTCGTCGCTCTTCAAACTGAAGTTACTCATTCAACTATTGCTCCATGGACCACATTTACAGTTAGGTTTTGTTTGCATTTTTGGAATTATATACAATATATATATATATATATATATATATATATATATATAATTTTACTACGACCATAGCCATGGCCTCGACGTCTTTCTTGTAATGATCCAGGGCGAATTGCTCATTCAACTAACTATAGCCTATTACTCCATAGACCACATTTACAGTTATGTACCCTGACAATTTTATGAAAAGGTGGTGTTTGTAACACACATAAATTATTTTAAGGAAAGTACCTAACATACAAATTTGCTACTCATCGTTTCTATTCGTGCCAAAGAAATAAGTACGACGTTAAATTATGTCCCCTGAAGGATCTGTAAATACTACTACCGTTGTTTTGACTGCATTACATACCAGGAATGCTGTGATAGAGGGGGCCACTTTGGCGGAGGACCCACTTTACCCGCCCTTCCCCTAACCGTACGATTCCGGCACATTACACAGCATGCTGAACAACGGAGGTTGCTCCTTGACAATTGGAGACGATATCACACCCCATACGGAATCTGGCAGGCAAATTAAAGAAGTTACTTGTTTGGTAAATCAATTCAAAGATATTCTGGAATGATTTATCCACACAATAATTTGTTACTGAACATTTCTCAGGATAGTTCTGTTTACAAATGAAAATTGTTCGTGTACCATGCAAGAACTGTGGTGCCGAGTAGCTTAGAGAGACAGAGTCAAAGGGAGACTGTTGAAAATACGACTCGACGAACACAGGAAGGACGTAGACAACACGAACAATGAGAAATCAAAAC
>OZ024854.1:31801760-31804260 GCA_964017155.1 Oasisia sp. SBJ-2009
CACACACACACACACACACACACCTAGAAACAGGCCTATATAACTGAAACAGTTACGCCTGAATATCACTACAACACGATATATCAATACAACTCCCTCGTTTTGAAGCATACACATCCACCTAGCTCCACCTGACGGTTATCTCATTAACAACGCGTCAATAGTAAACACACCAAGCGGCGCAGAGCGCCCACAGCTCGTACGGTGGCCGGCATTAGAACAGCGGCTCACGACTCACGAGAGTGGCCGCAAATCGCCGCGTTTAACAGCGGACGGAAAAAGGTGGTGGACGATGATTTAGCGCAGCGGCTGCGGAGTGTCGAGTGAATCGGGCGTGCCTTAAGCGGTCGAGGAGCGGCCAGTTACATTGCCGGCGAGCCGCGATACTGACCGATTGGTTCACGGGGCGACGACTTCCCCACGCGGACGGTTGAATAAGGTGAATGACTCTTTATTTACAATCCGCGTTCTTAGTTGTTTTACAATTGTCGCGCGCTGTGTTTGGTATTGACGCGTCCACGTTCGGATACGGACAGCCTGGGTTTGTTCAGACTCGAAAATGTTCATTAGGCCCTCAATAATAATGATAATTAACGGTCCTGATTTTCAGAACAGAAATATCTCTAAAACTCAGTAATGATATGTAATGCATGTGTTAAATACACAATGGTACATAATGTTTTATTAAAATCAATCTGTAACGGAAGTAGAAACAATCAACTGACGGTATCTAGATCTTGAAATATCGGGATGCTGTTGATAAGCTAAACAAGGGTCAGGGAGATTGCTACTAAAACTAATGTTGGTCGCATTCGCAGAAGCCACCCACCGCCACTGCTCCGTTGCAGCCACCCCTGTCGTGTACGCAAGCGCGACAGTGAGGACATAACAACGCAGTGATAACCGTGATGTCACTTCACAGAATCGGTGACAATAAATGTTAACAGTTTATTATTAGACAGCACGGCATTATTCCGTATTTCCTCTGTATTAACATGTGGCATTTAAGCCATTAGCAGCTTAGTAGGGTAAAACAAGCCTATCAAGACGCAACTCTGCTAAAGGCGATGCTACCTGTTTACCCGCCAACGTCGCCATATATTGCCATACTTAACAGGGTCGGACATGTAGTTAGACAGACGACTGAGAAAACCCATGTCGGAATCACATCACCGATATTTTGAATCATCCAGAATGTCTCTAAATTATTCTGGTCAGAAACGTCGTAAAACCAAAAGCGAAATGATGTGCACGTTTGGCTTTCACGCTGTAGGTATGACGACTGTCTGGGTACTTACTAGAGAAGGTTTTGTTGGTGCACGGGGATCTGGCTGGCGCGCGTGGGATTTGGGGCCATTAGGTATGTCCGGAAACAGGCGGTTACATTCACCTATGCCGTCGGCCGACGATGTCTGCCCGTCCGTCCCTGTCAGGTATTTATAGAAAGATACATTGACGCACGCAAAACGATTTATTTTGGGGAGCCCAGCATAGGTGTTGGTGAAATTAATGATATCACCTTCGTAAGAGCGATCGAAACGAATGCATCACGGACATGACACTGCCTTGTCCGATTTGTCTACGCGTCACGCCTGTCATCATGCGTCACGGCGGAAATAAGGTGTGAAATTCGAACTGCAAATGTATGTGTGTAATATGATGCGATCTCGTGTACCATAGCAACATTTGACCACCACGAGTTAACCACCTTATTATTTAATAAGTTAACCACCTTATATATATAGAGAACTTTAGGCAGGTAACAGCCGATCGATTATCAATGTTTCAAATCACGTCGAAACTGACGGTTACGTCTAATAGCGTCATCGTTAGCACGAATAGTATAACGAGGAATAGAATATAGATGTGCACCACAACAACGATGGTGATGTTGAGAGCTTTGTTTCCAGATGTTGTTTATCCTCATCCCATCGCTCACAATGGATCGGTCTGCCGTACGGGACGCTATGTGTAACTGGTCTACATATACTGCCTAATATATATATATATATATATATATATATATATATATATATATATATATATATATATATATATATATATATATATATATATATATATATTAGTGTATATATATATTTATATACGTATATATAAATGTATATATATATATATATATATATAAATGTATATATATATATATATAAGTGTATATATATACTTATATATATATATATATATATATATATATATATATAAGTATAGATAGATAGATAGATAGATAGATAGATAGATAGATACATACATACATACATACATACATACAGGGATGGTGGGAGGGATGGATGAACGGAGGGAGGGATGGATGAACGGAGGGAGGGATGGATGAACGGAGGGAGGGAGGGAGGGAGGGAGGGAGGGAGGGAGGGAGGGAGGGAGGGAGGGAGGGAGGGAGGGAGGGAGGGGACGGACGGACGGACGGACGGACGGACGGACGGACGGACGGACGGACGGACGGACGGACGGACGGACGGACGGA
>OZ024854.1:31809260-31816760 GCA_964017155.1 Oasisia sp. SBJ-2009
TCCTGAAGACTGGATACTGCGCTCTATAAGAACTTACCTTTTTATTTCATTTGTATCTGCTTCCCTCCGTAACAGCTTTCCAAATGTCCAAAAATGAACAAACATTCAATATCCATAAATCCAAACATGTAGCATGTTACACTGCTCTCTTTCATTAAGATAAATACGATATTTTACATACACTAAAACACTAAACTAATTAGTTAATTAAAAACGTGTATTCGTAAATAAATACACTAAAAAAATGTTTAGTTGACTACTAACACCATTGAAGGCTCTGATGTGGAATTAATGTGTTTTTGTAACGATTTGTGTTCGCCACCTGTGGAATCGCGCCGAGAGACGAACATCAAGTAGCTATCGGATGATATAATAAACCTTATAAACGAGACAGTAACGGAAGCACAGTGTATAGTCAAAAAGAGTTTTCGGGAAGCGAGCCTTGTGGACGGAATGATTTGTGCCCCGAAGACCGGGCTATCACGGCTGTTTTATCGTCGTCCACCGCTCTCCGTGTGACGCAACTTCCGGCTTGGAGACAGACGACGTGTGATTTCCGCAAATGTCAAACCAGGAGAGTTCGTTAATTTTCTCAAGGCGCGTTCCGTGAACGTTTTTTCGCCGTTCCTGTTGCGCAAACAAGTGCTGGCGGTCATTTAATATTTATACGTCGTAGGACCGCCAGTGGGTCGTCGCCACGACCAAGGGTTTGTTTGCCGCCGATACGTCTGTGAAAAACGCTGTCGCAGTACGTTGACAATTATCCTGGTCAGCGTGTGGTGTATGCACCTGAGGTCACGATAACCCGAGTCCACGCGCGTTAACGCACACACACAGGCGCGCGCACACACGCTTATACACAAGCACGCACACACAAGCGCATGCACAGTTGCGCGCACACAGACACACACAAACGTACATATACACGCGAGCGTGCGCGTACACAATACTACACACACACGCACACACGTACACACATACACACACGCACACACGCACGCACATACACACATACGCACACACGTACATACGCACCACACACACAGAGAGAGAGACGGGTGAAGGACATCTCTCGGGGGAAGACAGGACTGAAAGCACACACACACACACACACACACACACACACACACACACACACACACACACACACACACACACACACACACACACACACACACACACACACACAAACAAACAAACAAACAAACTAACACACACAAACGATACAATTATACAAGAAATTACTGTTCCTTGTTCATCTAACTTCTAGGTTTAGTTTACTACGTCATATTCATTTCGTATATGGTATTTCATTCTGATGGTCACAACGACAACGACAACGACAACGACAACGACAACGACAACGACAACGACAACGACAACGACAACGACAACGACAACGACAACGACAACGACAACGACAACGACAACGACAACGACAACGACAACGACAACGACAACGACAACGACAACGACAACGACAACGACAACGAAGCCTAACTCCCCGAACGAAACAATGCCGTGAATGTATACATTAAGACAAACGCTCCCTGATTGGACCATTACAATAGAAACCTCGATAACCTAAAACCGAGAAGAATCGTGAACATCAAACGTCTGCTTTGCGTTGAATTCATAGTGAACAAAGCGACGTCGCCATCAAAATGACCAGCGCCTACTCCTAGCCACTTTCATCCGCCGACACAAAAATAACGACGCTCTTTCATTCGATTTTCCGCATGACCAAAATCCTATTCAGCGAAGCCCGATTAGTCTGCTTTTTTGTATAGATTCACGCGAAGTTATCGATGCATGTAGCCGCTCAATGAAGTGTAGTGAAGCAAATCGCTTTGAAGACCGCGCTAACCACCAGAGCCTTGCGTGGGCGCCGGTTTTCGATGGAGCTGGCGTGCGTGTATCGCATCATAAGTCACTCTACACGACGCAGTTCGATTCTGACAGTTATAAAGCCACTTGTGCGCTATTTACACGAGATACTACTAATAATCAGTTTGATGTCTTCGCATCTTCCCCAAGATGTCATCGCTTGCTTTATCTATGCGGACGAGTGCCATTTTTCCTAAGGGAAACTCTACATGTCATGGCGCTTACATGTAAAAACGCGAGCAATCACACTCCGTCTTGTATGCGGATGTATTGTTCGCTGACTTCGCTGGCGGGTAAATGCGATTGCGTAATCAAACATTCCGCGTAGAATGTCGATGTTTGAATTTGAAGAACCGTCGACTCATTGTAGAATGCCGTTAATCAGAGCGGTTTTAATAAGAACTACTGGCCGTGTTTCTTTCTTCCGTATCGATGGTGGCTCTCCTCACTGATTGTAATTATTATTACAGGAAAACTTCCAGCGCAGCAAAAACGATCGCTCAAGACAGGTGGTCGCTTATAACAGGTTGCACACATAGCCATGTCCATATAATGATGAATGTGTGCGTGTATAATCTACACAGATACCCAGGCAGGCAAGCATTGTACGGAAACAAAATCATGAACACAGTTTGCATTCAAGACTATGTATAAGACAAGGTACAAACACACTGGACGACAAGTCAATAGTGTATTATGTTTATCGCTATTAATATCAGATTTACATTTCGGTCCACTGAATATTCTTCGAGCATTGTTCACTTAAAATCCTCACTATATATATATATGTATTATATATATTATATATATATATATATATATATATATATATATATACATGTGTATATATATGTATATATATATATATATATATATATATATATATATATATATGTATGTATATATATATATGTATATATATATATATATATATGGTTATAACACTGACATGAAGGCATATATATATATATATATATATATATATATATATATATATATATATATATATATATATATATATATATATATATATATATAAGTATATATTAGTTGTCTGCTAAAAAGCAATTTGTTGTTCTGCAATGTCCAGTTTCAAGTAATTCCTCTGCCTGGCAAATTGAAGCAGAGAAACTGTGGCTGATTTGTGACCAAGCCGAAGTGGCGCAGTGCCCGTAGATGTTCAGCTGCCTGCTGAAATGTGAGCGGCACCGGTGCCGGCTGTGATGGCATCCCCTCCTCGTCGTCTCCCTCATCCTCGCCCACTTTTACACATCAATGAAATAAATTGTATTTAATTTACTCGAAACTGAAGACGAAACTTGTTCCGGTCGTTGCTAGCAGGTGAAAACAACGGTCGCGTAGACAATTTATGTGATCGCTGGCCGCCTTTGACAGGTAGTTGTTCACGGCAGGTACGTCCGCTTTAATCGGAAACGACCCGTGCTTAGGAAACCGGTCGTCCAAGACATGTGGTTGCTCAAGACAGAGATCGTCCAAGACAGGTTTTACTCTAGTCTCAATGCCAGTGGCACATTGCCATGCAAAAACGCTGAAGATAAGTTGATGCCGTCATCTCGTTGCCATTCAAGATTCTGCTGTTTTTGTTTCAGCCAATCACGACAGATATTGCAAACTCTGGTTATAACACTGACATGAAGGCATTTAATGTTACGACTAGTCGTTGTTCTCTCTCCGGAAACGTCCTTTCAAAGCGATTTCTTCTTCTTCTTCTTCCATATACTGGACTGGGCCCTTTCCAGGCGTTAAAAGTCCAATCGAAGCTTGTGCGCTTGGGGGGGGGGGGGCGGTGTATGCGCTCTTAAAACAGTTAATATAAAACAAAATTTATATTTACGTTCATACACCACGTGGATGTTGATCCTAGACGGATGGGCATTTCATTGAGCCCAACACAAGCGTATGCGTGGGTATTCGGGGTGCGCTCGTGGGCTGCGGTGTACTCTCGTCTCTCGTCTCTCGTCTCTCGTCTCTCGTCTCTCGTCTCTCGTCTCTCGTCTCTCGTCTCTCGTCTCTCGTCATTCGGTCACGGTCTTGTTGTCCCTCACCTGGTATATAGGCGTTGTTGGATTAATTTGCAATGTCCATAATTCGTTGCATTCCATGAGTATGGGAAGATGGATGACTGGTCGATTCCATGCATGCCGGGAAGAAGTCTATCTCTATTGTGACGCCACCTTTCGAGTGGAATGCGTACTAAAGCACACTGATGCTATTGTGGGTATTTGAACTCGATAGCGTGGTAGGAAATGTCTGAGTTATTTGCTGCGACCATGTCACTTTAGCAGTTCTGGAACTATTTTGGATGGTTCAAATATGCGGGTGTTACTTAATACGTGGGATTTTACGGTAGTTTGAATCAGCGTGTCAGTCGTGAGAAACATGGTTCGAAGCGTATGTCGCTGTGTGGAACCCTTTCACTGTGTACCTGCAGACGCGCATTAATTGCATAATTAGATTATAGACGCGCATTAATTGCAGCGTGGCTTACCCCTTCCCAGAGAAGTCGAGATGCATTTAACTGGTCTAGTGCATACAACTAATAAAATCGTTAGATGCTGAAAAGATGGTTGATGTGAACTACTGTAGAGCGTAAACACAATGGATCACACTAGAACAAAGGATAGTAATTTGGATTCTTTGTCCGACTGTATTTACACCATCTGCTGTTGTAGAGGCGCTTGCCCCATTGTCTTCATTCCGTGGTCGAGATGGCATTCAACTGGTCTAGTACACACGATTAACGAAATCGTTACATGCTGGAAAGATGTATGAAGTGAACAGTTGTAGAGCGTATACACAATAGATCACACTAGGACAAAGGATAGTAATTTGGCTTCTTTGTCCGACTGAATCTACAGCTTCTTGCTGTCGTAGGGGCGCTTGTCCCATTGTGTCCATTCCGTGGTGTTTCAGTCCATTCAACTGTGTACACGTTTTGGTAATCGAAGCCGAGTTGGCGGCAGAATGAACACATTTGTCTGGGGTGACATATAAATTGTTTCTACTGTCATACCGCTATACAACAAGTTGCATTTTCTCTTTCAACTGTTCCCCTTCAGCGGGCTATTTACCTGAAAACTAAATGGCTGTCTTCCGTGGTCTACTTATGAGACACGTGTTCTATTTACGTCAGCGACAGGCTCATAAGTCACTGTCTCGTTCAGCCGTCTGTCACTAGATACCAAGCGTATCGTGCTACAAATTTACCTTCAGGAGCAACGCAACATTCCTGTCAGCGGAAACACAAAAACAATAGTTCGTGTGTGTTTGTTGGCGAACGTGCGTGAGTGATACGGATGGTGACGCGAACAGATCGTAAACAAACGTGGCCATTCATATTTAATGGGTTAATATTCCCACGAGTGACGTGGTTGGATTTTCAACAACCAAAATCCCAATCACACGGCGGAGTTAATTCTTGAATTCATCGCCGGACGCGACAGAGCATGAGTGTGGAACGCCGCGAGAAAACTGCAAATGTGAAATTCAATTTGAACATCACTCAGGCAAAGGTTAATGGATCTGCGCTGCACAGGGAAAATTAGAACTCGCAACGAAATAGAGACTGAGGAATACAATGGCGGTGTTAAAAATAAGTGACGATAAAACCAGTTATCTTAATTAATAAATCATTTATACATACACTTCTGTTCTGTACGTACCGGGTTCAAATAGCGTTGCTTAATAGAGTCATATATATATACAAATGATCAGATGATACTTCTGTTAAATGGTTGTTGTCGCTGCTGATGCTGATGATGATGTTGTTGTTGTGCAGTCGTTATGGCCATCATCATTGTTGTCGTGTATATAGTACTGGACTTTGTGGCGATTGTGGTTGTGGTTGTGGTAACCTTGTTACATCTTGTTGAAGATAATCGAGGTTATGCCCAGAAATGGTTCAAGCCTCGCACGTGTCGTTACCATAATGTATTTCGTCTGCACGAGGCACTGGGCATGTCGCCATTGGCACAGAAGCCAGTCTTATGTTCCTCTGCGCTGCCGCCCCCTTCCCAACCCCGTCACTGTGTTCCCTACATGTCTTCTTCGCCGCCTTCAGGTTGTATTCGATCTGCCTTATCTATTAGACCACACTACGCCTTCGAACCTATGCATGTTCAGCTCTCCAGCGTAGTGCAGTCCACATAGACACAACTCAGAAGGTCCAGGCCCCACAGCGTGGGAGAGAAGTTTAATTGACAACAGCACACATACAAGCATTCAGTTATGACGATCGATCCGACTGACCATCCGAATGCCCCCCCCCCCGACCAGTCTGACCAGACTGGCCAGACTGACCAGTAAAAGACCAGCCGACTGCCCAGCAAGTCTATATTTCCCTTCACTATATATGCGTTGACAATCAATGAGAATGCACTAGTTCCGGTCATCGTTCGTCCGACTCTCGGGACGCTTCCTTAATTATACACACATTCTTCTGCCTGATTTTATGTCCTTTATTTCCACCACACATGCAATCTACGTACTACTGTCTGCAATCACAATCCTTACTCTACATTACTGGCAATCACAATCCGTGACTTCTGTCGATCATCGTTCCTTAGTCTACCTTACTGGCGTGACTTCTGTTGATCATCGTTCCTTCTCTACTTCACTGCAACCATTCAATTGGCAGGACTAACCTTGCTACAACCACTAATTACTAGACGTAATCTGACTACACCCTAACTAGTATATATCAACATGTATTTAACTAGTACATATCAACATGTATTTAACTAGTACATATCAACACATATTTAACTAGTATATATCAACACCTATTTAACTACACACGGTGGATGTACGTTACAAGGTGACCCAACCTCTCCTAACCCCCTTTCTCTCACTTTATTCCAATTTCTCTGTAAATCCCTACCCGCTGTGCTTGCCCCCTTCATCTGGACCCCCCTCCCTTCTTCTCTTTGTTTTGCACTTCTGCCCTCTCTGCTCTCCCTTCCGTTTCCCCTCATGTCTAAATATCTCTCTCCCCTCTCTCGCCCCCTCTCTTTCGCTCTCTCTCTCTCCCTCTTTCTCCCGTGCCGTCGATTCCGTCCTTCTTCCCTCCGTGCCACCCTATCACACCCTCTCGGTCTTAGACCCCCCCCCCATCTCACGTTGCACCACATCCATAATCGTGATTCATAATCATGACAACCACTACACACCAACAAGTCGCACCACATCTACAATCTTAATCATGACAACCACTACACACCAACAAGTCGCACCACATTCAGAATCGTAATCACGTCAACCACTACACACCAACAAGTCTCACCACATTCACAATCGTAATCACGTCAACCACTACACTCCACCAAGTCGCACCACATTCAGAATCGTAATCACGTCAACCACTACACACCAACAAGTCGCACCACATTCACAATCGTAATCACTACCACCACTACACTCCACCAAGTCGCACCACATTCACAATCGTAATCACGTCAACCACTACACACCAACAAGTCTCACCACATCCACAATCGTAATCACTACCACCACTACACACCAACAAGTCGCACCACATTCACAATCATAATCACGTCAACCACTACACTCCACCAAGTCGCACCACATTCACAA
>OZ024854.1:31819260-31856760 GCA_964017155.1 Oasisia sp. SBJ-2009
CGCAACACGCGCACGTGCATGTATATAGACACACATTCGCACGGCAGACACTCGGTCTCCTTCGTCTGTCTCGTCTCTCTGTCTCTGCCTGTCTCTGTCTATCTCTGTCTGTATCTTCCTGTCTGTATCTTCCTGTCTGCATCTGTCTGTCTGTCTGTCTGTCTGTCTGTCTGTCTGTCTGTCTGTCTGTCTGTCTGTCTTTATCTCTCTCTCTCTCTCTCTCTCTCTCTCTCTCTCTATATATATATATATATATATATATATATATATATATATATATATATATATATATATATATATATATCCCTTTCTCTCGTTATATGTCCCTCCCTACCTCCCTCCCTGCCTCCCTCCTTCCCTCCCACTCCAAGTTCCGTCCGTCCGTCCGTCCGTCCGTCCGTCCGTCCCTCCGTCCGTCCGTCCGTCCGTCCGTCCGTCCGTCCGTCCGTCCGTCCGTCCGTCCGTCCGTCCGTCCGTCCGTCCGTCCGTCCGTCCGTCCGTCCGTCCGTCCGTCCGTCCGTCCGTCCGTCCGTCCGTCCGTCCGTCCGTCCGTCCGTCCGTCCGTCCGTCCGTCCGTCCGTCCGTCCGTCCGTCCGTCCGTCCGTCCGTCCGTCCGTCCGTCCGTCCGTCCGTCCGTCCGTCCGTCCGTCCGTCCGTCCGTCCGTCCGTCCGTCCGTCCGTCCGTCCGTCCGTCCGTCCGTCCGTCCGTCCGTCCGTCCGTCCGTCCGTCCGTCCGTCCTTCCCTCTCTCCTTCTCTCTCTCTCTCTCTCTCCCTCCCTCCCTCCTGTCCTCCCTCCCTCCCTTGCCCTCCATCGCCCTCGCCCTCACACACACACACACACACACACACACACACACACACACACACACACACACACACACACACACACACACACACACACACACACACGCACACACACACACACACACAAACACATTTATAATAGTCTCGAGAAGATCGAACATAACGCATTCCGATGTTGACATTAACTGGCGAGTATCAATCCACGATGATCCAACTGCCAAGAAACTACGTCAAATCCTTGTCCCGCGAACTCGTTCCATTCCTCGCATATACCGCTGTGTACAATTACTTGGATTACAATCCCCGTCTCCTGCCGCCAAGGCTTTGCGCGCCCGTCCTAATGGCTCCTGTCCCGTCGTTATAGTCTCGGGAGAAACGACGCGAGACTTCAGCGGCTCGCGGTCATCTCTGATTTATTTTCGCTTTAAGGTGAAAGCGAAAAAATGGCGCATGCAGCGAACGAATCCCACGCAACAGAAAATGTCACACGCCAGGCACGATGTCTTTGCGACGTGAGTCATGCAGTGATCAAAGCGTCAGTCCGTCAGCCTTGTCGACAACACTGGCTAACAGATGTCAGTAAATAAATAACGTGATAATTATGTAGACAACGTTTTGCAGACCTATATATATATATATACAGGGACTGCAGTGGCCTTTCTGCCGTGCTGTAGCCTGGATGTCACCAGCCCGTGTTGACTTCAAAGTATCATGTGTCAACTGATAGCGGCCAAGCGATCTTGTACTAGTGGCGTGTTCTGTTTATATCTTCGGTTTGGATATGCTTTCGTTTGTCCAGTAGGCCCTAGAGGTCAGTCATCGCACTGTCACGTATCCGATGACAGTGCGACTGAAACCGCAAATGTATTGCATCAGTTTTGTAATGATATGGAAACAAAGGTGTTATTTACATAGGGTCAGAAAGTTATGAATGTGACGGGGGACTGAGGCTACTCTAAAACACCACTTAGAAACACATAAAGGGTACACATTGTATACACCATTCTGAATACTGAAGTCAAAAATAGAACCAACTACTTTCTTACCGACCCAAAGTAGTGTCACTCAGCTCCCCATCCCGCCACTTTCTCTGGATTCACCAGTAAACACGCACACTCCCCATCTGTTAGGAATGGTAATTAAACAAAATACAATTAGTTAACCGAATTACCTTACATTTATGTTGCCATCATATCCGAGGTAGCGTAATACTCGACGTGTGCCAGCGAGTAACGGACCAGACCAACTCGCCTTATCTGCCAAGCACAGGGGTAGTATAATACTCCAGAGTATTTTATCGCAAAAAAGGAACAAACCAGGTCCCATTAACTGTCAACTGGTTGATACAGCATAATACTCGAGAGTATACCTCATAAAAGAACAGACCGGTCGATATAACTGCAAAAACACCAGGGGCAACGTAATACTCGAGAGTATGCAACCGCTTAATTGAAGGGAAAAACCGAGATCGCCCTAACTGTCAACAGCATTATAATGCAATATATTTGCGGTGTCAATTGCTCTATAATGTCATTTCTTTGTAGAGCGCAGTGGCTCAGGGTAGAGCTTCGGACTCTCGACTACGAGAACCCGGGTTCCAACCCTATGCTGCGGTGTTAAAACCTTGGGCAAGTTTTTTCACTCTACAGTGCTCCAGTTCACTCAGCTGTATAAATGAGTACCTGGCTATAGACAGTGGTGGATATGTGTACGAGCAGCCTTCGCGCATTAATTGTAGCATATGGCTGGATGCTTCCCAGAGAAGCCGAGATGGTGTCTGAGTGAACAGGTCTGTCAGGGAAATAAAGTGTAAAGCGCTTTGAACGGTCCTGAGGACTGGATATTGCGCTATATAAGAACTTGCCTTTTTAACATACCCGGGGTAGCAAAATAACTGGAGAATATGCCGCCACATAACTAAAAAAGACCACGTCGCGTTAATAACTGCCTTCAACAGACCGCCCGTGCAGTTATGTCGGCGCGTGATCGAGTGCAGTGTTTTCTACGAAAGGACGCCGCGTCGCCTCTCTCCTGACGGGGCCGGGCTGACTGCTGTCTCGAGGCCTATTTCCGCAGTGACAGCGCGCGCCCGCAGCCCGCGGAGGTTCGTGGCATCCGGTTGGATGGCTGCGTCGTCCGCCGTACACGCACACAGTGGGCAGCTGGCACTAGACGGGTGAAACCCACGCACGGCAGCGCTTGTTATAGGCAGACTTGTTTAATTTATGCCGGTATCGATGCATGACATCTGTGTGCGACAGAAGTGCGCGACGTTTTCGTTAACGATGTCCTTTCCTCGTTTAGTAAGTGCATCTCATCACAAGCGTCAGTGTTCAGTCGCATTGTTCTGCGTTCATTCGCTTGTTTCAACCATTGGCGTAAGACCTACCAATATGCGATGTATTTTAAAACATTATTAAGACTGGTATTTAAAGTTCTCGTGGATTTCATTGCAATTGTTGGGGAAATGAAAGTGTAAAGTAGTTATCGATTCTCCAGATATCACCATATGAGCGGATTTAAAATGAAAATAAAAATAATATGATGATAATTGATGCTCATGATTTTGTGGCTTGTTTTTTGGTTAGTTTGGTGGAAGTGATATTAAAAACTAGACTAAATATTGTGTTGAAGTTATACTGCCTTCCATATCACATTTAATAGTCACGATGTGTTTCGTAATTTGACACGTGCGCATCAAACTAGTACAAATTCAACAAATTAAATAGCTGAAGGTACAATAGGTCTTTTACTATTTTTTTCTCCGGACATAGATATTCGATATATTATATATTATTAGATATTCGTAGTTCTTTCCAGCATTCAGCAAAGGTCTATGTACTGGCTTGTGCATATAACAATGTGACTAAAATATAGTCTTTCGAGGTCTCACACAAGTTTTTCATATCATTATCGCCAAGCCAAGCTTTCTACACGCTGGCACAGAGTCTGGTCGCTGGAAAGGTGCTGACCCTCAGTGTTTCTTTTTCGCCCCAAATTGAGTCCGAATTGGGCCGAAATTTACTTGATCTCTGGGTCACGACATCCGGGGTTTTACACAAATGATATCATGCCAATCCTAGTGTAGTGTCATTCGAAACCTGTTTCAGTCAATCTGTAACGTAGCTACAGAACTGATATGTTGATGACAACCGTGAGTTATGACCGATTCAACTATTGATCCTAAACCGCAAAACAAATGCCTTTCTTTGTAACACTTCAACCAATGCACTCGGTGTCCGCTACATGATACCTTTAATCTTTTTATTAATTCATCCCTGGGGAAAAATAGCAAGAGTAGCTGGCCTGAAATAAGGTGATCGATACTAATTTGTATTTGATAGCAGACAAAAAGCGTTTGACTGTGGGATGCGTGATTCCGTGACATCTATCATGGGAAATGAATGAACGTCCTATTTGTAGGGTTACATCAAGCAACAAATACGTGAATGCTTTGAAATGCACTGATTTAACAAACAACTGGGCCTGTATACTTTTGTCATCTTTCGCTGCGTCGTAACAAGAACCGTCAAATCATTATTCAGTAAAACTGTTATATCATAGGTTGAGTCGTCAGACGATACAGCTTTATTAACATTCAGGGTAACGTAAGACTTCTATCTGCCAAGAGTAACACATTACGTCAACAATGCACAACACACTGCATGTCGAATTTTGAACAATTTGCCTAACAGACGTAGTGCTGGTCACAGTTTGCTACCGCTAATGTCATTTCATCCAAATGTATAAACAGTAAGGCTATTTTAACATAACGGATACAAATAGTGTATGTCTATGAGTCGCGCTATCTATAGAACTTTGACGACTGACGTATTTTATAAGTGGAACATGCCGCTTTACTGGATTCAGGATATATATAGTTTTTAAATATACTATTTTAGCGATGCGTACGTCTAGTTATTCTACAAACATCGGTTTTTCGTCGTCTGCCAGATGTCGCCAAACATCCTGTTGGTTAAACATTCGTGACGAAATGCATGGTACTAGAAGTGGGATTATTGCATCTATAGATGTAGTAGAAGCGACGGACTGCCCGATTTATCCGATTTCCTAATGTTGGTCATTCCTAGCTCCAGAGCATTAAACTTCAGCAATTAGTATTTCTTGCAACGAGTGGCCGTGTAAGTGGACGTGGTCAAAGGTCAAGGTGACCGGAGTGTAATCAATGTTGACAACAGTAAACACACCACGTTGATGCCCACTTTCGGTGGTACTATTTAAGACGAAGGCTATAATTATTTATATTTGGGAAGCTGTATATTTATCCAAGGCGACCAGCGTTGGCCTGACGGAAATGATCCTTCCGTTTTGTTGTTAGTGGTTCGGTTATAAAAAAATCAAAAACCGAAATCCGGAAACAGCTTTGACCCTCGACAGCGCGAACATTAGTCATTGTCACGGCTGACGGGTTCATTCTCTGTACAGTGTGTAGCCAGCCTACCTGCTTTAGGCGTGTACTGTGTTTAGGCATAACTGGAGCAATTGACCATTTTAGCCGGCAGTTGTGACTTTCATTTAGCAAGTCAATATACAAAACGTAAGAGACAGGGAGAGGGGAGGCGGGCAGGCGGGCAGACGGACAGACGGACAGACGGACAGACGGACAGACGGACAGACGGACAGACGGACAGACGGACAGACGGACAGACGGACAGACGGACAGACGGACAGACGGACAGACGGACAGACGGACAGACGGGCAGACGGACAGACGGACAGACGGACAGACGGACAGACGGACAGACGGACAGACGGACAGACGGACAGACGGACAGACGGACAGGCGGACAGGCGGACAGGCGGACAGGCGGACAGGCGGACAGGCGGACAGGCGGACAGGCGGACAGGCGGACAGGCGGACAGGCGGACAGACGGACAGACGGACAGACGGACAGACGGACAGACGGACAGACGGACAGACGGACAGATGAACAGACGGACAGGCCGACATACATACATACATACATACATACATACATACATACATACATACATACATACATACATACACAGTCATACATACATACATACATACATACATACTTACACACACACACACACACACACACACACACACACACACACACACACACACACACACACACACACACACACACACACACACACACACACACACACACACACACACACACACACACACACACACACAGACAGACAGACAGACAGACAGACAGACATACAGACATACAGACAGACAGACAGACATACAGACATACAGACAGACAGACAGACAGACAGACAGACAGACAGATAGTATCCTCCTCTACGTATCCCCCTGTATGCGATCGTGCGCACAAACAACAAGGACAGTGTCTGGCAAAGGAAATTGCTTTTCTACACTTAAACGTATCTTGTTGAAGCATACCTGGCAAAAGCTACAAGTGCAACAGCATAATCCGATTAATAAAGGCGACTACAAATGTATATAATTAATGTTCAGCTTTCTGCGCACATGTGCACTTAATCACCTGTAAACGTACAGGACTCCCTAAAAGTATTGGGCAGTCTTGTTCGCTACGTGTTCAATCACGGTGATTACAACCGCGCTCTTATAACTAAAATATTAGTTCTCGCCCACCTCCCAGTGACACCCGAACGCAACGAATGTTACATTCCTGTAACACCGTGTGCTAGGTAGGTATCCTCCGTCACATAAACCTCGCGTCGTTGCCGTCTTTGTGGTTTCGCTCCGCACTTCCGCGATACATTGTAAATCCCGCGACTTCGGACAGGAACGATTTATTCTCGCCGAGGTGTTCTCCGGCGTACGGGCAGATTTAGCCGTTCTACATCTCGGCGCCGGCAACAAACACGACGACAACGCCATTAGTGCGTCGTTAATGTTCGCGGACAGCGCTCATATTTCACTGAACAGCAAGAAACACCCGGCGCCTCGTACGTTTGCGGCTCCGCTCAGTCAGGATCGGCGGAAATAAACAGGATCCGGAACAACGCGATGGCTGTGTTTGTTTGCGCTTGTGTGTTCACGTCCATTTGCGTGATTTCTGTGAACGTTTTTTCGAAGTTAGTTTTGTTGTATGGTGTTTTATTCAGTGTTAGAATATGACAAAACGAAATAAAATTATTAATAATAATAATACACTTTATTTATACACTAAAATCCAAAGTACAAGCTCTATTCAGTAGTGTTCACATTGTAAAAAGTAAATATAAAAATATTATAATACAAGTTTAAAAAATGCAGAAATGTATGCAAAAGAATTATTAAATTAACATGGTTGTTAGTTTCACAGGATTATGACAAGATTGCTGGGCATATTCAGAAAATTCGCTGCAGTAGTGTTATGAATGCCTACGATCGTGGAATGTGCTTTGAAGTAGGCTACTACTGCCGAACAAAGCTACTGCCAGGCGGCGTGGTCGCTGTTGCTATGTACCGAAATGACGTCATAAACATAAGTTTCGCGTTCTAACGTATTGATTTACCTGCGTGACGTAATGGTCATTGCAGATTTTAGCACGTGCCTCGTTTAGGCCTACGCCTTCGATGTTTTCCCGTGGTTTCACTGTTTGTGATATTATAATATATATATATATATATATATATATATATATATATATATATATATATATATATATATATATATATATATATATATATATATATATATATATATATATATATATATATATATATATATATATATATATATATATATATATATATATATATATATATATATATATATATATATGGGATGCTTCCCAGAGAAGCCGAGATGGTGTCTGAGTGAACAGGTCTGTCAGGGATGTAAAGTGTAAAGCGCATTGAACGGTCCTGAGGACTGGATACTGCGCTATATAAGAACTTGCCTTTATATATATATATATATATATATATATATATATATATATATATATATATATATATATATATATATATATATATATATCCAATATCCAGTATCCAATGACAACACTGTAGTCCCGTGATTAACGATGTACAGTCAAATTTCGCTTTACCTCGGCAACACAGTCACGTCATAATTACGGCCACCTTAAGATAGTCACTAAAGTATAATACGGTCACCTTAGTAATCGGGTCGTTTTGGCCAGTCCCTAGTATGGCTCTATTAGAGAGTGCCCATTGTCCATACGGTCAGACCGAGGGTTATCGTGTCTAACTGCAGGGGTTTGCATGTTTTAGCATGTGAACTGTCCAGATAATATTATGTCCTAGTAAATCACGTAAAGCGTGCTAACCGTTGTATGTACACGACCGTAAATACATACAGAACAGCCTGTACGCATGATATTTAAAATTACACACTGACATCCAATATATAGCGACCAATTTGTAACAACACGGTCGTGGTCGTTAAAACACATGTGACGGGGCAATGCAATAGTGCGCGTGCACGTGTTGATTGTAAAATGTGATTTAACAATAAAAAAGATAACTCGTCGTATCTTTAAGACAACAGCTGACGTTCCGACCTCCCGACGACACAGCTGTTGTTACGACGACACATCTGTTGTTACGACGACACAGCTGTTGTTACGACGACACAGCTGTTGTTATGACGACACAGAAGCTGTGACGACGACACAGTTGTTGTTACGACGACACAGCTGTTGTTATGACGACACAGCCGTTGTTATGACGACACAGAAGCTGTTACGACAACACAGCTGTTGTCAAGACGACACAGCTGTTGTTAAGATAACACAGCTGTTGTTAAGACGACACAGCTGTTGTCAAGACGACACAGACGCTGTGACGACGACACAGCTGTTGTTAAGACGACACTGAAGCTGTTACAAAAACGCAGCTGTTGTTAAGACGGCACAGCTGTTGTTAAGACAACACAGTTGTTGTTAAGTTAAAACGACACAGCTGTCGTTACGACGCCGCTGCTTTTTCTGTTTCTGCGAGACTGAAAGGTAGACTGATATAACGCACAGCAGTGAACCAACAAATGTGTGATTTAACAGTTTCGACGGCATGTTTTGTTAATAGCAGGAAACCATGCTAGACAGATCACCCACAGGAAAGAGGTTTTGGGTGGATACCACACAAGATTTTGAATTTGAAGGTCATTTTCAACAAAGACACGAAAGGACAAAAGCGTATTTGAAATTGATTTGGTTTGTATTAATTTACACCACAATCACTGTCTATATCCAAAGAAGTATCAAAACATGCTATTTTATTTGCATATATTTTTATTTGCAAATATTGTGTGTAATTGACAGATAAACATTCACGTCATAGTGTAAAGGTATTGATTAATGACATACAAATGTGAACTTTTCGGTAAACAATGTTTTTATAATCGCGTATGAATAAAAGGTGTGTTAAATAAACCGACGCAAATGCTAACTGCTACCCGGCAAAAACAACTGAAAAAAATAACTGAAACCAGGCAAAATAGATCACTCACAGGATGTGGAAAGAGGTGTGGGCGGATGCCATCCTCGACTCGGAATTTTGAGGTAATTTTGAAGGACAAGAAAGGTCCAAATGGATATTACGGGTATATGCAGCCACGATCATTGTATCTATCCAAGCGTACATCATATGCTATCTATATCGTGCGCTTGCACCTATCACGTGTAATTGACAGGTTACCATTCTCGTTACAATGAAAACAGTATTGCATAATTGAGCACAAATGTGAGCTTTTCGGTAAACACTGGTTTTTTTATAATCGCAAATGAATAAAACGTGTGTTAAATAAAGCGGCACAAACGTTAACTGCTGCTGGTGGGTTACAGGAGCCGAGTTAACACAAACACATCGTACAGTAATGTGTGATGCGTGTGTCTGCGCGTATCACGTTTGCGATGTGTAAACGTATCCCCTTCGCTATAAATCGGCAGCAAACCCCTCTCATCCCCCCCCCCGCATAGCAGGGGGTCTATGGGGGGCTCTGGCGGACACTTCCGCTGTAATAATAGACCGCTAACTCGTACATGCTGAATTGGAACCGAAGTGCATGATAACTCTGTTACGGGCGCAATTTCTTCGCGTAAACGTAACCTATTAGGCTTGGACATCGCACTCGACGGCCGCTGGCCAGTAGTGGTCAGCCTCGTCCGCGGGGATGGAAGGTTCGGCCAGTGCGAGCTGCCTCCACAGCACACAGCGAGAGGCAGGGTCGATTACGGTCACGTGCCACAGTGAATAATCTCCAACGTGTTGTCTCATTATGGGAACTCCGGACCTTTACAAACGAACACGTCAAGGCACAATACGGGCATTGTGTCTGGAAACGTCTGATATTGGCTAAGAAAGAATGTGATCGGCCAAAACGAACACGTCAAGGCACAATACGGGAATTGTGTCTAGAAACGTCTGATATTGGCTAAGAAATAGTGCGATCGGCCAGTTCGGCCGATCGCACTGTTTCTTAGCCAATATCAGACGTTTCCAGACACAATTCCCGTCTTATGCCCTGACGTGTTCGTCTGCAAAGGTCAGGTGTTCCCACAATGAGACAACACCGTCAACACCGGATTTCAAAATCCGAAGCCGCCAGATGAGTCCAGGCGTCAGTGAGAGTGAAGTACGAAGTCAAACGTTTGTCAAAGCCTTACTTATTTAATATGTTGATCTGCGATCACTTTGGACGCGATGGCTGAACATTAAACCCAGCACAGACACCTATCTCATGAACTGTGGTTCGTGTTTTTACATTTGCTTTTTATGTTTATTTGATTTACTTACTTAAAACATTTTCAATGTATATGCTTAACGTATTAATGTAAAGTATGCTTAATTGTCTTAGAAATGCATTTTGATTTATATCTTTCCGAACTGTTTTAAAATGAAATGTTAATCTTTTTAGTGCTTATGAACAGGGTGTAACCAAACTTTTGTTCCATGCACTGCTGTCTAGAACGTGGGAAAGTTCAACGTCAAAGGGCATTGCGGTTAACTCTGGTCGCCTCGGCATAGTTGCCAGTATATTTTTTCTTGAAACTGGATGATTTGTTTACCATTTGAATGTGTTAAAGGAAGAATAATTGAAATTACGAACTTTGTTTCGATCTTCGTAAAAGGACTAAACAAATTGGCAGGCAGTAAACTTTCAATATGAATGTTATAATCATAAGAATGTCACATTAAATGAAAACAAAACCCCAGGAACAGACGCCCTCGGTTTAGCGCTCGCCCACTGGCCGAGGCGAATAGAAATTCCCTGGGACGAGTAACGTTTGGCCCGCACTAGTCCGTCGGGCGAGTAGCTGTTTTCACCAGTTTTACAACAATATCATGCAAGAACTTTGCGTTAGGCGTACATAAAAAATGTATGATTGTGTTGGTTCATTTTATGTCAAAGGACTATTGCAAAGCAACATTCGAATTTGCATTTAAAAAGTCGCATTTTGACGATGTCCACAAAAACAATGAGGACTAGTGATTTTTCGTGGAGATGAGTAACACTTTAGGGCTACTAGTCCGCCGAGCGAGAGTTTAGATTTCTTAATTTCGCCCCCTGATCATGCATGCCCCATAGAAATGAACTCCTTGGGTGCGTGGGAGTGGGTGGTCGATTGGCAGCAGAATCATCTTTGTAATGGGCACATTTACACGTTGTCCCGAGTAAAGGTTACTTCCAACAACGTGTGTTGTCTCGTGAAGTCGTCGTGCCTCAAGATCTATAGTAGTAGGTCTATGACAACAATCGTAATAAAGTGTCGTTAATTCAATATTATTTTGTATGGTTATGTTAGTAGGATATCGAAAATGTCATGATTGTCCAACAATCGGTTCACTCGTACAAACTGTTTATAGTTTGTTGCACATAAAGAAAACAGATCAGCACATAGATGAGCACAGATCACTGTTAACTCTCCTTATGAAAACCATATCAACGTGTTATATTATACCGAAAGTGTTCCTTTTGAAACTATGACATTTCCATACAACCACTGCCATTGTGTCAGTGATACCCTGATGAAATTTCGTCAAAATCTAGTACCTCAAACTCTCTTAAAACGCATTCACCCCACTATACTCATTAATTGTCGTCAAAGTACCCATGCCGTTTTGCACACACGTGTGTCGGAGCAATAAAAGGCACAAAATGACTACAACAAGTACACCTTTCTAAGTAGGCGTCGTTTCACTCCCAATACACGCCAGCACTCAACCGGGCAGTACGCTTGATCTTCTTCACCAATTTCCCAGAAAACATATTTTCTAGTTTCAAATATAACCAGTGTCAATGTGCTTTGCTAAGGAGGTTAACTGATGGTTATGTGAAGTCTGACTTCACCTGCTTGTGGAGATGATACCGATAGTGTCGCCCCCTAGAGCACGTAACAACACCATTTTTGCCACTACACTACATTACACGTACGCCAAGCGTTTCCTATAATCAATGTTGGCTTACAAGCTAACTCTGCATAAAACGTACTATGTTGAATATTCTCTTTTACTTCATCGATGTCCATAGCCTGGTCATCTTTGCTCAAATGCAGTTTACAACGACAAAGCAATGAATAATATCCAATCCATCTGAACCGCGCGTATCGATTGTACAGCGGCATTGTCTTGAGACTTGCTACGTGCGGGCAACGTGACAGTCACGTCGCCGTGATTGTGACGTCAGAGCGGCCATGACACACAAGACAGACGCGGCATAATAAATGCGCCGTCAGAGCGACAGTGACGTCACTGCCACCGCGATGACAAAGAGGCGCCGATATTGCAAACATATTTCTTATATACGTCGCTACGTCCTTCGCTGCTGCGGCCACGTCGCCCGCTGTACAATGAGTCGTCGCAGCTGATAAGCCGATTTCTTGGCATGTCACTCCCGAAATAGACCATTGTTTATTTGACTACCGTGACTAGAGTTCGGCTGCGAAGAAACACGATCGTTAAGTCTGGCGTTTCCTTTGATTGCAGCGTCCGGATCGGCGCGGTGACGTCATAGTTGTGTGCGGAAACACGGCCGATCTACCGAGGCAAGTGTCGGCGACAGGGGACAAGGCCAGAACCGACAAAGTCGTCACGTGCGAGGTTTTGTCGACGTTAAGACTGAAAACAGTGACGTGAAGAATAAAACAATCGGCGTGGTTTGGAGTATACTTGACTCCATTCTATCGTCGCCGTTTCATCTGGCGTACTATATCGCGCGCATGCTCTGATAGTGTCCTCCTGGCCTCCCCTCCTCGCCCCCACCCTCCCCATCTCCCTCACGCTCTCCCTGCGACCCACTATATTCGTCTTTCCCTCTCCTCACCCCTCCGTTTATCGCCATTTCTCCAAGATCACGGACACTTTACCCGCTTGGAGCGATTCTGCTCGATCACACGACTTCCGTGCGTGCGTGCGTGCCAGTGTGCGCATCATATAGTAACGCGGCGGTCAGCGGCCGGCCAGTGTCCGGCAGTCTACCCTCGTCGATATCGGGGATCTGCGACGAGTATCTCACGCCTCACTAACGCCGCTCGCCTCGCCGTGGCACGGCGTATCGCCTCCATCTGACCGCGCCGGACACTATCGCTCCGGATCGCGTGCGTGCTGGAGTCCCTCGACGCCGGACGTTCACACGGGACAGAAGTTGCCGTCGGAGATTGTTCGCAGGGCACTAACGGCCACTTGACGGGCAGCGCTGTAGGCCGCTGAAACGACGACACACGCTGCAGTCTTGGACGTCTTAAGTCGGAAAACTACATAAGGTAAGACATACATGTACATTGTTTCGTATTTATATAACGCATGTTGATTATTTCAGGCGTGTCAACGTTGCAGCTGTGAAATGTTCGACTATATTTTTGCGTACATGTTACTGGAATAAAATTAGCCATTATGTTGATGCACAATCAAAATGTATACGCAGCTGTTATATTTGGAAATATCGTCATATTTAAATTCGTGAGATTCATGGGTATATGCGTGAGGTATACACAAAGTACCTCACAAAGGAGATATGCGACTTTCTTTTATTGATTGACTGAGTAACTGGTTGGTTGTTGAATGAGTGAGTGAGTGAGTGAGTGAGTGAGTGGGCGAGTGAGTGAGTGAGTGAACGATTGATTGATTGATTGATTGATTGGTTGATTGATTGATTGATTGATTGATTGATTGATTGATTGATTGATTGATTGAGTGAGTGAGTGAGTGAGTGAGTGAGTGAGTGAGTGAGTGAGTGAGTGAGTGAGTGAGTGAGTGAGTGAGTGAGTGAGTGAGTGAGTGAGTGAGTGAGTGAGTGAGTGAGTGAGTGAGTGAGTGAGTGAGTGAGTGAGTGAGTGAGTGAGTGAGTGAGTGAGTGAGTGAGTGACGATAAAGCGCGTCCACCAGTTTTTCCCGAAGGACAATACAGATGTGCGTTTAGCCAATTGGTTATGTGTCCTGTGTGTTAAGCCAATTAGTTATGTCTCAGGTGTATTTAGCTAATTGGCTATGTCTCATGTGTGTTTAGCCAGTTGGCTATGCCTCCCGTGTGTTTAGCCAATTGGTCAGAAAAATTCATCTTTCCGAAATGTGATGCAATAATCAACAACTGAATATGGTTGTGTAATAATAGTACGAAGAGAAGAACTATGGCCTCGGCCTCATCTTCTTGTTTACGTAAGATGATGCGTCAAATAACGACTGATATAGTTTGTACGTTATCTCTTTATAAATATTGACATCTGGTTTTGCCACGTAAGTTAGACCTGATATTTGAGGCCAGACATTCAATGTACACAAAAAACAGTAACTTTTCGTAAATACCATTTATCTATATAAAAACACATTCGGGTGATCAATAGGACCTATGTTTGAGCCGTTTAATTTACATTAATAATAATAATAACAATTCGGCAACTTTTATTACGCCTAAATCCTTAGAAACCAAGCTCAGAGACGCATAAGTCCAAAGTGGTTAATGAAACCCTAATCTCAGTATTAGTGCTGACGCTAGGGACCACAGCGAATGTACAAGAAAGTGCCTGGTAAGTAATTGTACAGATCTTAAAGATACTATGATATCGGACAGCCAATACAGAGACTTTAAAAGCGGCATAGAACGAGTAAAATGTGTCGACCAAATCACAACCTTTGCTAAGCAATGGTGAGCAAAATTAGTTCCCTATTCTCCGTTTATTTATATAGTATCCGTATTTATAGAATTAATGTGTTGAAGGCACACCTCCCATTTCAGTGGGAAATGTGTGCCATAACGTGTTCAAATAAATATTGGTAGACGAAACGTTCAGATTCTGGATGGCGCTATAGGCCTTAAAGTATATATGTACTATAGGTATATATTTGCGATATTGCAGAGGGCGACAGCGTTAACTAAAAGATCTATTCCCGTTGTTAAATTAGCGAACCTCCATACAATCATTACCGCCCTGGTGAATTCTGGGTAGCGGAACAGGCAACCATCATTCACTTTGTGACGTCAAGTATGGAGTGATCCTAGCAAATAGACAACGACGGTTGCACGAGTGTGCGTCAGTTCGCTGTCCCCAACTAAATGTGTTATTCCACAACACACGTACTAAATGTGTTATTCCCCAACACACGTCCGCTGTTTCCTCTTTGGTATGTTCCTCAGCGTATCGTGTCATTACCAGAAGTGTCAACGTCAACGTGTTATTCTGTCGCCAGTCGCCTCACAATGCAATCCGAGAATGGAAAAATTTCGTCACTTCTGGCGTCTCGCAAACAATTAATTCGCTCTCGCGTCTAAATGGAGAACGAGTGCAAAAACGTCGCGGAATCGCGCGGAATCAATGGACAATTTGTTGTCAGCTGACGTCACGAGGTCCTTCCGTTGTCGCTGCCGGAACAATCTTTGGTGGCGTTCGATGAATCACGAATGTCCGGTTATCAACCTCGCAAGTGTCGCGTGCTGCTAGACGCAGAACGTGGTTCCACGTTCTGCGTCTAGCACGCCACGGCGACGAGAACAACGCGAGACACCCGGACACTATAACGGCATGAGGTCACGTGACGCGGAATGATTCAATTCGAACGGTTATATTATAGCGATTATTTACAAATTGCATGATTTGTTTGTACGAACTGTCAGATTACGAAAGCTGTTTCTAGCCTATTAAACCTATTAAACGGGCAGTTTGCGATAAGGGAGAAATGTATATCTACCACCAACGCTGTGAACAATCTATAACAGGAACTGGAAAACTGTAGTCTCGAGTTTATTACTTTTGTGAAGGACAGACTCATGAAGTTTCCCGTCGTAATCATGATGAAGTGAACAGATATACCCTACATTGATACGGTGAAATAATAATAATATTGATCCAGTTACATAATATCGATCAGTTGAAAGGGGGTGCGAGCGCAGCAGTATGGTTATGGTTATGGTTATGGTTATGGTTATGGTTATGGTTATGGTTATAGTTATGTTGATTGATCATTATCATTGGTCAGTCGAAGCCGGGGATTAGATTAATTGTTTCCATCAGATATGTACAAGCAGCCGCGTCAACGTCAAGATTGTCTGCATAGTGTGCAGGTGTCATTGAATCTGTCATACGTAGCATATACACGTTTAAACAAGCACATTCGCTTATGACTTTCTTCACAGATGTAATTTCTTTATGACAAATATACTACAAGTTGTATACCGCATGACTAGATGCTGAACAGGTCGTCATCCTGGAATGTTGACGATCTACCGTGATGGCAACGGCCTGTCTGTTATGTGGTCCACGTCACTTCAATTAACAGAAGATGCGCATGCCGTAATACCACATTGCTGAGTTTACTCTCCCTAACACCCGTCCCTCCCTCTCCCGAAACCACTTCTGTCTCCTTCAACCCCCCCCCCCCCCCAACACCCAATGTCCACCAAGTTCTGACTTGATTAGTGATGGTCAATTAGTATATGTAATACGCCTGGCGGTACAAATGTCATTGACTTACAGTAGCCGGACGCGCAAAGCATCACGGGAGTTCGAGATAAACAAACAGCGTCGGTTTCTGTGTAATCAATTTCAGGAATTGGTTCGGTCGGTTATCTGGTTGATCCCGGGCACTCCCAATTAGACTGTCCGTGTTGTCCGTTTCGACGATTGCGATTAGGTCCGATTTCCCGGCGCTGACCGCAACGTGGCCGAAGACGGCCGGCATCGCGTGACTGGACAGTCGCCAAGACCTTTCACCACAAGGACATTCATTACTTGAAATTACGACTGTTGCGAGTGGACCACTCCGACAGATAGGCGTCTATTATCGCTGATAGCTGTCTATTATCGGCCTTGGCTGTCTGTTATCGGTTTAGCGGTGTGGACAATTTCAACACGTCGTGTCCTTTGACACGTGACTCGCACACGGAACACTGGCATTATGCAGGACGTTCTTGATATTTCTTTTAATCACGTCCGTAGTCACGTGACAGCGGCAAGCCGGACACAGCAACGGTGACGCCATTTCGTGCGGGGATCTCAGTAAGGGTGACGTCATAATATTGTCATCTGTAATACTCGTACAATCGGCACATGTTCGAAGAGAACGTAAACGCAGCTAATGAATTGCGTATTCCGTAAATCATTATTAAAATATCAATAATATATTGATATATGTTGTCAAAACGAAACATGTTCATTAGATGGTTTTCTAATTTTTTATCACTGTGTACGTGAATTCTATGTTAGGTTCCTTGGCTTACTTGATTATTATACATAAAAGTAATCTAATGAAATACTATTTTATTAAATACTATTGATTGAATCCATCTCGGTTTGGACTTCTGCGGTAATTGTTAAAGGCCGCCAAACGGTCTGACATTAACATCGTTTAATTGATGCTATGCCAAAAATAATCAATGAAGACTTTCGGCCATAGAACACAACTTGGGTCGGTGGATGGGTTATACACGAAACATGATTTCATAGTTTAATTTGTAGATACACAACAACGATGCATCCCTAACCATTCACGCCTGAAATGAGTGTGTAAATAGTTAATGATTAATTGTGCCGACAATAACTACAACTAAAGCGTTAGCAATAATGCTCACAGTTTAAGGGAAATCAAAACGCTCTCCGACTCCAATGTTGATCGATCTGACGTTTGAGTATTGCAGCCGTGATCGATTACACAATGGCACACGTATGGTATAAGTGATTGGTTTGATGCATGAGGAAGTAATCATTTAATAATCATTTAATTCACAAATAAGTTCATTCGTGTGTAGGTAGACATAGGCACACGGCAACAGGTAGACACGCTACATTGCTTTGGGTGCACCAAGAGGAGGAATTATCTTATCACGCCTGTTAAAATGTACTCCAACTCACACAGCCATTTCACAAACGTGTGGCCGGTCTTTATCCAAGCCCCCTTACGCAAAGAATTATATGCCATCTGGCGTCAACAACTTTGATGTTTCTATTTCCGTACGTTGTGGGGCCATGTGTGGCGTAATCCCACTCACTAGTAAGTTGTAGTGTTATGTCAAGATAACATGTATGTCACGAATCAAACGCGATGACGCAACGTAACGTATGGCTCCGGACTACACCGCTGGACCGTAGCAGACGGACCGCGAAAACGGTCAAGAAGCTACCGGCGCGCCACCTAGCGAATAAAACAGTGTTTAATAAACCAAACATCGGAAGCAGCGGCGGAAGTGGTTAATTTGTTTCACGCTGGACTTGTAAATGGTTTGTTAATGACCGACTTCCCGGTGACCTTGTTGACGTCTGTCGAGAACTGTCACTGTGTCACGACAGGAGACGTAGGTAGACATACTAATGGTGACACGTGTCACTAGGTCAATGTCACTGGACAGCGGGCAGATGTTTGGCGAAATAAATCGTCATCAGCTGGGTCGCCAATGAGCAACGATAACCAGATCAATGTGGCGATGTCTTGACCCAACCTAGATGACGGACGTCGGCCAGCGGATTGCACGAAATGTCCAGATCAGTCTTCCCGTATAGTAGCAGTCGCCGACATTGACGGTAGCGCTAAATATAGTACATGACGTCTGTGGCGTTTGCGCGTGCGCAAACATACCGCCTAGACGTCGTTAGCATTGTTACCGTGGTGGAACGTTTGTGATAAACGCTGATGTATTCGTGCATTCTACGTTGTTAAAATGAATGTCACTGCGTGTACCAAATATTGTTCTTGTGGAACTACATCAACACTCTTGCAAAATATACGTCACACACATTTGACAAGTAGAATAACAGTGTCCAGTAGGAAATTCGGGGAAAACTTCACTGACTCACAACCAGACAAAAGCTTCTGAAATCTAGGCAGAATGTACCTGCAGTGGGACTTAGACCCACATTAAAGTGTTTTGTTACGGTTCCTAATTCCGTCCATCGTCTAATGCGTTGCCTCATGGCAGGTCCTATGGTTTCGTGTTTCTCTTCCCTGTTATTAGCGAACGTGTATGTTGACCAGACGGTTGCGTGAAGCTGCTAGCTAGCCCTGGTTGGCCCGTCATCAATCACCATAGCTGTTGCAGCATTGCTACGAAATTTCGCGTCGAAGCGGTCGCACACAAATCAAATCATCCAACTCTCGAGCGGTAGCAGCTTCAAAGAGTGCTTATTTAATAAGTCTTTGCGGTTGCAAATAATTTAAATATTTACCACAATAAGTGTCATATAATGTAAATTTAATTCAAATGCAATGACGCAATAATCAGGTCAGTGACGGTATTAGCATTAGCCATAATCATCAGAAATTTAGAAAGTTCATCGTGTTTTGCAAGCGTAACCACTCTGGCAGCTAAACGACAATTTCTCTGCCTGGTACAAGCGAACATCGATCGAAGGCATTTATTTCCTCGTGACCTTTCATAGCACATGTGGTAGAATACGTGTCCAAACGGGACTTGATGTACAACTATACACGTAGCTTTATTGTGCATTACGCCTTACGAGATTTCGTAGGCTCGCAGATCGAGCAATGTCAGATCAAATCAGTTAGGCGCCGTCTTTAATACTACTTATTAAAGATTAACACCAAACACTTGGATGTAAGGCTGTTGCTTCATGCATCGTTAAGAAACCAGATGATAAGACTAGGTTGTTACTCCCCCGGACGTTTGGTTGATTGCTATCGAGCAAACCAGTGCGTACACTTTATATTAAAGTAGGTATACAATTTTCTTCGATTTAACACAAAATAAACAAATTGCCAAATTGCCAGAATGAGTTTGATAGCATGTCGGTTCGAATGTTTTAGAGACGTTCCAACACAGCAAGATTTCAAAACCACCTTGAAGTTAGAAGTAGCCATTTACAGCCATAATTTTTGCAAAGTACACAGGCTTTATATTCCTGTATTCTGTGGCGGTTTTGACAACGAAAATAGACAGGTGCTCGTAACGGTAATAGCCAGTCAAAAGAATGAACCAGTCTCTCCATTGATTACATTAACTATTCTCCTTGAGATAACGGCATTACAGTTTTCTCACAGGAAAAGAGCTAATGTAATTATTACAAGCCAGGGTCGACGTAGAAACACGGGCTCGAGGGTCTTCACAACGATGACTTATTGTTTGTGTGATAGCAATACGTCTACGCGTCATTACTACGTTTACACGAGGATAGAGCGCTGTGGCACAGTAGTTTGTGTAGTCCACCATCCCCCAGTGATATAACCCTCCCTTAATATGTTTTTTGACATCAAAGGAGCTAGCGGTGTTCGTCATATCCCACTGGATGTATGCTCACTCTGGCCGGAGTTGACCCAGTGTCGTTAGTGTGAGACTTACGGGCAAACAGTATGTGTGTGTGTGTGTGTGTGTGTGTGTGTGTGTGTGTGTGTGTGTGTGTGTGTGTGTGTGTGTGTGTGCGTGTGTGTGTGTGTGTGTGTGTGTGTGTGTGTGTGTGTGTGAGTGTGTGTGTTTGTGTGTGTGTGTGTGTGTGTGTGTTTGTTTGTTTGTTTGTTTGTGTGTGTGTGTGTGTGTGTGTGTGTGTGTGTGTGTGGGTGTGCGTGTGCGTGTGCGTGTGCGTGTGCGTGTGCGTGTGCGTGTGTGTGTGACAGAAGTGACGTTGAATCAAAGGTCGTTTACGCAACGTTCTGTTACCATCTTTCTGTTGTTCGTGTTCCTTTTGCCATCCATTTGTAGGCCTATGTTTGTACGTTTGCCTAAATGCAATGCGTTAGTGTTTGTACCTTTGGAGTGCCAAATGTCTATATATATTATTCAATAACATAACAATCAATATACGCTTTTCAAATCACATTTTAGAATGCTTTATAAGTAACACAAGTGCATTGCAATATGTATAACTTAGAACTATCCGCATTATGATGTGTTGTGGAAACCATTAGTGATAGTTTCCCGTATTCTCTCTAAGTGCTAATGATTGTCCGTCAAGCTCGGCTTTGTCCACGGCATAAATCGTCCATATCTAAGGCACTGACCTCGTCCACTGCGGCCTTATCTTATTATCTCCCCCAGGGGAAGAGGTTTGTTTACAGAGATTAGTCAAGGGCGTCTACTAATTGTGTTTATTAAGACACGCGATCACATTTCTTGAACATACCCACCAGGCGCTGTGATTTGTAGCGTACAGCGTAAAGGCTTAACTAGTAAAACGTATCGTATGTTCCACTTGCGTTGAAGTATTTAAAGTGTAGACCCTATGCATCACTCTCAGCTTTGATAACAGTGCTCCCCGTAAGGTCAGCCCCTCATTCATCATTGGTACTGTGGCTATCATCTCGCTCTCGTAACTTAAAACCCCATCTGTCTTGCACCATACTGCCAGTTAACCTATTTCTTTTCCATTCATCCCGCCTTGGTCGAACCGGAAAAATCAATTTCATCTAGCACATACCCCTTCTCGCGTACTCGCGATTTACATGTAATGTGTATTATAGTACGCTGGCAGAATTACGCGAACATTCGTCTAATTAATTACTCGCAAGCTACCCGCACATTTTTTGTTAGTCTGGTGATGTATAAAAACCAAGCGTCCCATAATAGCGATGAAGAACGCCGATGCACCGACTACTAAGACATATATATGTGCTTTGAGCTTTGGCTGCCACCGCAGAGTTAGATTGATTGTGATTTACGATGTTTTGGTAGGCAAAGTCGCTAAGCATCCTGCAGTAAAGTCGCTGGTAGGACGGCGGGACTGCAGACCGAAGCCCGTATAAAGATCTCCTTGTCATTCGCGAGCCAGTTATACTCGCGTTATACTGTGATTGATTCCTGTAGTAACTCCAGCGTCTCTCCTCGTCGACTGTCCCCAAGTTACTCTCACGAGTCATTTTAAGCTCACGGACCTTTAAAAAAGCGATAAACTTTATTCGCGAAAATCTCACGAAATGTGCCAGATCACGTGACGCTGTTGCTCAGCAACGCAAACATTGCTGGAATTATCGCTCGTCGTGCGTCGCTTTATCAGCATCTGCAGGATCATAAACGGATTCATGGTTGACCGCTGGAGGTCGCTGTCCCCAGATAAACCACGAATCGCTGCGAAAGACGGCAACAACAAAGCTATGTACTTAGAAAGTCGTAAATGAGTTTTAACTGTGTAGATAATGCGTCGAGCTGCCGCTACGAGGCTGAAGCCTCTTATCTACGAAGTATCTCGCGAAAACGTAGATATATGTCCGGCTCACCGTGTAGAAACACATTCGACGCGAGGGGCGCTGTGGCGCAGTTGGTTTGAGTATCGGAATTTCAATCGTGATAACCGGTGTCGTGGGCCAAGATTCGACCGGGCCGAGAAGCTGCACTGAAAAGGAGGCCAGGCAAATATTGTACAATACTACCCATCCTCTGAATGACGCTTTTCAGAAACTTCCGTCAGTGAAACATCTAAAAGTCCCACTATCTAAAAAGAACCTATTCACAATATATCGATTTTATCCTCTGCCATTTTTATTTTGAATGCTAAATTTTAATGTACTATATACTACTTTTATTGCATACACTTATTGTACTGATTTATCTAATCTTATTTATTTACCAATGTTAGTACATATTATTATTAATGTTATCACATTGTGTCTGATCAAATAACCTTTTAAGGAATATTGCTTTCTTATTTATTTATTTATTATTTAGAGTACTTATTTATATACTTAATTTATTTACCTTACCGATTTTAGTGCTGATTAGCATTATTACAATTTTAACGTGTCTTATTAATCGTATGTATTATGGCTCACCAATCTTATTACTGTCATTTTACTATGCAACTGAAGAATAATTTTCTTTTTTAATGTGATGTTTTAATGGACAATAAATTGTTTTGAATCTTTGAATCTTGAGATGCCACTACAAATCTGGGCCCGCTGTCGAGTGCAGTTAAAAATGCGGCCAGGAACGACAGGTGATAGTAGGTCAAAACATAGCCTAATTAGTCATCAGTTGATGGAGTAAAATTAGACTAACAAGTAATTACACTCAACGACGAGTCCGGGATGGGGCGTGGTTTTTCACACAGATGCTCAGCGCTTAACTGACAGGTCAGAATAACAGTCGTTCTACATGAGCTAATGAGCATAATGTTTCGAAAAAAAATAGAACACAGTGTTTCAAAGTATATCAATGTGCAAACTCTCTAATTCGGTGGATGTTGTGCAAAAACATTTCAAAGATCGTTGGAGTCGCGCGGCCCGAGAGCCGAGGGTCGAATCTGGGCTAAGTCGAACATGGGCCCACGACACCGGAATTCTATGCTGCCGTGTCGAACTTTGGGCAAGTTCGTTACACATAGTTACTTTAGTCCGCCTAACTGTAAGAATACGTCCCTGGGCATAGACATTTGTGAATACTATGTCTGTAATCTTTGCGCATTAATTGCAGCGTGGCTGATTGGTTCTGACGTTGAAATGATTTTCGATTGAAAATGATATGTTACAAAATGAACTGCAAAGCGCTTTGAGCAATCGTAAGCTCTGCATGCGCACACGCGCACGCGCACGCGCACGCGCAAGCGCACGCGCACGCGCACGCGCACGCGCACGCGCACGCGCACGCGCACGCGCACGCGCACGCGCACGCGCACGCGCACGCGCACGCGCACGCACACGCACACGCACACGCACACGCACACGCACACGCACACGCACACGCACACGCACACGCACACGCACACGCACACGCACACGCACACGCACACGCACACGCACACGCACACGCACACGCACACGCACACGCACACGCACACGCACACGCACACGCACACGCACACGCACACCCACACGCACACGCACACGCACACGCACACGCACACGCACACGCACACGCACACGCACACGCACACGCACACGCACACGCACACGCACACGCACACGCACACGCACACGCACACGCACACGCACACGCACACGCACACGCACACGCACACGCACACGCACACGCACACGCACACGCACACGCACACGCACACGCACACGCACACGCACACGCACACGCACACGCACACGCACACGCACACGCACACGCACACGCACACGCACACGCACACGCACACGCACACGCACACGCACACGCACACGCACACGCACACGCACACGCACACGCACACGCACACGCACACGCACACGCACACGCACACGCACACGCACACGCACACGCACACGCACACGCACACGCACACGCACACGCACACGCACACGCACACGCACACGCACACGCACACGCACACGCACACGCACACGCACACGCACACGCACACGCACACGCACACGCACACGCACACGCACACGCACACGCACACGCACACGCACACGCACACGCACACGCACACGCACACGCACACGCACACGCACACGCACACGCACACGCACACGCACACGCACACGCACACGCACACGCACACGCACACGCACACGCACACGCACACGCACACGCACACGCACACGCACACGCACACGCACACGCACACGCACACGCACACGCACACGCACACGCACACGCACACGCACACGCACACGCACACGCACACGCACACGCACATTCAAGGGAATTAAATGTAGACGGATCAATCAGGTTCAGGCGCACACAAAGGTATTCATACAGCAACAAAATAATAGTCATCCAACCTTGAAATCAATTGAGCAGGCTGGACGCAGCGTCGAACCCCGCCGGCGAGGAAGCCGGCCGACAGGCCGCCTGTCGCCCTAAGCTCCCGTGCCCGGAGTGATTAACGGCGCAGACAAATTCAACACTGATCGCATAAATCTTCTGTCAACGAACAAAAGATCGCGCGTCACCGAGAGCACGTGTTCAATTAGGAGAATCGATGGAGAGATCGCGCGCGACAGATCCAGCTCCACACGGAGACAGTCGAGACGTCGACTGCGTGTGGACGGCGACAGAGAGTCCGGGAGATAATGTGAATTTGGACGTGGACGTGAAAGGTTTATATACACACACACACACATATATATATATATATATATATATATATATATATATATATATATATATATATATATATATATATATATATTATATATATATATATATATATATATATATATATATATATATATATATATATATATATATATATTGGTGAAGGAATGGACCAATGGTTTACGACAGCGTTTCCGTAACACACAGGCAACGCAGATTGAACGAAATTGTTCAAGTTTCCACAGGGCGGCTGGCTGTAGAACGATGAAAATTGCATAGTACTTAATATATATATATATATATATATATATATATATATATATATATATATGCAGTTTTAATCGGGAAACTTGAACAATTTTGTTCAATCTGCGTTGCCTGTGTATTACGGAAAAGATCTCATAGACCATTGGTCCATTCCTTAACCAGAAGTCACACTACCTACAGGACATGGAATATGAATTAACTGAGCTGAGATCCCATGTTCTAAACTTCCCATGCAGTGCCAACAATCTTTAAAAGTATGATGTTGCTTGGTTAACTAGCGAAGAAAGACGAAGGAAAAGTACAATTTTTCCAATGTTACATTGTCCGTGTATATCGTGACCGTTTGGCCTATCAACAAACGTGACGTTGTCCATGTATATCCAGCGACAGGTCGGCCTACCAACCGCTGTGTTATTACGCCAGCGATCAGCGGCGATATAGTGCGGTCGTTACAAGCCCGTTACGCGCTTGTAAGCGTATTACATCATCGAGATCGACTACCGCAGCACAACGCCGAAAACATGTATCACGTCCAACTGCTCTTAACCGAGTCATCTTTACGACGGCAGCTTAGGACGGACTGCATTGTTGGCGTGTGACCTTTGCACGATTCATTGTCAGGTATTTTTTCTAATCGTGACAATTCCGGCTATATGACAGTAAACATTTATGCCGCGTTTGCGCGTGACCGTTGACATGTCGTGTAAGATTGAAGCAGTGCGCGTGGGTTGGATAACCGGTCGATGTGCTACAGGCCGTTGCATAAAACACATCGTATGAACGCTTCCTGTCGTAACTGGATATAAGTGCTAGTTACAGCATTGACTGAAGCAAGCCAACAATGGTTTTCCTTCGTACATCAATACCTACATATTGGTGCGAGACAGCGGATAGCCGCGCTGACAACAATGCATGGCGTTGTTTGACGTTCAAAACACTCAGTCCGTTAACAATACTCCAGTGGTGTGTTTTTTCCATCTCAAAGCACTCGGAGCGTTTTCAACTTACATTCAACATAATCGTCTCGTGTTGGCAATATTTTATATCCTCGCATTTGGCCGTTATTTTCTAACTCAAGACATTGTTTTTATATAATTTCGGCACTGGGTGCTCAGAATTCACGTTAAAACACTCTGGAATGGTTTGAATGTAAATTTAAGCAATATTATATTTCCATAGATTAATAGTTTGACCATACTATACTGTCGTGTGTCCTTTTCTGAGGGTGAGCATAAATCGCAGACTGTATGCAGATGTTCTCGTCTAGTCACGGCAATCTTGTCCTTTCGGCAAAGATACTTGCTGTAGTCATGCGATGATGTCTCGCCGACCCACGTGTTAGTCCATTCTCTGTCCTCTCCGAGTCTGCGTGACCAGTGCATCGCCTTCTGATTGCGGAAATCAGACTGTAGTTTTTCTCTTCCGGACGTCGCCCGGCTCACAAAACACCTGCCCGATGTCTTCGAGCGGTCCTGCAGTTGTCGCGTAGTCGTTTACGTATTGCGCCAACTTTAATCGATTTAGCAGTCGCGAATCTGGTTGTGCAATCGCTTTAGTAAACGAGTGTAACATATTTGAACACATGAGTCTGCGTGTCCTAATCGATGTTGGTTAATTGCTTTTTTCGACATTGTTTTTAAATACGACGAGCAAAAGGCTTAAATTGTTTACGTAATACGCCAACGTTAATCGATTTAGCTGTCGCGAATCAGTTTGTGCAATAGCCTTTAGATAATTCAAGTTAAATAAAACAGTGTAACATATATGAAAAACCGAGTCTGCTTCCCCTTGCCAATTCTGGTTAATTTAACATTTTGCAGAAAGTACAACACAAACAAAAAGATTTGCTGCTTTCATTTTTTTGCGAAATCATTGTTTCAAAAAGACTCGACCTGAGCAAGAGTCTGCAATGCTTGTTTGCTGCATGCATCCACCCGGCTAGTGACATTTCAGCTAGGACGTCGTCGCAAGGTGAAGTGCGAGATTAACCCTCCAATATCCTTATGCAACCTTCACCTTTTGGTCAGTCGTCAGTCCGTGGTCGCCACCAGGTGTGTCCAAATGGATGCACAACCACCGATGGTTACTTGCGTCTTCTCCCTCGATCCGACGCTGACCTTCTGCCGTGTCTCGACGTCTCGCGCGGCCGAAGTCTGTGGCCCTGGATCGGCGACATCCGTCACAAGGTGCACAGGTGTTGACGGGCCGCTTCAAGTCGAAGGAGACGGTCTTCCTAAAGGACAGAATCCAATTCGTCCCCAGGGATGTATTTGCCCACCAGACACTTTGATCTCCTTGATGTCCAGTCGGTCATGGTCATACTGCGCGAAAAATTGACCCACGAGCATTACTGACCAGTCCGGCCACTTATCGTCGCGTTAAGCCGGGAACTCACTAAGCCGGCCGGCCGGCCGGCCGATTTTGCATCGGCCGGTCATCGTGGGACGCCGTGGGGCATCGGCCGGGCATCGGTTATGTGAGTTCCAAAAAACGTGGCATCGGCCGGGGGTCGTGCGTCGAGCCGATGCCCGCACGACGTCGGCCGGCGGTATCAAAGATGTTTGATATTGCCGGCCGGCCGACGCCCGCCCGACGCCCGCCCGGCAGATGTTTTGGGTTGTTTTAGTGCGGAAACGTCACACCGGTCGGCAACATGATAACTTTTTAGTGTTCAGACTGTCCACAGAGTGGTGTGTTGGGTAACATTCGCACAGGAAGCAATTTTTGGAGACAAACACACAAGAGTACAGCTCCAAAATGGTCCGAAAAGCACGTACAAAAACCTGAGAGAAGGAGACCCCGCACAAAACAAGCACCAGGGATGTTCCAGAAACATCCACACCGATCAAACACGGCGTACACCGGCTAAAGGCGTCGACGATAGAGCGTATAGAATCCCTCTATGGAAAATATCAAACAAATTTGAATTTAAATTAATAGCTTTAAATTATGAAATCGGCCGGCTGGCCGCCGGCTGTGTGTGTTCGAAAAATGGTAGCATCGGGCGGACAACGGCTGGCCGGTCGGCCGGTTCTGTGAGTTCCAAAAACGGCCCGATGTTCCCACGACGCCTGGCCGATTTCATTTTTCGTGCGTCGGCCGGCCGATCGGCCGGACCAGCCGGCCGTCGGTTCAGTGAGTTCCCGGCTAGGAATTATACGGGAGAAACGTCGCTTGCGTTGATGTTGCTGTTACTGGGGGAGTTTCAAAGAGGTAAGTTCTCACAGAGGGCGATATTCTGCGACTACGTGATTGTTGCAGGCAGACTTGCATGATCGAACACCATTTCGAATCAGTTTTGAAGCTATTTGCTGCGTTGTAATGACTGCGTGAAGATGGAAATATTCACCACTGTATAACGAACCTCCAGGTGGCCATTCATACAGCTGGGTGACATGGTTCAACTTAAAGTGACCAATCGAGCCACGTAGATCGGAATGGCAACGGTTCGAATCCACCTCTGTGAGACTTCTTGTTATCGTGATACAAAGCAAACAGTAAAATCGACGAATCTGTCTGATCAACCATCACAAATGACGTCGTTCAGTTTCAAGTACGTGTGGAATAAAGCATCTTTTGCATGAATACATAGAGTGCATCGGCTTCCATCCACTCTTCTGAGCATTCACCGATGACCCTCCAAGAAAAGGTGGTCTGCTTGTATTGATGCTGGACACCTCGTACAACTCATCATCAAACTGTCCGTCTGTGCGAAACTACCCAACTTACACAATCAGTATAATATATTCATAAAGGCGGGAACTCACTGAACCGGCCGGTCGGCCGGACGGCCGACGCCCGAAAAATGAAATCGGCCGGGCGTCGTGGGAACAGCGGGCCGTCGGCCGGTTTGGTCATTTTGGAACTCACTGAACCGGCCGACCGGCCGGCCGTTGTCCGCCCGATGCTACGATTTTTCGTGCACACACAGCCGGCGGCGATTTCATAATTTAAGCGCTATTAATTTAAATTCAAGTTAGTTTGATTTTTTGTCCATAGAGGTATTCAATATGCTCGCCCAGGTGACCTACATCCAAAAGTTCATCATGGCGGACTCAGAAGATAATTTCATGCCGATTTGTGTTGTTGCAAGTACCGCTTTTGTGGCAATGTCTCAGAGGATCTGCCGGCCGGACGTCGGCGGGCGTTGGCCGGGCGGCAATATCAAACATATTTGATACCGCCGGCCGACGTCGTGCGGGCATCGGCTCGACGCACGACGCCCGGCCGATACCACGTTTTTTTTTGAACTCACATAACCGATGCCCGGCCGATGCCCCACGACGTCCGGCCGGCCGGCCGGCCGGCTTAGTGAGTTCTCGGCTTAACTTTCTAAGTGCAAACAACATGTAGTCATTGTAGTCATGTTTCGAGCCCTTAATCGTTGGTACTTTGGTCAAACCCCATTATCATTATTTTTGACATTTCAGAGTCACCATCGTCCCATTTTTGTTGTGCCCGAAGACAGGCCATCGACGTGTTCGTCCTTCTACTCTGGTGTACATGGTTGTCTGTCTCGGCCTACGTCTATGTCTGTCTGTTAGAACAACAACTGACCTGTTCAGTCGTTGTTTTCTCCGTAAAGCCGGGAACTCACTAAGCCGGCCGACCGGCCTATTTTGCATCGGCCGGCCATCGTGGGGCATCGGTTATGTGAGTTCCAATAATCGTGGCAACGGCCGGGCGTCGTGCGTCGAGCCGATGCCCGCACGACGTCGGCCGGCGGTATCAAATATGTTTGATATTGCCGGCCGGCCGACGACCGCCCGACGCCCGACGCCCGACCGGCAAATCCTCTGAAACATTGCCACAAAAGCGGCACTTGCAGCAACACAAATTGACATGAATTCATCCTCTGAGTCCGCCATGATGAACCTTTAAATGTAGGTCACCTGGGCGAGCATATTGAATACCTCTATGGACAAAAAATCAAACTAATTTTAAATGTAATTAATAGCGCTTAAATTATGAAATCGGCCGGCTATGTGTGTTCGAAAAATCGTAGCATCGGGCGGGCAAGGGCCGGCCGGTTGACCGGTTCTGTGAGTTCCAAAATGACCAAACCGGCCGACGGCCCGATGTTCCCACGAAGCCTAGCCGATTTCATTTTTCGGGCGTCGGCCGGCCAGCCGACCGGCCGGTTCAATGAGTTCCCGGCTTAAGGCGTTGTACACGCAGTTAGACGTGTGCCATCGGCCTCTGAGGCAGATATTAATTGCTTCTGGGTAGGAGGCATTGTACATGGTTACCGAGGCGCATATACTAGACGTCGCACGTCCATACCACACACATAGACCTTTATTTTACGCTGCAAAACCACACCCGGATTTAATTTAGAAATATCAACAATTAAGTGATACCCGACATTATACCCTATTCCTAAGTCTGGATTACACGACGCAGCGACATTACTTGCTATGTGGTTGCAGCTTGGTCGCCTTATGTCAGCAATAAATATCAAGCGATTAAAAAATAAACCCACATTGACCCACATAAACTGTAATCTGAAATGTTATGAACGCACGCAAACTAGTGCATTTTCGCAAGAAACGTGTCAAAGAAATGTCAGTATGGACGAAAATCTTATTTTTTTATAATCACACATGTACTGATGCAATGATATAATACGGTTTTATTACACAATTAAATATAATATGAATGGATAATTTCTTAACGTGTCCACCCTTTATCTACCTGATCAGATGTTTTAATATCATGCACATAATGCGAAATACTTCGGAATATTTTCAAGTAATGTGCGCAGCTGCATCATTTTCCAAAAAAATTCGGCCCAGCAGGATGCTATAGAATTGCCTCAACCCATTCGTCTATCAACCAGTACATGCAAGTGCAACGCTTGCCACATCAAACGACCTTGACCTTTCTATATGACGTCAACATCACTTTGTAGATAGCGTCGGTGTTGCGTCGTTTATACGAAACAATGGGTGCTACGTGCGACGGCGTCGCTTTCAACATCAAACGGCTTTAACTTTTTCTTAATAACGCCAACGCCACCTCGTCGTTTGCGACAGCGTTACATCTTGTAAATCCGGTTTTAGACGACAGCGTCCGACGCTTTCAAACTCACCAATCACGTACAGTCTGTACGTCGTTGCGATGAACGTTCATTCTCCCGGAAGCTGCGCGGACGCCGTTGCGCATACAAATGACGCGAACCAATCAATACTGCGCAGGACCGGACAAAACGTATCCGACTTCGCTGATTCGGAATGCTTTGTCGATGCTTTATAACAAGAGAGCTGTCTTGTTGGAGAACGAGGTGTAATGGACGGCGTGCTGTACCCTCCATCACTCGTCGCCAGGGGATCGACTGCTATTTATTTTGCCATCGGCGGCATTGCAAAAACCAATGATGCCGTTCAGTTCGCCGCGTAAAAGTACGCGGGTGATTTTCAGAAAATAATTTTTATTACATCGATCCTGTTCCCGAAATGATTAAAATGTTGCACAAAACGCTACGCTACACTTCAATATTGCACTACTGAAATTAAAAAAAATAAACACAATAACACACGCAGCGCCATTTTAGTGCGTAGTGGCAGTGACATTAACTAATTCGGTGACGTAATTTGATTGTAATTTAAAAACTGGGAAAGCTCGCGGAGAAATACAATCGAATTGAATGAATGGGCTTCCACAAATCCACGTTAGTCGCTAGAGGCGCTAATACGCAACTAAACCCTAGTTGTGTACCAGCGCCTCCAGCGACTAACGTGGATTTGTTTGCATGTTTTGCTGAACGCTTGTTTAAAAAATAATCATCCTCAATTAGCTATTGACCGTGCAGGCGCGTAGCCAGCGACAGTTTGTATATTATATGGGCATGCCGTGGGTGTGATCAATAGACAGAACCGCGTTCCAATGTGTGGTCGATAGACAGAACAGCCAAAACAACGCCATTTTGGCACTGAATTCAATCGAACGTCCCAAGCCGTTTCATCGACTGTAAATGTACATTAATGTAGACATTATGCTTTCATATTGACGGACATATTATACGATATCAATATTTAACTATGTATGAAGACGCAGCAGTCTCGTGTGATGCATACGGTGAGCTATAGATGATTTTAAACATCCTTTCCGGCATCAAGCCAGCAAACCTGTCGTCGGGCCACCAGTCGACATTCCATCGGCTGTAAATGTACATTAATGTACATATTATGCCTTCATATTGACGGACATATCAGACTATATCCATATTTAGCTATGTGTGAGGCTTCAGAGTCATGCGAATTCAACAGCTAATTGTAGGATATTTTAAACAAGCGTTCAGCAAAATCTTCCGCAACACGGTGCCGCATTTAACATACGTCAAGAATACGTAAAAAACGGCACTCAGACCCTAGTTGCGTCAGAGCGCCTTCTGTCGGATTAGTTATTGTGGTACCTCATTACAACGCCATTGTTGTATAAGCCATTTCATCTGCGAATTCATGTAGTGCATACCATATATCTCAAGCCAAAAGAGCATTATTATGCTGCTTGTAAACAAATTGCCTTCACAATTGCTATATACAATTGCATGTATCTGACATTGAGGGATATCTGGAGACGCATCGTTTACACAGAATGTCACTTTCTTTTTGTGTGACCTTCGCTGGTGTGTGACCTAAGCAAGTGTGTGTAAATTAAAATTACAAAAAGTTATACGTAGATAAGTATTTTAGAAAAAAGTGTCGACGGTGCATATGTTTAACTAAAAATGTTGGTATACATATATATCAGTATACACACACACACACACACACACACATATATATATATATATATATATATATATATATATATATATATATATATATATATATATATATATATATATACACGCACATATGCAACACGCATCCACGCACGCACGCACGCATACACACAGACAAACACACAGAAACACATACATACACAGAAACACAGACACACGCACATACACACGCACACACGCGCATATATATATATATATATATATATATATATATATATATACATACACATATACATATACATATACATACGCACACACACGGACGCGGACGCGCACGCGCACGCGCACGCGCACGCGCACGCGCACGCGCACGCGCACGCGCACGCGCACGCGCACGCGCACGCGCACGCGCACGCGCACGCGCACGCACACGCACACGCACACGCACACGCACACGCACACGCACACGCACACGCACACGCACACGCACACGCACACGCACACGCACACGCACACGCACACGCACACGCACACGCACACGCACACGCACACGCACACGCACACGCACACGCACACGCACACGCACACGCACACGCACACGCACACGCACACGCACACGCACACGCACACGCACACGCACACGCACACGCACACGCACACGCACACGCACACGCACACGCACACGCACACGCACACGCACACGCACACGCACACGCACACGCACACGCACACGCACACGCACACGCACACGCACACGCACACGCACACGCACACGCACACGCACACGCACACGCACACGCACACGCACACGCACACGCACACGCACACGCACACGCACACGCACACGCACACGCACACGCACACGCACACGCACACGCACACGCACACGCACACGCACACGCACACGCACACGCACACGCACACGCACACGCACACGCACACGCACACGCACACGCACACGCACACGCACACGCACACGCACACGCACACGCACACGCACACGCACACGCACACGCACACGCACACGCACACGCACACGCACACGCACACGCACACGCACACAAGCTCATTCACACAGACACATTGAGAAGGATGTTCTAACAATGTGACGAGCTTAGCAGCATCGCGGATTTCATCACCCGGTATGTATGCAGCCGATGTCCAGACAGTTGTGACGTACTGTTAACGGATCGCCTGTTATTTGCGTCAGTTCTGGTCTCGTTTCCGGGCGAGCACCGGACGACGCGAGGACACTCTGACATGACGGCTTTTGTCGCCAAGCTTCCTGATAAACGTCTCATGTCACCGTACAGACGCGCGTTTCGCAATCGATTCAGTTTGCATAATCCCCAGCGCGTCCGCGTGACACGATTTCAATTCTCCACTAACTAAATTGCTGCGTAAAGTTTCTGCGACCGCGCTCCGGCTCCAAAGGCTGAGAGAATTCCCTCGTCATAACACCGGCCGTAATTGAGGCTAATTTCCTCGACTGTGTTGATGGAATATTGAATAAAGCTATCCGTTCTCCGATTTGTGACGTCATCGTCGCCCCGAACCAATTAACGCGTACGTGACGATTGACGCAAAATCACGCCGCGCGGGCCGGTGAATGTGCGGCTACGTGGAAGCGACGTGATTGCTTTGGGTTTGACGAATGGCTGTCAAAACAAACGATGTTTTTATTCCGGTCGTGTGTATAGTTTTGTCAGCTAGAGTGCGAAATGGTTGAAACAAAGCTTCTTCGTGAGGGCAAAATAAACAATCGGAGACGTGTCGTCTTCATAGTGCACTCGCGCGCTGATTTATGGGATACTGCTGAATGAAGCTCTGTCGTCGTCAGGACAAAATGAGCTGTTGTTTTCTGGTGCATTGTCGACGTCGTAGTCTGTTACTCAACTCGACTAGCGACCGTTGTTGAACTGGTCAGCTGTTGCGTGACAATGAAGCCGTGTGACATTTTACAAGGACTGAATAATGGATGAACAAAATAATGTAATATTGCAATAATCGTTTCGTAGACGACGATACATAATTATAACGAAACCGAGAAAACAATTGGAGGACAAAATAAATACATATAGGAAATTGAAGAAGCGAACACCAGGACACCGATGGAAGTGTGGATGAAACAATAACAGAAAGAAGGGAAAAGGAAGGAACGGACGGACGGACGGACGGACGGACGGACGGACGGACGGACGGACGGACGGACGGACGGACGGACGGACGGACGGACGGACGGACGGACGGACGGACGGACGGACGGACGGACGGACGGACGGACGGACGGACGGACGGACGGACGGACGGACGGACGGACGGACGGACGGACGGACGGACGGACGGACGGACGGACGGACGGACGGACGGACGGACGGACGGACGGACGGACGGACGGACGGACGGACGGACGGACGGACGGACGGACGGACGGACGGACGGACGGACGGACGGACGGACGGACGGACGGACGGACGGACGGACGGACGGACGGACGGACGGACGGACGGACGGACGGACGGACGGACGGACGGACGGACGGACGGACGGACGGACGGACGGACGGACGGACGGACGGACGGACGGACGGACGGACGGACGGACGGACGGACGGACGGACGGACGGACGGACGGACGGACGGACGGACGGACGGACGGACGGACGGACGGACGGACGGACGGACGGACGGACGAAATACTAAAAGTAGCTCAATCAAAAATTACCTGAAACATAAACTACTACCACCATTATGTGTAATTAAGAATAAATATTATGTTGTGAAGGTGAAATATAGTAGCATAATTTCGCGCAATTACTGTAATAGGTCTTAGGACAAATAGAAGACAGGACGTCGGCCACAGTGGGCCTACAGTGAACCGTTCCTGTCTCGCCGGCCGTCAGACACGTCGGCTCAGCATCGCCCACGAGCGTGGCCCCGCAAATAGAGTTACTAAAGACGATAGCCAGAATGATTGCGTCTTATATCACGTTTGCCTAAGGGAAATATGTACAGGATTATGTTGTTCGCCGCTCGCATTCCTAGCGCGCACGCTTTCTGCCATAAAACCCGCTCTCGGCTGAAATTGGCCGCTGTGTCGGGCGAGTCAAGTAGCGTTCGCTCGTGCGAGTTACCTATTTGATCTGACACGACTCACTACGCGTCAGATGTCTAAACGGTCGCATAGGTGTTGCTTCACGTATACGGGAGTAGTCTTACCATTGCGATTATGTATAGCCGTTGGGATATCTTGTTGGCTACTGCAAAGGCATTGTTGTCGCGTTAATGCAATCCTATAATTTATTATGAAATAAGTGATGTTAAGCAAAGTCGAATAAGTTCGAATATAAAAAAATTATGTAGTAAACGTTTTCCGGGTATGCAAGTTAACCAGTGAGTACTTTACGTTCCCTGCTAGTAATATAGGACTCAAATGTAAACTTTCGTGTCAGTGATGATGATGTATACGTTGAGATTCTTTTTTCCAGTCCTTGAAGTAGCAGTTTACATTTCATCCCGTGGTAGACCTGTTTATTCTAACACTACCTCAACTTCAGTGGGAAGCGTTCAGCCACGCCGCCACCAATGCTTAAATGTACCATTGCTTACAGCCCGTCCTCATGCATATGAGTAAAATGAGGCAACGTTCAATCAAGTTCGAGACAGAAGTGAGAGGAATCGAAAATCGGTTAGTTTGACAGTCAAACAAAATACAATATAGAAGACAGTTTATTAAATTTCTCAAATGAGAGAACATTGCCTTGTTGTCAGTACGTTCTTATCATTATGCTACATAACTCCAAAAACGTTCCAAAACAATTGAATTGTGATTATGAATTTGTCCCGCTGTACCTAAATTGTGAGTGAACGTTGTATGTACATAGAGCAGTGTCCATATCTTACGAATGCTCAGAGCAATTTAAACTTCACTCCCTGGTAGATATGTTGTCTGCGGAAACACTCATTGACGCTGTAATTATAACGTGGCAAATGTATTCGTCAGAACACACACACACACACACACACACACACACACACACACACACACACACACACACACACACACACACACACACACACACACACACACACACACACACACACACACACACACACACACACACACACACACACACACACACACACACACACACACACATACATACATACATACATACATACACACATACACATATGTGCACTTACACACCTACGCACACACGCACACCCCCACACATACACACACGCACACGCGCACACACACACACACACACACACACACACACACACACGCCTACACGCACACACACGCGCACGCACACGCACGCACGCACGCACGCACACAAACACTGTATCTCTTCCCCTCCCTCC
>OZ024854.1:31861760-31869260 GCA_964017155.1 Oasisia sp. SBJ-2009
CAATACCAGAGAACATGATGTTATGAAATAAAGATGCGCCAAATATAAATATACTGTCATATTTAACGAGCATTTGTTATGAACACATTGATCGTTGCGGAGAAATTGACAAATGATCTTCAATTTTTTAATTAAAGAAGGCAATTTAGCCAGAGCGCCTTTAGGAACACATATGCCTATATCGAATTTGAAAACAAAGTTCGTAAACACACACACGATGATAAATTAATATAATGACGCTGTTAATACTAACAATGTAAATACGTTTAGTATAAAACACCCGATAAATGCGGGCTATGCATGGGTGAAATATTGATGGACTGCCAATAATTCAAACCCTATCTTGCCTCCATGCACAATATTTGTTTACGCTTTGGTATCGAAAAGTTAAAACATTTGATCGGAAATGTCATTGTCGTTCATAACATGATTACAATATGTTTTTAGTACGCGCATTTCCGTGCAACTATCGGTAATATAATATAAAACTCATTTATTTCTAAACTTGTCACTCATTAACTTACATCTGAACAGTCAACACATTAGACTAGAAAAGACGTCTTTATGACAACACGCCAAAAGACTAGCCAACTTTAACAGCCGTCGATCAGCGTGAGCCGAGTCAGCGCACCGCGTGATTATCGCTTCCTCTTGGATTATCCGGTGTGGCCGACGCGGATTAGTCTAGTACAAAGAGGTAGCAGCTTGAGCCATTTCCGTCGACAAAACACGTCCATTTTCCCACTTACCCAATGGTTTCCGTCGACCAAATGGCTTCCGTCGACCGTTGGTGATTCGTCAGTTGACCGGTCTAGACGGGATGAGACCTTGATTCTTGAATTTGGTTTCTCCGTAGAGTCCATCTTCAGGGTGACCTAGAGGTATTTGTGTGGTGTCATTGCTATGATTGCATAAACATGAATTAAAAAAATTGTAAACAAGAATACCTGCAATTAGTATCGTAATGATCGTAATTACTATATCCAGTTTTTACTATCAAGTATTAAAGTCAGTTAAACCTTCAAGATGGCCGCTGAACAGTTGCACCTTCTAGGGTATTTGTAGGCCAACGAGAATGGTTGAACTGATAAATGTCATGCCGCAAAATTAACGTATTGCACACATAAACAGTATGTAGGCCACGACTTGACGGAGGTCGTGGTAGTTATGATAGTAACACAGGCAAACTGTGACGTACACGGGGTCCGTCAACTCTCCGAATCGTTGCGATCAATTTTGTTGTAGATCTTGTCTACTAATCAGTCTGTAATCGTTTTGCGTTGTTCGTTGACACATAAACAATGTCAGCGTTTGCATCACTAATATTCTTTGGAGAAGCTGTTGTAACTCCGGGCGAAGTGAGCTAAAGTATATGTAGCTGGTTGGCGCTGTGCTGTTGTTGTTCTCTGACTGGTAAATTGGCAACAAATACCACCTAACGACGACCACGTTCATTGCAAATTACATTATATCCTCAACAACATTAAAACATGTTATTATTGTTCACACAAATGTCACCTGAAAACTATATAACATCAGCCGCGGCGGCATCAGTAGCAGCAATGACAACAACAACATTTACAACAACAAAAACCTGTGCGACAACAACAACAATAATTAACAAAAACTAGCAACAACAGCAGTTGTAGCAACAACAAAGTAAACAATACCAACTAAATCACTTGGCTAAAGTGGTCCGGATTATAGCACGAATAATAACAACGACAACAGCAATGTATCTACAACAACATAATCAAACGACAACAACAATAACTAAACACCAGCAATTACGACAACAGAAACAACAGCCAAAAACCAACTGAACCCATGAACAGCAACAACAGTGACGACAGCACCAACGGCAACAACAGTTATACAGCGCAGCTGCAGCCGATCGACCATATACTTGTTTTGTCTGACGTCCGACTACGTGTATGACGCGGTAATACTTCAGCGCCCAGCTCGGTTCATTATCGCCGTCTTCATTACCCGTCGCATGATTTATACATGAGCATCATTGTAGTGCGCTGGAGCGGCTTGTTTCGAGTGCGAGCTGGACGTCAGAGACGCTGATTTGTGGTAATAAGCCAAAGTACGTTGAGCGAAAGAAAAACATCAGTGGCTTGCGGAGCGACGTCGTACCGAAGTGAATGCTCCTGGGAGAATAGTTTAGTATGAACGGAAACAACCACAGCTCAGTGGGGAATTGCGTACACAACATTGTGTTTTGTTTTGAGCAGTACAAAGAATAATGTAGACCAATAACATTGGCCGCATTGGCGAGATGCTTTCCAGAACGTTTGTAGTTGATACTGGCATGGATTACATTGGTTCTACCGTTGTTGCTAATGTTTCATCTCATAATTAAGGACAGTCAGGAGCAATACCAAATAGTTTCCATGTATGACAGTGGAGCATAATTTAAGTAGCATCAACGATTACAGTCAGCTCATGATTGATGGTGACCTGAATATAGATGTATCGATGCATTAAACAATTGTGCAAAAACACTAACATGTGTGTACTCATGTACACAACAAACATGCAACAAGAATGCACATTCTTACAAACACATATAAGCAACATATTAGCTCACACCCACGCATGCACGCAGCCCCCTCACACACACATATAAGCTCACACGCATGTACGCACGCACGCACGCACGCACGCACGCGCGCGCACGCGCACGCACACGCGCATGCGCACGCACACACACATATGCATACACACACGCACACGCACACGCACACGCACACGCACACGCACACGCACACGCACACGCACACGCACACGCACACGCACACGCACACGCACACGCACACGCACACGCACACGCACACGCACACGCACACGCACACGCACACGCACACGCACACGCACACGCACACGCACACGCACACGCACACGCACACGCACACGCACACGCACACGCACACGCACACGCACACGCACACGCACACGCACACGCACACGCACACGCACACGCACACGCACACGCACACGCACACGCACACGCACACGCACACGCACACGCACACGCACACGCACACGCACACGCACACGCACACGCACACGCACACGCACACGCACACGCACACGCACACGCACACGCACACGCACACGCACACGCACACGCACACGCACACGCACACGCACACGCACACGCACACGCACACGCACACGCACACGCACACGCACACGCACACGCACACGCACACGCACACGCACACGCACACGCACACGCACACGCACACGCACACGCACACGCACACGCACACGCACACGCACACGCACACGCACACGCACACGCACACGCACACGCACACGCACACGCACACGCACACGCACACGCACACGCACACGCACACGCACATAGAACATTCCGATATTTCCTAATCCGCAATCTATATGAACCGTTTGTTATAGCCATCACACATGGTTGGTGGCTTCGATCTAGCAGCGATATAACTCATAAGAGGATATCGCTGTTCCGTCGTCTCCCGTGTGTCTTCTAGCCCTGGGCGTGGTTTACTCGTCGAGTGAAATACGCATCAGAAACGCCGTAGTAATAACGCAACGATCATTTTCTAGTGCCTCGCCGGCGACGGGGCGTGCGAAGTTAATGCCAGTGTGAGCGTAAATCCCGCGAATTAGTGCCAGTCGCTTTTTATGAGGTCAACTGACAAAAATGTTATTACGACATGTCCGTCGTATTTACGACTGTTTTGATGAATCGGCCGCCTCGACTGGATGACGAAGAAGCTATCGCGGTTATTTAGTCACACAAAAGCTGCTTATATAAACAGTATGAACTGCATTTGTGGTCTGCTATTTCGAACGCGAAATATTACAAACATTACTGTTATTAGTTTCATATGTTACAACCAGCGAAACGTATTTTACAGTTCACGCATTATCTCATGTGTGCAAGAATTCAATGGGACGCATTAAGCCACGCAACAATTACCGACGAAAACCGCTTCGTTCACATAACTGTGTACACCATTGTCTATTTGGAGATATTATTTATGTAGCTAAAATAAAGTGGAGAGAGTTTCAAAATGATAGTAACAGAATATTAGTAAGACTATACGGACTCCAGCATTCGCGATTGAGAGTCTGCGGATATTTGACCAAAACATGCATGTATATATGGCTTAAGATGTGGTATAAACGGAATTGTTAGTACTCTTGTTCATGTATGTACATTGTATGTCCATATGCAGGAAAATAACTAAACGCTGAATAACGTAATATGGCTTGTTGGTGGCAAAACGCTCATATATAAATATTTACTCTCGTAAATAGCGCCAGGTTGACGAACACGTAAACTAATACTTCGGCCTTCTTGTTTCGGTCGATGAAGGCCACCGCCTTAAGTCTTTGTAGTGGGTCTCTTTTGAGGTCGGTCAATTGACGGCTGTTGCTTTGTCCAAGGTGAAGTGAGTGACTTTGGAAGTCGAGAGATTATCGAACTTCACAGAGTATGTGGACACATGTTAGAACGTTTCCGACAATAGCTGACTGTTCTTTCCCGGGAACAGAATCGGGATTAACGATCCACTATATATATATATATGGGTAAAATTCCGCTCTGTATAAACAATCTGAGTTGTTGTAACGCGGTTAGATTGATTTACGAATTTGGGCGATGTCGTACATTTTACGTGGTGGTTGGGGCGATTATGTCTCTATTCCGTTACAGTAACTCCGGTAACGTTTAAAGTTAATCCTGTTTGGAGCGATATCGTTGAAATTCCGCCTGAATGGTTCAATGTCATCAACATATCGTCTTACATCGTTTTTGCAGTTCCATCTCAGACGGCGCAAAATCGTTGAAAGGTTCTCTTAGTGAATGTGATCTCGTCGAAATTCCGCCTCTTAGTCATTGCTGTACCGTCGGAAATCCTTTCAAGACACTGCGACGAAATCGTTGAACATTCCTTGGCAATCGCCATCCAAGTCCTATCATCGCTAATAGTCGTTTCATCTTCGGGCCGAACTAGTTACCCTCCTTCGGACGTTATACGGCGACCTTTGACGCGATCACAACAACCTGCGATTACACGGGCATGCGATTCGTGCACGTGGTCGGTGTACCGCGGCGGTGGCTGTGCGCGAGGCGAGGCATCGGCACCGGACTCGCCGCAGTACGGCACAACTCAGTGGCCACAGCGCTCGCTCCCGCTCAAACGTCGACCCACACCGCTGCCGTCGCTCGCGCCGCTTCCAGGGCCGACCAACGCGACGCGATCGGAAAGCCGGCCTACGGACATAGGCGGTCGTACGGATGCACACTCACACACGAGCACGCGCTAACACGTGCGGTGTGGTCTACGTTGGACTTACGGTCGGCTGATATGCCGCTAGGAGCCAGGACAGTAGCTGAGTGCTGCAATACGTGACGACGTCTTAGCGAGGTATGTCATGCGGTGGTGTCGTTTTAACGAACGTGATAAAATGAATAGGGAAAGTACCGGCAAATGAGTTACGTTCAGGTGACTTATGAGTGCGTTGGCGCCACTGACGTGTCGTTTGCGTGACAAGAGCAACTGGGTGCAGATGCACAGCGAACGTTTCGCGTACATGTTTCGTGGTCTATTATACGTTTTACGTAAATTCGTCATTCGTCAGTCGTCGCCCCGTTGGTGGGTTACTTTTACGTTCCGCCTTCCAGCAACAGACAGTCTTACATATGAGAGGTTTGTGCACTAGTTAATCGCGTATCTATGTTTACTTATCTATAGGCCTGTAACGGTCTATTGCTATTCAAAATTAATGAGTGCGAACTAAGATGATCGCAGCAGTGGACGCCAAATAAACATATCAACTTACTCACAAACACAACCACTGACGTGTTTGTAATGTTTGTAATGTCTCTAATGTTGATGTTTCCCGAAATGTTCGATGACAGCCTGAAGCCATCAGGATAATTCGTGTGACAAAAGTCCGTTATATTTCCGTCCTCTTTGGCAATTTGTTCAGAGATGACCTTTGTGTTCTTTGAGGGTGTAACGCAAACTCGTCGCGATAAGAACAAGTGGTATTTGACTCTCGTGACACGTGTCACGCTGTCAGCGGTGTCAAGATTATCTGCCGTCTCAAGACGGGGTGTCGACACTCGCTGGCTGGAGCCTACATTTATCTACGGCCTGTCACTCGTGTTATTGCTCGGCTGCTCGGTATACAACAAACACTTGGCGAAACTGGCACATCACTTGAGTAAAAAGTGGTGGGTGGGTGGGTGTTTAGGCTGACATGTGGATGGTGAGTGATTGGGAGGGTGGATGGATAGATGGGTGAGTGGGTGGGTGGGTGGATGGGTGGGTGGGTGTGTGGGTGGACGGTTGGTTGGTTGGTGTGTGGGTGGACGCTTGGTTGGTTGGTTGGTTGGTTGGTTGATTGGGTGGTTGGTTGGTTGGTTGGTTGGTTGGTTGGTTGGTTGGTTGGTTGGTTGGTTGGTTGGTTGGTTGGTTGGTTGGTTGGTTGGTTGGTTGGTTGGTTGGTTGGTTGGTTGGTTTTAATGGATATATATATATATATTAAATTTAGTAATTTAGTAATTAATTTTGTTTTATTGTTATTATTTTATTTACATGCTTGGCATAGTAATATGGAATTATAATTATTATTAAATTGACCTATGCCTTCCGGTCTGGCGTTACCTTTAATAAATACAATAAAATATTGCTGCCTAGATCAAGATCAAACACGTGGTAATCCAGTTGACGGATGTTGTTTGTCTATAAGGTAAATAGTCTCTAATATACAAAGCCGGTCGCGCTCGCCAGTGCATGTGCATTTACATGTGCCTGTGCGTGTGCGTGTGCGTGTGCGTGTGCGTGTGCGTGTGCGTGTTGTGTGTATATGTGTATATAAGTGTGTATATGTGTGTATGTGTGTGTGTGTGTGTGTGTGTGTGTGTGTGTGTGTGTGTGTGTGTGTGTGTGTGTGTGTGTGTGTGTGTGTATGTGTGTGTGTGTATGTATGCGCATGTGTGTATGTGTGTATGTGTGTATGTGTGTATGTGTGTAAGTGTGTATGTGTGTATGTATGTATGTATGTATGTATGTATGTATGTATGTATGTATTTGTGTGTGTGTGTGTGCGCGCGCGCGTGTGCATTTGTGCGCATTCGTCAGTGTACAGTGTATTTATACATTCAAGGAAATTAATGTTCAACACGGCGGATGATGCCTGGATTATAGGGATGGGTGTGTGGGCGAAGACGGAAGACGTCGGGAGTAGTCTAGCATATAGGGATGGTGAGGAAATGTGAGGAACTGAAGAGATCCGGGATCTGCTCCCACGTGGAAATGCCGGCCGGGTGTATCCTGTCAGGCGACGTCTCAAGGTCGACGTCACCGACGACACGGGAGGTGAAATATATTAGTTTTCTTAGCAAATGGAAAACCTATAGGCTGAAATGATGGAGCTTAAGCAAGCAAAATATGATACAGTCTACATATAGTGCAAATCACTGCAGAATGCACCAGT
>OZ024854.1:31874260-31894260 GCA_964017155.1 Oasisia sp. SBJ-2009
TTCTCGTTGTTGAGAGTCCGAAGCTCTGCTCCCGAGCCATTGCGGTCTATTTACCTTACCTTTACATGTGACAACGTCAAATCGTATCGTTGTTTCGCATCACGGCTGCAGCATCTGCATCCGAATTTGTAGAACGTAGTTGTGGTTTTTTAATGAAAAACCCGAATCGATTCATGCGTAAACGACAACGATCTCTGATGATTTAGCATACCAATACCGGCCGACTAGGATTTGATGTCAACAAAAATCAGTCTTCTTTCGAGGACGAGGATATTAGTTTTTTCCTCAGATAAACTACTTGTGTCCGCTAACACGTGCTCATGCGCGGAGTGATGTATGGTTCAACGTGTCCTCGATACTAAATATTTTGTTAATAAACGAAGGATATTTCGTTCATTTACAGAGTAGTGTAATACGTGTTACGCGGTCGAGACGTTAGGTACTACGGCTCGGAGTAGATCGTTAGTTTTTTGCAGGATTTTTTGGTAATCGACTGCAGTGCCGACAATTTAAATCGGGGGTCGCTGACTTCAAGTTTATGTTCAAACTGAGATGCTAGATTTGCTGATGTACTAACTATAATATGTTGAAAGTGGGAAATATAACTTCGTATATTGTGTGGTGTCCTGTTACTGGCACCTCACACATTCCGCCACACTTCGCACGTGGACAAACCACATAATTAGAATGCGACTTAGACGGGAAGTATTCGGCAATGCTGTGTTTATTGTGAGGCATATATAGTGTATGTTTCCACGTGCCTTACACACGAGTCTAGAGTGTGGCGCGCGTTCGTACTTGACTGAACTGAGGCAACTGGGAGTAAACGACTTTACCAAAAGTCGAGACAATATACTGTTCATATCAGGGGATTCTAAGCCACGCGGTACGGGGATCGTGGTGACGTCACTATTGACACAAAGAACGAAAACAATTACGCAGAAGTATACACCCAAAATAAACATATCAAGCTTCGTTCCCGCAAGCCAGCTGTCAAGTGGGAGAGCAGTGAAGTGTTGTCATTTCCTTCCGATTAGGACAACCGTCCAGACTGTCACACGGGATTCGGGCCCGATCCCTCATGGTGTCGAAGTAAGCGCTTTACCACTGAGCCAATACGACGTCTGTAACTCAACTAATATTCACGGAAAAGGTTAAAGTTGTCGCCGGTGGGTGTGTCGTAGCGTGGTGTGAGTCTCCGTGGCGTGGCGAACTCTCCTGGCCACCGCCAGCCGATCCCAACCACAAGAACGGAACAAACGCCAGAGCGAAGTCGATAATTCATAATTACAGCAAGTCACCGCGTGTCCGCGGGCGGGGTCTGGTCCAGGGCCGGGTCCGCGGGGAAATCGCTCGCTCTACGGGCCGCGTATAGCTCGTGGTTACCCGGCGGCGTTTTTGTGAGCGACGAAACACAGAAAATTATTACACTATTAGCGGGCGTTGCGCGTCGTGCTGATACCGTCCCAGGATGCCCCGCGCGCCGCGCGTTGTTAGTCGCGGCGCCCTGTCGGTTCAATTCGCCGTTTCGCTTTGTATGCCGCATCCGGGGACCGGCTGCGCGCGCTGGTAACGTTATTTTGCCGCGTCCTGTCGCGTCCAATTTCGGGGCGGCCGCGATGATTGTTGATAGTGGTTCAACGAGCGGGTTACTCCCGGCCCAGGGGATGTGGGTACTGTTTGACTGGAGCGGGAGAGATAGGGGACCTCCGATGGGACACGAGGCTTCCAAGGCGCGGATGATCGCAACTCGTCCTGCGCGACGAAGATAACACAGATGTTTAATTTTGAACAACGTTCTAGTCTATTGAGTTGCCTGTTAACGATCGCGTATCGCGTTAAGTCATCTGCGAGCTCCGGTCTGTTTCCGCCGCGAAGATTCGTTGTCGTTAACGTTTCCGTTCAAACTGTCCCGCGGGACGGTTCTACTCGGCGGACAATTTATTGTATCGTTCATTTGTTTAATCGCATTATTTAGGTACTGATAGCGATAAAACATGCATTTGTTAGCGGTAATGTGTTTTTTTAATGTTTGTTTGCCTATCCGTCCGTCCGTCCGTCCGTCCGTCCGTCCGTCCGTCCGTCCGTCCGTCCGTCCGTCCGTCCGTCCGTCCGTCCGTCCGTCCGTCCGTCCGTCCGTCCGTCCGTCCGTCCGTCCGTCCGTCCGTCCGTCCGTCCGTCCGTCCGTCCGTCCGTCCGTCCGTCCGTCCGTCCGTCCGTCCGTCCGTCCGTCCGTCCGTCCGTCCGTCCGTCCGTCCGTCCGTCCGTCCGTCCGTCCGTCCGTCCGTCCGTCCGTCCGTCCGTCCGTCCGTCCGTCCGTCCGTCCGTCCGTCCGTCCGTCCGTCCGTCCGTCCGTCCGTCCGTCCGTCCGTCCGTCCGTCCGTCCGTCCGTCCGTCCGTCCGTCCGTCCGTCCGTCCGTCCGTCCGTCCGTCCGTCCGTCCGTCCGTCCGTCCGTCCGTCCGTCCGTCCGTCCGTCCGTCCGCCCGCCCGCCCGCCCGCCCGCCCGCCCGCCCGCCCGCCCGCCCGTCCGTCCGTCCGTCCGTCCGTCCCCCCGCCCGCCCGCCCGCCCGCCCGCCCGCCCGCCCGCCCGTCCGTCCGTCCGTCCGTCCGTCCGCCCGCCCGTCCGCCCGCCCGCCCGCCCGCCCGCCCGCCCGCCCGCCCGCCCGCCCGCCCGCCCGCCCGCCCGCCCGCTCCAGAAGTGTTCACTCCGAAGCCATCGCTCAAATAGTTCGCTACACATTGCGAAGTCGCATCCGGTCGTGTACGCGAGTACAGACCAATAGAAAGTGATGGATTTCATGTGTGCGCAACATGCAAGCACGCTCCGCCTCTATCTCTTCTCTGTTTTGAAAACGTGCCCTCGAGTTCCGCCAAGCGATGTAATTAAGTCGCGCGATGATATATGTCCGCTCTGGCTTCGTGATCCACGCGAGATGAATGCTCTAGCGTCGCTAATTGTCGAACCAACGGAACATCGATCTCAGCCGCCCGCTATACTACGGCCGCTTTGTCTCCTTCCCTCTTCTCGTTTGATTGCGACTCACTTAATAAATGATACGGTGTTCTAATTTCGTCAGCCATAACCTAATTTGTTGGCGCAAGTGTAGATATTTCGGGCTGGAGATTTTTTTAATTACTGTCGCCGTGAGGCACAGTCAAGTTCACGCGAAACTCGGTTTAATTAGTGCTGTTGAATGACACGCATGCGTTCTTTGAAGATTTGTTTATATACGAGATATACCGGTGCCACGATTCGTAATCAGTTAATGCTAAATGCGATTATTGTTTGATTTCTATCAATAACCACACTTTACTCGCAGGCACGTACGCACAAACATATCCAGCAAGAAATTCCAGACAGCTACGCTCAACCAGTAATAATAATAATAATAACACAAGTTTTATTAGCAACTCAACTGAGTTGGATTGACATTACAATAGGTTACAATTGACTCATCAAAACATCATACAAATACAATAGAAATACATTTGATACCGCAAATCATACCGTACTAATAACCTTTTTACTGACAGTTGTATAAAGCCCACGGTATAAAGGAGTTACGGAATCTATTCGTTCTAGTAACTGGTAACGGGTACACATTTTCTTGTCTAATATTATACTCGGTATGTCTTTTGTCAGGCAGCAGATAATTTAATCTATGTGTGCCGACTTTAATTTTATCAAAATATTTTTGACAAATGCTCTCCCGTCTTACATTCAACGTATCCAGGTTAACACGTCTTAGTATCTCCGCGTAACCCAATCCAGGAAAAATACATTTTAATGCCCTTTTTTGTATAACTTCAATATTGTCAGACAAATATTGGGGCAAGTTAGTGTGCCATACAGGACATGCATATTCTAGAACTGGTCTCACCACACTAACATATACACTGACCAGATCTTTCTGTGTAATCCCTGCACGCTTTAACTGATATAACATGTACAAGCGTTTACCAGCTTTTTTCACAATAGTATCTACGTATTTGTTCCATGTCAGATCCTGAGAAATGGTCACACCTAATAGTTTGGCATGGCAAACTTGTGCTACATCCCTCCCATCAATTTTTATATTCGGGATAGTGCTTCTGAAATTGCCATCTTGTGCAAAACTAATGATTATTTCTTTTGATTTTTCGGAATTAATTTTCATGTCATTTTTTTCTGTCCATCTAGCAGCAATATCAACCGACTCTTGAATGACAGATACACCCTTTCTGTCGCATATTTCAAATAACGTACTATCATCTACATACTTATATAGTGGAACAGTCGTTCTTAAATCATTTATGTAAACAAGGAAACATTTAGGTCCAGACAATGTCCCTTGCGGTACTCCCCCATTGGGATGACCAGAATGGGAATATTCATTTCCTATTTTTACTCGTTGAGTTCTGTCTAATAGAAATGTTGCCATCCATCTTAAAATATGTGCGGGCAACCCATACGATTGTAGCTTATCTAGCAACAAATGATGATTAATAAGATCAAACGCTTTGCTAAAGTCTAGCATTACAACTCTGACATAAGAATTCAATTTATCTGTCGCCTTATACCACATATGAACCAGTTCGACAAGAACATCTGTTGTGGACGTTCCGCTAATTCCTCCAAATTGCTTAGCATCAATTTCACCTTCAATTGTTTCATCCACCCATTTCATTATTATTGATTCAAACACCTTGGCAGCTATTGGAGTTAGTGAAATTGGTCTAATGTCTTTTTCAATCGACACAGGGGGGCTTGTTTTTGGCAACGGTATTATATTGGCCATTTTCCATTCCATAGGGAGTACACCTTTTCTTAGTGAATTGTTAAAAATAGCAGTTAATGGAGGGGCGAGAACATTTGCATAGTTTCTTAACACCCATGCAGGTATGTTGTCAGGCCCAGTAGCCTTGTTGGCTTTAACACTCTCCAAAGCTTTAAAAGTAGTATATACGCTTATCACATACTGATCCGGCAGTTCCTCGTTAACGTCGAACACCTTGTGGTTCTTATTTAACCGAGGCAAATGGTCACTCACAGACACAAAGAAATCATTCATTGTATTGGCCAGTAAGCCACAATCACCATCCGTTGTTTTGTTAGCTAGACCTTGCATGCATGAATTGCCATTTGTTTTAAGTCCCATTATTGTTTTCATATGCTTCCACCAATCGTGGGATCCCGATTCATGCATTGCTGCAATTTGTGTTTGGTAAAAATTATACTTAAGTTTCGACGCGGCTCGGTTGACCTTATTACGCAATATTTTTGCTTGATTCATATCACCACTCATGTGAGCTCGCTGTCGTTTACGAACTAAGTCTCTGAACCAGTCTGTAACCCATGGTTTATCAGCCGTATGCCTCGTAACAACTTTAGTAGGAAAGCATATTTCCATCAGGTTGCTAATAACCGTTTGATAATATGAATATTGATCTGCACATGAATCAGTAGTAATACTCCTTACATTCCTCGGGTGAAAATGAAAGCTGGGACCCGAGGTTTCTCGGTCGCCGCACCAACTGAGTGGAATACGCTTCTTGCCAGTGTTAAATCAGAAGGTAATGTAGTTTCATTCCGCCGACGTCTAAAAACGTATCTCTTTAATGCTGCCTATCCTACTTAGCTTCCTAGCATCTTCTTCGATCCATTGAAGACTCACGCATTGGTTTACGATTACGAGTTTTTCTTAATCCCTTGGTTTTGTTTCGCCACTGAGCTCGATCATCGAGGATATTGGCCAAAAGAAGTCGTTACTATTATTATTATTATTATTATTATTATTATTATTATTATTATTATTATTATTATTATTATTATTATTCTTATTATTATTCTTATTCTTATTCTTATTCTTATTCTTATTCTTATTCTTATTCTTATTCTTATTCTTATTCTTATTCTTATTCTTATTCTTATTCTTATTCTTATTCTTATTCTTATTCTTATTCTTATTCTTATTCTTATTCTTATTCTTATTCTTATTCTTATTCTTATTCTTATTCTTATTCTTATTCTTATTCTTATTCTTATTCTTATTCTTATTCTTATTCTTATTCTTATTCTTATTCTTATTCTTATTCTTATTCTTATTCTTATTATTATTATTATTATTATTATTATTATTATTATTATTATTATTATTATTATTATTATTATTATTATTATTATTATTATTATTATTATTATTATTATTATTATTATTATTATTATTATTATTATTATTATTATTATTATTATTATTATTATTATTATTATTATTATTATTATACCCGCGTATGAATATTGCATTAAACGTATTGACCCATATGACAACATAACGGCGGTTGACAACATCGATTTATTAGGCAACACATTGTCAAATTGTATTATGTTGCAAAAACAATTTATAAATCATAACATCGCAATGTTAAACAGAACATGTTTTGAACAAATAAATCACCTGATACTTGTTATCACACGTTATGTTCGCCTATACGAATCGTGCAATCCTCAAAAAATATTGTTCACTAAAACAACAGCAATTGTAACATACACTTCACGTTGAAAATATTCGATTCTAAGCTTAGGGCCAAATAAAACCATCGATGGTTTCTACGCAACATTGTCTTGATTGGCAAAGACGGTAGGCAGCTGTTTCGTGTAGAGCTGTAGGCCCTACATGGATGCAACGTGTCAAACACAGCGTTTGTTTGCCAATCATAGTGCATACGGGAAAGATCGTACGAAGACAAGGTCCTTGATCCGGGTAGAACTGGCCACAGTCGGCGATAATTGAGATCTCGAGGAATTAGCTCATCAAAAACACAAGGGCATGTTACAAACAACAACATATCTAGAGACAGAAGGATAGCCGGTGAACATGCGACACAAGGGCATGTTACAAACTACAACATATATAGAGACATAAGGATGGCCGGTGAACATGCGACACAAGGGCATGTTACAAACTACAACATATCTAGAGACAGAAGGATGACCGGTGAACATGCGACACAAGGGCATGTTACAAACTACAACATATCTAGAGACAGAAGGATGGCCGGTGAACATGCGACACAAGGGCATGTTACAAACTACAACATATCTAGAGACAGAAGGATGGCCGGTGAACATGCGACACAAGGGCATGTTACAAACTACAACATATCTAGAGACAGAAGGATGGCCGGTGAACATGCGACACAAGGGCATGTTACAAACTACAACATATCTAGAGACAGAAGGATGGCCGGTGAACATGCGACACAAGGGCATGTTACAAACTACAACATATCTAGAGACAGAAGGATGGCCGGTGAACATGCGACACAAGGGCATGTTACAAACTACAACATATCTAGAGACAGAAGGATGGCCGGTGAACATGCGACACAAGGGCATGTTACAAACTACAACATATCTAGAGACAGAAGGATGGCCGGTGAACATGCGACACAAGGGCATGTTACAAACTACAACATATCTAGAGACAGAAGGATGGCCGGTGAACATGCGACACAAGGGCATGTTACACACTACAACATATCTAGAGACAGAAGGATGGCCGGTGAACATGCGACACAAGGGCATGTTACACACTACAACATATCTAGAGACAGAAGTATGGCCGGTGAACATGCGACACAAGGGCATGTTACAAACTACAACATATCTAGAGACAGAAGGGTGGCCGGTGAACATGCGACACAAGGGCATGTTACAAACTACAACATATCTAGAGACAGAAGGATGGCCGATGAACATGCGACACAAGGGCATGTTACACACTACAACATATCTAGAGACAGAAGGGTGGCCGGTGAACATGCGACACAAGGGCATGTTACACACTACAACATATCTAGAGACAGAAGGGTGGCCGGTGAACATGCGACGACCGACTCCAGGTGGTCGGAAAGACACATTTCTGACACCATATTCCATGCTGATGTTGTGGACAATAGAAATTGAAGTTTGTAGTTTTTTCCTAATACGATTCGTATCTTTCCACTGAGTATCTTAATCACTGGCTTCGGCGCGGCACCAATGGGAGGCATTCACGATTAAACATCATACAGTAAGATGGATTTTCTTCATATTATTCGCTTACCTCATCTTCTTGTTCCTCTTTCTTCCGTTCGTATGGTGAGGTCCAGTCGATTAATTGATATATCTCAATCGTTTTTAACCTCTCTCTATATACATACGTCTATATGTCCGTCCGTCCGTCCGTCCGTCCGTCCGTCCGTCCGTCCGTCCGTCCGTCCGTCCGTCCGTCCGTCCGTCCGTCCGTCCGTCCGTCCGTCCGTCCGTCCGTCCGTCCGTCCGTCCGTCCGTCCGTCCGTCCGTCCGTCCGTCCGTCCGTCCGTCCGTCCGTCCGTCCGTCCGTCCGTCCGTCCGTCCGTCCGTCCGTCCGTCCGTCCGTCCGTCCGTCCGTCCGTCCGTCCGTCCGTCCGTCCGTCCGTCCGTCCGTCCGTCCGTCCGTCCGTCCGTCCGTCCGTCCGTCCGTCCGTCCGTCCGTCCGTCCGTCCGTCCGTCCGTCCGTCCGTCCGTCCGTCCGTCCGTCCGTCCGTCCGTCCGTCCGTCCGTCCGTCCGTCCGTCCGTCCGTCCGTCCGTCCGTCCGTCCGTCCGTCCGTCCGTCCGTCCGTCCGTCCGTCCGTCCGTCCGTCCGTCCGTCCGTCCGTCCGTCCGTCCGTCCGTCCGTCCGTCCGTCCGTCCGTCCGTCCGTCCGTCCGTCCGTCCGTCCGTCCGTCCGTCCGTCCGTCCGTCCGTCCGTCCGTCCGTCCGTCCGTCCGTCCGTCCGTCCGTCCGTCCGTCCGTCCGTCCGCCCGCCCGCCCGCCCGCCCGCCCGCCCGCCCGCCCGCCCGCCCGCCCGCCCGCCCGCCCGCCCGCCCGCCCGCCCGCCCGCCCGCCCGCCCGTCCGCCCGTCCGTCCGTCTGTCTGTATCTCCTACTCCCCCCTTCGCTGCCGCCGCTCTATCCTCTCCCATTCGTTGATGTCTTCTGTCACTGAACTGTCGAAAGGGGAGACACATGGTTGTCCTTATCGGACACGTTACGCTAGACCAGGTCAAATCCTATTGCGCGTCACCAAACAAGTCGGCAGTAAATCCTGTCTGTCTGTCTGTCTGTCTGTCTGTCTGTCTGTCTGTCTGTCTGTCTGTCTGTCTGTCTGTCTGTCTGTCTGTCTGTCTGTCTGTCTGTCTGTCTGTCTGTCTGTCTGTCTGTCTGTCTGTCTGTCTGTCTGTCTGTCTGTCTGTCTGTCTGTCTGTCTGCCTTCTCTCTCCCTCTCTCTCCTGCCCTCCTATCTCATTCATTACTGTCTTAGTTCATTCAACTGTCCTAACGAGGACCCGGCCCTAGACACCGCGAGGATTAGTCTAAAACCTGCTGATATTGTATCCAGGGAGAACGGCTACGCCGTAATCGTGGTTGAAGCTCCGTCCCCCGTCGTACGGATCACGTCGGATTGAACTTTTAACATTCGTAGTTTGCGGTAATGGCACACGCTCTCTGCTCGCGTGAATTGTATCTAGCTGAAATCCGCAGATTGCTGAGTTAAGGCGATTGCAAGGGCACTTTTTCACTTAACATCTCTCGGCGCTATAAAGCAATCGCGGAGAATCAAGGAAGCTGGCAGATTGGCGTTATGTAATGAACATAGTAGAAAATGTCAGTTTACGCATTTAGTTTCTTTCTGTAGGGAAAGCGAATGGCTGTTTCATGTTTCCGCTGCGACGACATTTAAAACGTAGACGTAATAGGGTTTCTAATAAAATATGACATTTATTTTGCTTCGTGTTTTGTCAAATATGTTGACACAATATCTTCGTCTTATGTTGTTGAAGATGTGGATACAATAGCTGCGTGATATATTACAAAAGACATGTAACCTACAATATCATATACTGAGCATGGACACAATAATTACTTGTTTTGTATTTCGAATGTGGACATTAAAAAGGTGTTTCGCGATTAGCCAATTTAATAGATAAGGGATATAAGATTACCATCAGTGTCTGCTCAACTGTTCTTGATTCCTAATAAATAATATATATATATATATATATATATATATATATATATATATATATATATATATATATATATACAAATACACCGGAAACAACGTCAGCCGACCTGTTACAAGGATACTTAATTAATAAATTGCGATATATAAGCTAATTTATGTCGCAATTTGTTAATGAATTATCCTTGTGACAGGTTGGCTGACGCTGTTTCCGGTGTATTTAATGTTCAAGACGGGAACAGCTGCCCGTTTTACTAATGACCGTCGACAGATCAAATTCCACCTAAACGTGACATTTTTATTCGTGGAAATATAACAAAACAATCATATCGCGGAAATATCATATGTCAAAACAGTGATATTCATATTGATTTGGCATGATAACGAAGCAACGTGGTTGTATTTTAAATGCCCGCCAGGCCAACGTACAACCGTGTACTTGAGACGAGACAGCGCTAATGTGACATCTACCACGCGTCTGCATCAAGTGTATGTCTGCGCTCTGTCGAGTTAATTTGCGATGTCCGTCAAACGTACACCAACACGTATAGATACTCCCGCGGCGCTGTAGCATAGGTGGCGAGTTAACATCGTTTGGCCGTAGCTTTGAACACACGTCGATCTTGCTATTGTGTGGTGTGAAGTTATTCGATTGGAGCGCGCGCCAATTATGGTAATTGAGTACTTGCCATGTGCTTGTAGCTGGTGTTGCATCGTGGGAGTTGGGCCCGACACAGGGAACGGGGGACCCGGCGCCGTGTAGGCACGGTCACCGCTACCGCTTGTGACAATGTGACAAAGTTGCTTTATCTGTGCCTCAACAAGTCACTGACGACACCTCACTCACATACGGCTGTACATTCAATATGGAACATCGCTAACGTATTTATTAACATTTGTGTTAGGTGCCTAGACACAAACAATTGCCTTTTCGCTCCCTTTAAATAATTTTCCATTTAGATACTGCGTTTTTTGAGAAAATATGATAACAGCTAATGTCGATTCGAGACTACGCAAGGGTATTCAGATCACCGTCCAGCTGCTTTGAACCAGTTCACAAATCAACATAAATGAATATGAACTCTTATGTTCACCATTGCATCACACTAATCATTCGATACCATATAAGTTGTTTACTTTTTCCAATGCAATAGTATGCATTTATGTAAATATTAATGAGGAAATTAAAGATGGCAATAGCGTTGTATGATTACTGTTTACTCCCTATAGAGATCTCTAATCGAAACGTTTTCCATATTATACATCTTCTTCGAGAAATGTTTTCTAGAAAGGAGTGCATGTCAAAACACGTCAAGAAATAACTAATAATAATTGTCTTTGCGTTTTATAAAATGCATCGTCAGTTAGAAGATCAGAGGCTCAATTTGTATTAAAAAGAAAAAAACTAGAACAAGGCATGTGAACGTAGGTGCTGATATGCAGCTGAATAAGTAGAGTTAGCGCATTACTTCACACATAAATGTGACATTTTACTATTAGGAAAAGAAAAGGGCTCCAATTGCTGAGCGGCAGGTAAAAAATTACGATCGTTGAACTTTGCCATTTACGGATACCGTAACGTATACCGTGGGAATCAATCCCGTCATGCCTTCCGGTACCGCTAATCCTTTCGTTAATCCCCTCCGGTTGGAGCTAATTCCGAGAGAATCCCGTAAAGTAGGGCTAGTGCAAAGGCGTAGTTTGGCTGGTTGGCATGCCAGTCACGTGACGCACGCTTTGGACTCTTGGTCATTACTGCGTCGTCTTGTGGTTCTGCTGTAGCAAACATTGTGTGGGTATAAAGCAGTTGCTTAAGGAACCCGATGACACAGGGTTCAATGCTATTGTTTACTGTTTTGCTATTCTCATTCTGATTTGTTGTAGTGCAAAACCCCTACACTAGTATGGTTGGTCGGTTTCAGGAATGCTGGGTTCGTTTTATCTGCAAGTGGAATAAGAGTGTTTGTGTTTGGGAATATATGGGATTAGGGTAGGGTGGATGGGGAAAAGTACAGGTCAGTGATGGGGGAGAGCGGGGTGTGGTAGGGATTGGGAGTGGAGGGGGCAGGGGTGATGGTGTGAGTTGTCTATTGGAGGTGCCTGAAGCGTGCAGTTGCCAGGTTAATGTCCTGCAATGCACCTTTGAAGGCGTCGAGGTTGTCGGGGATAAATACATTAGACGAAAGTATGTTCCACTGGGCCATTGTTCTTGGAAAGAAGCTGTATTTGTAGTAGTTGTGGGTGGTGAATATTTGTCTGTATTTGTGTGGATATTTGTCTGTATATGTGTGGGTGGTTGGAACTTGTTTGGCTGCGTCCGGGTTTGAGGTATTGGTTGGGATCGATGTTTAAGAGATTGTTTGTTATTTTGTACATGTTGATGTTAACGTTTATGTCGAATATCGTGGGGCGATATGGCATAGGAAGTAGAACAGCGTACACTAGAGAACCGGGGCTCGACTATTTTGAAGTATCCACATTTTCTTTCGAGTAACTCGGAACCCATCGCCTTAATATCGTCCTTTAAACGAAATATGGTAATGCGATATATTTATATCAACAACATTTGATGAAAATTGCAAGTGACATTCCGACCTGGGTTGAATCAAGGGCTCATGGCTTCGAAGACGCACGGTTGATTATCCTACACTGTTGGATGTCCAATTAAAACCCCAGGTTGGATCAATCACTCAGTTCCAAACCAGTGCGCGAAGTTACCTAGAACTCTAAGATTTACGCTACGTATTAATGCTAACTGTGTACTTTACATTTTTTGTTTTTGTGTTTTCGGTAAATGTTTCGTAAATTCCTACAATTGGTGTGTCGAGAAAGTCAACGTGGAAAATGTTTCCCGGTATCCCTCGCGGCGACACTAGTTCACTTACCGCGCTGGGACATTGACGTCAATTCTTCGTGTCCCCAATCTGTCAAAACATTCCCATGACGTTAGCGTTGCTTTGTGTACAGATTGACAGTTTTGACGACGGTCGACGAGACAGATTCTTCTTTTTGGCTTTGTAAATGTTGTTAATTCTGTTCAGCAATATGCATATATGAGTGTTTGGTGGTGTGTGCAATTAAGATGACATTTGCGAAGATAAAGCCGATGATGATGAAGACGGTCAGGCTGATGATACAGAAAGTAATGATGATGGCGATGGCGATGATGATAGGGCAAGGGTAGAGACTGAATATTGTTGGTAATAATAGTGATGATGGTGATGATGATGATGATGATGATGATGATGATGATGATGATGATGATGATGATGATGATGATGATGATGATGATGTGATGGTGGTGGTGGTGATGATGATGATGATGATGATGATGATGATGATGATGATGATGATGATGATGATGATGATGATGATGATGATGATGATGATGATGATGATGATGATGATGATGATGATGATGATGATGATAGTGGTGATGACGACAACGATTACACTAATACTATTGGGGTCTCTTACCTGACAATCGTAACTTTCCCTGGACAACAATCTGGCGTCTACTCCTTTGTTCCCTCGTCGCTGGCGTCCTTGGTCAATGTACCTTGGCCTTCTTCTGAGACAATCTTCACAAGTTTGTGCGGCGATGTCCTTTTGGGAGCCGGTATAATTGGTTCTTAGCACATAGTACACCGGGGTCCAGGGCTCTGTGTGCGGCGGCGTCTTCAAGGACGGAGCTCGTCTTATTGGGCCACTTTGTCACTGCGGAACTACGACGGGCGACGTTGGTCCGATACCGGGGGACGGCACGAACACGTGAACGGTGGAACACGTTGAGGGTGGAACACGTTGAGGGTGGAACACGTTGACAGTGGAACACGTTGACAAACGTTGACAGTGGAACACGTTGACGGTGGACACTGGACACACGTAGACGGTGGAACACGTTGACAGTGGAACACGTTGACAGTGGAACACGTTGACAGTGGAACACGTTGATACACATTGACAGTGGAACACGTTGACGGTGGAACACGTTGACGGTGGTACACGTTGACGGTGGTGCACGTTGACCGTGGAACACGTTGACGGTGGAACACGTTGACCGTGGAACACGTTGACGTTGGTACACGTTGACGGTGGAACACGTTGACGGTGGAACACGTTGACGGTGGAACACGTTGACGGTGGAACACGTTGACCGTGGAACACGTTGACGGTGGTATACGTTGACGGTGGAACACGTTGACCGTGGAACACGTTGACGGTGGTATACGTTGACGGTGGAACACGTTGACGGTGGAACACGTTGACGGTGGAACACGTTGACGGTGGAACACGTTGACCGTGGAACACGTTGACGGTGGAACACGTTGACGGTGGAACACGTTGACGGTGGAACACGTTGACGGTGGAACACGTTGACGGTAGAACACATTGACCGTGGAACACGTTGACGTTGGTACACGTTGACGGTGGAACACGTTGACGGTGGAACACGTTGACGGTGGAACACGTTGACGGTGGTACACGTGCGGATTGATTATATATGAATTAATTAGTTGTTATGTAACAAGATAAAACATATTCCGATAAGTAGTGGTAATGTGACTGTTTAAATATAACAATAGTTTTCGAATGAAAAGGTTGACCAGTTATGTGTCTGGTCAAGATTGATGTGGATCAGCGTCATGTGATATGACTGTGCTATTAGGACCCTATAGTATAAATAGAACCATTCGTAAAAGAAGGGAAGTCCTTATATATTGACTGACAGACGGGTTCAAACGAAGACCAACAAAATCGCTAGGAAGCAGAGTCCATATGTCGAGACGTTGCACCGGAGGGTAAACACGACCAAATAGACGCAGATCGTCCGGTTTTCACTGTGTGGTGACTATAGCATACGTGGACCTCAAGTGCAGCAATTTATGATACATTTACTTAAACCTGGTGCTTGCATTTTCTACGTGATATGTTGTTCTGGCACGATATTTGGATTCGAAACGTATAGATTACACACTGGAGCCTTGGTATCATTTTCAACCGTGTTTGGCCGACATAAATGTTGGCTCCAATGCCAAGGATCAGTTGTAGTGCCAAAGCGTCGGTCGATTTGGCACCTCCGTTTCGTCATCATTGTTACACAACTATAAGGCGTTTGTCACACACAAACAAACACACCAAACGCACACACACGCACGCACACACACGCACACAAACATGCACGCACATACACACGCACGCACACACGTACGCATGCACACACACGCACACGAACACATATACAGAAATACACGAAACACGCACACACGCATGCATGCACACATATAAACACTCACGCGCAAACACTCACGCGCAAATGCACATACGCGCACGCACACGCGCACCCACACACACAAACGCGCGCGAGCTCAAGCCTAGTTCGTCTTTCGAGAAATTATGTACTCGTCCGAGGTGGTTGTAAATTGACTATGCAGTGCCACTAAATGTCATTGATGTCGAGGAAAGGCATGCGTCAATGTTTTGATTTGACTCCATAATCCATGTAACTGAAGTGCTCGTTACAAATTGATTATGCAATGCCGCATATCTGCCTGGTTGACTAGAGCAAATGCATATGTAATAATCCACACTACACTCGCTTCTGTGCAACCTCGTATGACCTGGTATGAACTCGTATGACCTCGCATGACACCATGCAGATTTTGTATGTAGTAATCCCTCGATCAGTTTCCAGGGTAGTAAGTGTTCTTAGTCGATCAGATTGTGGTAGCGGTGTGCACCTGGTATGAACATGGGGTGAAAACACTGTTATGCAAACTATTTTCAAAACTTATCATTTAGTAATAGCATTTCTTACCTGCCTTAACTACTGATATATTATGCATCTAACATCATGACTTCCCGAAAGATAGCTTAGCTTAGTTCGGGGTTCACTTCACAATCACTCAATTCATTTAGAAGGCTTTTGCAGTCAATGCCTAGATAAGGACATATTTATGTTTTATTATCCCCCACCCCCGCACAACACCACCCACAACTTGCGACCGACCAAGCTCGACAATACTCTAGTCACGTATGTACGTGGCTACTACAGAGTGCTGAGCTACAATAAGAAGAAGAAGAAGTCATTTGTCTAAAACACGCCGGCCTGTTTTAACCTGATAACAGAGTCTTGAGGTTTAAACCTATATCGTTATGCTCGAAACCCGTGAAATGGCATAAACGTGTTTAAAGCTGAACACAACTTTGTTTCCGTTTAACTGTAAACTGAATGTAGTTGCTCATTATTATTATTAATAATAATAATAATTAATAATAATAATAATTAATAATAACAATAACAATAATAATAATATTAATAATAATAATAATAATAATAATAATAATAATAATAATAATAATAATAATAATAATAATAATAATAATAATAATAATAATAATAATAATAATAATAATAATAATAATAATAATAATAATAATAATAATAATAATAATAATAATAATAATAATAATAATAATAATAATAATAATACTAATACTAATACTAATACTAATACTAATACTAATACTAATACTACTACTACTACTAATACTACTACTAATAATAATAATTATTATTATTATTATTATATTATTATTATTATTATTATTATTATTATTATTATTATTATTATTATTATTATTATTATTATAATAATAATAATAATAATAATAATAATAATAATAATAATAATAATAATTATTATTATTATTATTATTATTATTATTATTATTATTATTATTATTATGAAAACAACTAAAGTAGATTTGCTCAAACGCTATAAACAATCGTATCCGGATTGATTGTGCCGCTACTCAATCTTTATAAATAGAACATGAGCAAGGCCACTAGCCCCCCCTCCTGACAATTGTTAACATGATATGTCACGTGCTCTCTAAACGGCTTGCAAACATGTTTCCGCAACTACCGACGTCAAATACAGGTTGCTTTGTTGATTGATTTCAGAGTTAACACAAAGACTCGCCGCGTTCGGTTGACGCAGCGGTGACGTCACGCGACCACGTGATCCAGTCGAGTTGCGGTCACGCGAGCGGAGATGCGCAGTAAATGAACGAGCGCGACACAAAGACGCGATTGCTCCTGTCGACTTCCGCTGTTTGCCGCTGTCGCCGAAAGATCGCGCTCAGTCGCAGATCGATGTGTCCGGGGTCGCGTCTTGCAAACAAATAATTATCGGCGTCAACGCTTCCGCGGCGTCGAACGTCAACGACTCGGTGACGACGATCCGAATTCGCGTTTTACCGACATTCATCACCTTCCGGATCGATTGCGTGGTCCGGGAGACGGAGAGGACTTCGCCGACGCAACATTCCCGGCACGAATCCGGGTCGTGACAAATGAAACCCCGAAGACGGGACTCACGCGTGCGTGCGGCGACATTTGTCTGTCTGTCTGCGCGCTGACGTTGCCCCGCGCCTGAGGACAGAGCGCCGGCAGATTGCCTGATGTGCGGAAATAGGTCCGGCCCAAGCGGAGTTATACATCGTCGTGACACGCAATACAAAATGTGGCGGCACGCGATAAGCTGTCCTAATCGAGCTTCGATGACCAGTGACGACGTCGCGCACTAGTCGGTGATGTCAAGTGATGGTGTTATATTACGTCGTCAGATGTCGCCACAAACGCAAATATCGCGCTAACTTTGGATGCGTTGCCGGAAACAAGGACTGCGCGTTCTTTCTTTGTTTTTGCAATTATGGGGTGAATTAACCATTAAGACGCTTTACCTGCGCGGAATATGATATGTAGGTCAGACAGTGTGATTTAGTAGCAATGTTTCACTACGTCAACGTCACCATGGGCGTCGTCGCGGTCAGCGCAGGCGCAAAGGGGACATACGACAAAGTCGACGCCATCGACCCCAGCGTTGCGGGTTTATTCAACGCTTCTTCGTCGTACGAGATGGACAACGCGACGTTATGTTGGAGCTACGCCAACGACAGCGCATGCGCCGGCCAGCGCGGACACTTCCGCGTCGCCGCGCTTGACGTCATCATCGGCCTCGTGCTGTCGTGTCTGATCGTCGCGATCATCATCGGAAACACGTTCGTCATCCTCTCCGTGTCGCTCTTCCGGGACATGCGCACGCTCAGCAACGGTCTCATCGTGTCGCTCGCCACGGCCGACCTCCTGGTCGCCATCATCGTGCTACCCATAAGCCTCTACGTGCAGCTGACGGGCGAGTGGCAGCTCGGCGTCGTCGTGTGCGACTTCTGGGTGACGGCGGACGTGTTCTGCTGCACGGCCTCGATCCTCAACATCGTCGTCATCGCGCTCGACCGCTACTGGCTGATCGCGCGCAACGTCAAGTACACGCACGGCGACACGTTCACGCGCCGGCACGCGTGCGTCGTCATGGTGACGCTCGCGTGGCTCACGTCGGGCGGGATCTCGGCGTCGCCGCTGTTCGGCTGGCAGGCAGGCAACGAGCGCGCGCCGGGCGTGTGTCTGATCAGCCAGGACATGGCGTACACGATCTTCTCGACGTTCGGCGCCTTCTGGTTTCCGCTGTCCGTCATCGTCATCGTGTACTTTAAGATATTCAAGATCGCGCGGCGGAGGCAGCGCACGCGCGCCAGGGGGCGCTCGCTCGCGTCGTCGCTCAACTCGTCGGCGATGACGGAACTGAACGGGAAGCCCCCGCACCCCCCGGTCGCTAGCAACTCACCCCCCGACACGCCGACGGCGCTGCTGGCGCCCCCTCACGACCCGCGCAACGGCGTGTCGCTCTCCCCCAACAGTGCCGTGTCGCCGCGTCATCCGAGCCTCGGTTTCATCGCGCGGTGTCGGCGCCGCCGGGCGGCGCTGGCGGCGCAGCGCGACAATCGGCCGCGGCGGCGCCTGCGCAGTTCGGCGCGCACGCTCGGACTCATCATCGGCGGCTTCCTGTTCTGCTGGATGCCGTTCTTTATCATCGCCACCGTCACCCCGTTCTGCGAGTCGTGTCAGATGCCGCCCGCCGTCGGCGCCGTCACGCTGTGGCTCGGCTACTTCAACTCGCTGCTCAACCCCATCATCTACGCCATCTGGGACAAGAACTTCAAGCGCTCCTTCCGCCGCCTCAGTCGGTGCGACATTCGCTGGAGTACGGTACTATAGTCGCTGCCACCACCGTTCATGTACGGTACTCTCACACTGCAATGATCTTTGCAGTACTCCGGTCACTGCAACAAACACTATGATGCTGTACTCTATCCATTGCAAAACCGGTGGAGTACGGTACTTTATCGGTGCATAACCGCTGCAGTGCAGTACTCTAAGCACTGCGACTGCCACTTGGATACGGTACTGTGATCATTGCAACAACAGCTGCAGTACCGTACTCTGGTCACTACAACAACTGCTAGAGTACGGTACTCTAGTCACTGCAACAACCGTTTGAGTACGGTACTCTGGTCATTGCAACACCCGTTAGAGTACGGTACTCTAGTCACCGCAACAACCTTTGGAGTACGGTACTCTGGTCACTGCAACAACCGTTGGAGTACGGTACTCTGGTCACTGCATCAACGTACGGTACTCTGGTCTTACCGGTTTAACCTATATTTCTGCCACTTAGTGCATTTTGGCGACACAAATTATTTATATGAAAAAAATCTGACCGGTAAATATTGCTATTCTTTAATGTGTGACATCTATAGAGAAACCCTAAAGAGATACGGAAACATATGGCATTGCTATTATGTCCTTTTAATAGAACAAATAAAAAATCAGATAGTCCAACTACCCATACCATTATCAGTAGCATGTAAAGGACATCTAGAATGGTTGGTTGCGTTTAAAAAAAACCATCAAAACGTTTTCTGAACACCATTCTCTTAATTGACTATGCAATCTGATACTGTAAACACTGCAATATCCATCTTTGTACAATATTTTTGTAGTCAAGGAAGCGGGGACACTGCAAAAAGAAACTGATGAATGGTGTTTCAGTGTACTCGGCACGTATGACTGTTCCTCGTTTAACAGTATC
>OZ024854.1:31901760-31904260 GCA_964017155.1 Oasisia sp. SBJ-2009
ACGTGAGTGACATATGTGTACAGGTCGCAGTGTATTTGAGTGACATATGTTTACAGATTGCAGTGTACGTGAGTGACATATGTTTACAGGTTGCAGTGTACGTGAGTGACATATGTTTACAGGTCGCAGTGTACGTGAGTGACATATATTTACAGGTTGCAGTGTACGTGAGTGACATATGTTTACAGGTTGCAGTGTACGTGAGTGACATATGTTTACAGGTCGCAGTGTACGTGAGTGACATATATTTACAGGTCGCAGTGTACGTGAATGACATATATTTACAGGTTGCAGTGTACGTGAGTGACATATGTTTACAGGTTGCAGTGTACGTGAGTGACATATATTTACAGGTTGCAGTATACGTGAGTGACATATGTTTACAGGTCGCAGTGTACGTGAGTGACATATATTTACAGGTTGCAGTGTACGTGAGTGACATATGTTTACAGGTTGCAGTGTACGTGAGTGACATATGTTTACAGGTCGCAGTGTACGTGAGTGACATATGTTTACAGGTCGCAGTGTACTTAAGTGACATATGTTTACAGGTCGCAGTGTACGTGTGTGACATATCTTTACAGGTCGCAGTGTACGTGAGTGACATATCTTTACAAGTCGCAGTGTACGTGAGTGACATATATTTACAGGTTGCAGTGTACGTGAGTGACATATGTTTATAGGTTGCAGTGTACGTGAGTGATATATGTTTACAGGTCGCAGTGTACTTAAGTGACATATGTTTACAGGTCGCAGTGTACGTGAGTGACATATGTTTACAGGTCGCAGTGTACGTGAGTGACATATGTTTACAGGTTACGGTGTACGTGAGTGACATATGTTTACAGGTTGCAGTGTACTTAAGTGACATATGTTTACAGGTCGCAGTGTACGTGAGTGACATATGTTTACAGGTCGCAGTGTACGTGAGTGACATATATTTACAGGTTGCAGTGTACGTGAGTGACATATGTTTATAGGTTGCAGTGTACGTGAGTGACATATGTTTACAGGTCACAGTGTACTTAAGTGACATATGTTTACAGGTCGCAGTGTACGTGAGTGACATATGTTTACAGGTTGCAGTGTACGTGAGTGACATGTGTTTACAGGTTGCAGTATACGTGAGTGACATATGTTTACAGGTTGCAGTGTACGTGAGTAACATATGTTTACAGGTTGCAGTGTACTTGAGTGACATATGTTTACAGGTCGCAGTGTACTTGAGTGACATATGTTTACAGGTCGCAGTGTACGTGAGTGACATATGTTTACAGGTCGCAGTGTACGTGAGTGACATCTGTTCCAGTTGGCCCCACTGTATATTAATACACTGAGTTGGGGCCATTATAGATGCATCTCCTCTCAACTATGCCAATGTCCTTCTGCGCTCTTTGGCATCCTTAATCCTTTGACTTGTCAGACTGTTTTATTAGAGTACTTAAAAAATATATAGTTATTGATAGATATTTATTTTATTAGCGGAAACACTGAACGATCAGCCAATCCCCTCGGCCGACGGTTTTCAGTTACGTTCGATTTTTATTATGAGTTTCATTCAGTGTTATCTTTGGTGAAACTGGAATAAGGTCAAAATGCTGTAATCCAGAGAGAATTGCCACCACTAGTTTGTTGCAACACGGCTCTGTGTAATAAGTGTCAAGTAAATAGTAAAATAATAATGACAGTGTACAGTTCACAATTACAGATTGTAGACTACATGCGATTGTTTGTATTCATATAAAAGACAACAGGCGCAGTACCATTCCAATCCAGTCCTCAGATTTCTCAAGACGCCCTACATTTTACTCCATTGCAGACCTGTTCAATCGAACACCATCTCGGCTTCTCTGAGAAGCATCCAACCACGCTGCAATTAATGAGTGAAGACTATTCGTACACAATCCACCACTACCTACTGCCAGGTATTCATTGAAAAAAATTAGTGAGCTGGAGCAATATAGATCAGAAAAACTTGCCATTTCACAGACATGGTTTGTATGTATGTATGTATGTATGTATGTATGTTTGTGTGTATGTATGTACGTATGTACGTATGTACGTATGTACGTATGTACGTATGTACGTATGTACGTATGTATGTATGTATGTATGTATGTATGTATGTATGTATGTATGTATGTATGTATGTATGTATGTACGTACGTACGTACGTACGTATGTATGTATGTATGTATGTATGTATGTATGTATGTATGTATGTATGTTTGTGTGTATGTATGTACGTATGTACGTATGTACGTACGTATGTATGTATGTATGTATGTATGTATGCATGTATGTATGTATGTATGTATGTATGTATGTATGTATGTATGTATGTATGTATGTATGTATGTATGTATGTATGTATGTATGTATGTATGTATGTATGTATGTATGTATGTATGTATGTACGTGTGTGTGTACGTGCGTGTGCGTGCGTGCGTGTGCGTGTGTACTTGCATGTGTGCGTGCGTGTGCTTGCGCGCCTGTGTGA
>OZ024854.1:31909260-31939260 GCA_964017155.1 Oasisia sp. SBJ-2009
GTATACAACTTGCATTTCAAAATTTCTCTCATTATAATATTGTGTACAATATTTCTTTTTTGGCTGTTGTTGTTGCAGCTGAAACTGTTGTTGTTATTTTTATTGTTTCCACTGCTGCGGTTATTATTGGTGTTGTTTTTTGTTGTTGTTGCAACTTTTGTTTTTTGTCGTTGTTGTGTTGTTGCTCCTGTTGTTGTTGTTACGCCCAGGGAGTTAGGCATTTTAGGAAAATATCCCTTTGAAGCTTTATGGCATCGATTTTGGTATATCAAAATCAAAATAGAACTTGCTACATCTTGGTATATTATCATCTATTTGACTGACTACAATGACATGGTGTATTATAATGTTGACAGACACAGACCAATGCGCAAGAGCCAGGGATGCAATGGAGACATTTGCGAAATGCTTCAAAATCAGTAACAGCAACACATTGAATATGCATGTTCAAATCGATGATGTCATGTAGGGCAGGTAAATGACGAGACATATTAAATATTTTATTTCGTGTAATTAGGTGAATTCGTGTTGCATCATCCTCGCAACCCAGGGGTCGTTCCCAGAGGTCGTGGCACGGTGGCACAGTACCACTGTACAGTAGAGAAGAGCTGGTACTGACGTAATCAGCCGCAGCGACCCCTGGCGAGCGAGGAAGTGTTACTTGAACATATATAATGTTCACGTTGTACGGCTGAACATTGTCTGATTTATATCTTCAGAAAGTATTCATATTACTTTTTAATATTCGATTGTCTTGATGAACCCGAGAGGCCAAGACCTTATTTTTAGATTACGAACAATTGTTTTTATAGTAATGCCAAAAGTAGCAACCCAGACGCTTAATCACCCCCCCCCCCCTTCAAGTATACGTATTAATGTGTGACAATTAAATATTCAACGTTTACTTCGAGATATTTAATCAAAATTGAAACCCCCGAAGCCACGTCAATCGGACCAAAATTCAACTGCGAGTTATTATTAGACAACGGAAAATGCATAGTCAGCGTAATTATTATTTGGAGCGTATCCAGCTCATTGTTATGCCTAGGAAATGCGCCAAACCGCTGACCTTGACATTTGGACAACCCTTGTCACGATGCGTGAAACTTTAATCAAAATGTTGATTGTTTCATCCATTTGATTGAGCGGATGTGTCAATTGCAACAAAAACCTCATCGCGAACCACTACGTCATGACCGCGCCATGTCGCCAGACGTTTTGTGAGAATCGGGTCGACCGCCCGATTTCTGCGAAAAGCGAGCGTTTTATCAAATCACAACCGAATAACCAGGCGGGTTAATCGGTCCAGTGCATTCAAATTTGACAACCGAGACTCGCGAGGCGTCTAGTGTGAGCCCGTGAACCCAACAATATGACATCCTCATTCCACTCTGTGCTCTACTCTACTGCACTAATTTGTTTCCTTTTCAAGACCTAATCTACAACATGTGGCGTCACCTGGCGACATAGTATGGCGCCCGACGTTTCTGTGTGTATTCTGTCCATCCTATATCCACGGGTGGTTTAATTCCGGCGGTGACAATAGCAAATTTGTTCTGTTCTACCACTGTATTCTTGCATTGACGTATAATGGATATTTGAACTGGTAGATATCCAAATGCTTCAAATCAATGGCGAGTCAGGCGTTCGTAGGCAGCACACTCCAAACGAATGACGTGTATATAGGCAACATGGTTCAAACCTCCGGAAGACAAAGGATCAATAAAATACCTTGAGGTTAATGACATACGAACGACGAGCGGACGAATGTCAAAATATTAAGACACTGTCATTAGTGTGGATCAATTAAACATTATTTATGGACAAAGTACATAATAATACGACGATTTTGTCCGACCTGTTGATGAAAGAAATGATGCTTGGTGATAAAGGTGATTCTCTGAAAATGTTAAATATTTGTGCATAAACATTAGCATAAACGTTACGATCGTCGCTAATTGAAAGTGTAAATAGTGACCTTTTCATTGATCGATATGGCACGAAAATGACTGATGCAGAGAAATGTGTAGCATATTAAGTAAACTAGACAAAAAGTCGTTCGTGACAGGATGTTATATATATGTCTTCAAAGAAGAAGACCTATTTCCAGAAACACGATTCATATATAACCAGTTCAATAGCGATGTCATAATACGTATCGTCTTTTATATAACCAGGATCCTCAGACACGGAGATGAAATGTCACACGTCCACGGTACTCAATATTACACCAGACTCCAACGCATACAGTTCTGTGGTTTTTTTCAATCTGGCACTTGAGTGACATTATATTCAATATCAGGTTTCATTATTAAGCGATAGTTTGGATACAAAAACAAACATACTGTTGACAATATTTTTTATTAATATTATTGTTTTCCCGAAACGCTGACATAAATACCAATTCACAAATCCACCAAACATATATGTGTATATAACATATATGTACAATAGATATAGACTGGCAGTTTTACTTATATAGGAAGGAGAACAATATGGGAACCGGGTGCATAAACATTCAAGACCGCTTCAATGTTTAAAATATACCAACATTTCACTCAGAGAATTGGTTTTAAATACCAAACGAATAAGGACACTTTTGGCTTACGGGAGTTCAAGATGTTATTTACGAATACCCAGTTCACATTTAAATACTAATAAATATCTCGTTAACAGAATCATGAACTCGACATGTTAAGAGATTCTCGGTCTGGACACGATGACATCGTGATGACGTCAACTATATTGATGACGGCATTACCTCACAGATAAATGTCAGATCAAATTATCATACTACACATGTACCCATATATCGTTGTGTCGTGAACTCGTTAACCCCAGTCGGAGAAATGTTGTCGTTGAAATGCGTGTACATAATCTAAAACTGCGTGGCCATGTAATTAACTACTAATGACTTATAACGCAATGTTTATCGTTACTCATTAACCGAGAATACTAGCATCTCATCAGATAAGTTGATTACTGTTGAAATTACGCAACTATCTCGCAAATGGTGCAATTAATTATAGATCATCTTCAATTGTTTACGTCGCAGGTAAATTAGGATTATCGATTTCGCATATCCATAACTTGCTGATCTTGCGATGATATCGTCATTTGTTGGAAGGCCGCCCGACGGATGATTAGAACAATGTATAGGTAGTGCCGATTTATGCTTCACAATCCAGACTCTTGAAGATGATTAACGAGAAAAACCTGGACACTTTCCAGTGTATGCATTCATACGTGCGTAGGATGGCTCGCTAGACTGCATGCAGCGTCAAACGACCACGTCATGAGATTAAAATAGGTTGGCCTCCAATAAACGTATATAGGCCAAAGGAACAAAAACGTGTTAAGTTCGTCCTAGTGCGAGGCGAAATAGAAGTAGCACGTGTATGAGAGGGCGACTATGCGCGTGCATATTTCTGTGTGTAGTGTGTAGTGTGTAGTGTGTAGTGTGTAGTGTGTAGTGTGTAGTGTGTAGTGTGTAGTGTGTAGTGTGTAGTGTGCAGTGTGCAGTGTGCAGTGTGCAGTGTGCAGTGTGCAGTGTGCAGTGTGCAGTGTGCAGTGTGTAGTGTGCAGTGTGCAGTGTGTAGTGTGTAGTGTGTAGTGTGCAGTGTGCAGTGTGTAGTGTGCAGTGTGCAGTGTGCAGTGTGCAGTGTGCAGTGTGCAGTGTGCAGTGTGCAGTGTGCAGTGTGTAGTGTGTAGTGTGTGGGAATGTGCGTGTGCATTATTGTGTGTTTATGTGTTTGTGTGTGTATGTGTATGTGTGTGTATTTGTGTATGCATGTATGTGTGTGTATGTATGTGAATTTGTGTGTGTGTGTGTTTGTGTGTGTATGTATTTGTGGGTGTATGTGTGTGTGTGATTGTGGGTGAATGTGATGTGTATCTCTGTGTGTGTGTGTGAGTGTGTGTGCGTGTGTGTGTGAGTGTGTGTGTTTGTGTGTGTATGAGTGTGTGTGTGTGTGTGTGTGAGTGTGTGTGTGAGTGTGTGTGTGAGTGTGTGTGTGTGAGTGTGTGTGTGTGTTTGTGTGTGTGTGTGTGAGAGTGTGTGTGTGAGTGTGTGTATGAGTGTGTGTGAGTGTGAGTGTGTGTGTGAGTGTGTGTGTGAGTGTGTGTGCGCGCGTGTGTGTGTGTGTGTGTGTGTGTGAGTGTGTGTGTATGTGTATGTGTGTGTGTGAGTGTGTGTGTGTGCGCGTGTGTGTGTGTGAGTGTGTGTGTATGAGTGTGTGTGTGTGTGTGAGTGTGTGTGTGAGTGTGTGTGTGTGCGTGTGTGTGAGTGTAAGTGTGTGTGTGAGTGTGTGTGTGTGAGTGTGTGAGTGTGTGTGTGAGTGTGTTTGTGTTTGTGTGTGTGTGTGAGTGTGTGCGTTTGTGTGTGTGAGTGTGTGTGTGTGTGTGTGTGTGTGTGTGTGTGTGTGTGTGTGTGTGTGTGTGTGTGTGTGTGTGTGTGTGTGTGTGTGTGTGTGTGTGTGTGAAGGAGAAAGGGGTAACAATGGGGACAAGTTTGGCATGAGGAGGTGGGGGAGGGTAGTGGAAGTGACGGAGGTGCTTGATGGAAGAAATTCGACGTAATTCACACAAAACACACCAGACAGATGTGTCAGGAAGAGATGGAGGTGACACAATCAGACACAGATGACACACGGAAACACGAATGACACGAGGACACCAATGTGACAAAGGAAGCAAGAGGCATATGATGAGACAGACGTGACGAGGACACGAAGCCTGGAGGAGACAACGGTGGTCGGCGACACAAAACTGACAGAAGGAGACCGAGGTGACAAGGTGATCGATGCAACAGAAGGAGACCCAGGTGACAAAATGAGACCTGGGTGACGAGGCGAGAATGACGTCACATAGGTGTCACGAGTATACACAAGTTACATTAGCCAGGCCAATACAAAGATGACATATCCAGACCGAGGTGACAGAACAAGACATACACGACAAGAGAACCCCAATGTGACAGGAGACACGATGACAGGAGACGACGTGGATGACCGTTGGGGACACTCATGCAGACGACAGGTCAAAGGCCCGCCGGACACCGCCGGTGGTCACACACATAGAAGACGTACAAGTCGACTATTTACTGCTCCGTGATTTGACGTTATCGATTTGTTGTACCTCTGTCAATTACTTCCACGATGTCGTCGTCTAATTTTGGACGGCTTCTCACGACATGTGACACGACATTTCAGTTAGTTAGTCGAGCGCACTGCGTCCGTTTGCAATCGCTTCCGGTTGACGAATAGTGTGAATACCGTCTTCTTCTTCTTGTTGTTATGGTTGGCTCATCACTCTATGTTAGCCACATGTTTGTGACTAGAGTATTGTCGAGCTTGGTTTTCAGAGTTGTCCTTCTCTAGAATTAGTGAGTCCACTACAGGTTATACATTTACCCCCTGTGTGGGATCTTTTACTTCCCCTGGCCTAGACACCAGATAGAAGGGACCACCGGCTTTTAGTGTGATATATAGAAAGAGGACGTGTTAGGGAGGTGATAAATAGGAAGAGAAAGTGTTAGAGAGTTGACAAATAGAAAGAGGACGTATTAGAGAGTTGATAAATAGAAAGAGAAGTGTTAGAGAGGTGATAACTAAAGCGACATGGCATCAAACTCAGATGAATGGAGGTCGGTAGCAAACGCTCCAGCTAGTAAACAGGCAAGTATCAATAAATAACGCTAGGATACGTGATACTCATCTGAGTTAATTGACCGAATATAGATGTTCACAGTTAAATACACTTCTGAAATGTCATGTGTCACCAAGGTCACTGTGACCCGGGCCGAGTTACCCGCTAGGGACAACAACGCCTACACTGACACCTTGCGACCATGAAACGTACACTTTATAACATCCGGCTAACGGCAACATGGCACACACACCACGGTGACATTTGAAGCATAGCAGTTAGGTATCCAAGTCTTGTGGGTCTGCGCGTTTGGAATGTCATTAATTAAATCCTCTTATTCGTAGAAGAGTTTATCCAGCAGACAATGTATGTAACTATGTTTACCTTGTAACGACGATATGGCCCGTGTTAACAACGATAATTTAGAGAGAGGTTTATTAACATTATTACACAAAACTGTATTTGTTATTGATTGCAACATTAGATGGCATATACATCACTAGAAGATTCCGCGTAAGAACTGGACAGGGAGCAAAATAAAATTTATTCTAACACTTTAACATTTGCACAAAATATTTAAAGTATAATTTGTTATAATCACACGTATAAATATTGATTAAATGGAAACATGCATTCCCGTGTTGACAGACCACCAGCCGTGGGTGGACATACTAAGTGTATATATCCAGATCATTGATACACAAACTAATTAGTTAATATATTTTAGTTTATAAACACCATTTTACTTCCAACCGCTTTAGTTTTCGAACACGTTACAATAACTATTATACAGAAGTTATTTCATATTTGAAAACATTCAAACTTCAAAACATTACACAATACGATAACTTGTTTGACGGTTAGATACAGACATGTAATGTTACTTTTTTGTCCTGGTCACAAGCTCAACTGAATCTCGATAACGTCTCATTGAAATATAGAAAATACGACGCATTTGTACAACGTTTACGAGATGCTGTCACGTGGACTACAGCAGTGAACTGACGTCACGACACAGCACAACCAGCTCTAGTCAGACCACATTTGCATTTTCCATAGGCGACGATTATAATGTTTCCTCGATTTCCAGTAATCTTATACTTAACTGACCTAAATTATTACGGCCTTTTAAACCCATTTTTTCACCTTATGTCGATGTGTATGTGTTCGCAATGTGATTCTGCTTCACTTCCGGTACAAAGAATTAAAATTTTAAAACATTTATTTGTGTTTTAGAACAATTTAAACAGCTCGCGCCTCCGCGGTTCTGGTGCCTCTGGGAGGTGCCTACAGCCCGCGCCATATTTGCAGCGGTGACATCGCGTCGTTTACTTCGACACGGCGTGTTTAAATTGTTTTAAAACACTAATTAAAGCAATTAAATCTGACTTCTTTGTACCGGAAGTGATGTAGAATCACATTGCGAACACATACACATCGATATAACGTGAAAAAACGGTTTCAAAAGCCCTTCAAAAGGCCGCAATAATTTAGGCCAGTTAAATATAAGATTACCCGATTTCCTACTAATCTTGATGAGATCTGTTGTTGACAATTTCACAGCATATTTACCCTTCATAGACAGAAGTTCTGTGAAAAAGTCATGAAACGTCCACACCTCAGGCTCCCACAAAACTTCTTTCCAACCTCATACCCCTCCATTTCTGCGTGAACCACCCACGGATTGTCCTGTTGATTACATCACCAAGTAAAATGACAACTGTATTAATAAGCAGAAATGCACCGACTGACAGCTGTCATAGTTTGACAGCTCTGATGCCACGTTGCACAAAACATAATTTCTACTCACTCCACACTGTTGTGTGCAGATTGTCTGAGTCAGACAGCCTGCATAATGCTGTTTCTACAGGGCACTCGGGTAATGGCGGACGAGCACCTTATCGTGGTCTTACATCAACTGGTGAACTGGTATCGAGTGTCGCCGACTTGCTGTCCTAATCTACGACCTTTGTCTCCGCGCTGCCTCGTTGACAAAGCCACAAGGGTTATGTCACGTGACTGTTCTCTAGTCGGAGAGTGACACGTCACCTACATCAGCTGCGACGACTATACGCCCGGTCCACGTCATCATTATGATGTTGGTCGTGACGTCACGATGTAGTTGCAATTTGTAACCCCGAGTTGAGGGTGTCGACGCGAGAAGTAAGGAGGACGTGGACACGTGTCTTGGAATTTCCGCTAGGACAAGTAGGACGTCGTGCGAATCTAGCATATTGTTAGTCGTGTCGAACATGGACTTATTGTTGGACGACCTTACAACTTCCGGTATCGGCGGGGAACAGTCGGCGTAGCTGCAATACACACAATACGAACATCCACGTGTCGATTGGAATATCGTCATCGCTGGGTCAGGTAAAAACATTCGCCTGTTGATGACCGAAAATATCTACTAGGATATATACGATTGTTATCTATACGACACTGCACGTGTTCACTAACGTAACATCAACAGAAGAACATTCTGATGCGACACATCTGATACAGGATTACTACCTTTTGTACAATTCACGGACCAAACCAAAAGTGGACGTACACGACAATCTCCAAATTCCACTCCACAAAAAAACCAAAACTGCTCTAACGTACACAACTACCTCAACATAGTTGTAATCCGCTCGGGAAGGAGCCGGACCATGTATGGTCTCTGTGTGTTGGTCATTCTCTGGACCCTGAATGGTCTGGTCGGGGGGTACGGTAAAGGGTCTCCTGGGTCGTCGTGCAAGAATCTCGAGCCCCAACACTACGGGGCGACGCCGCAGACGTCAGAGAGCCCGTATAGGATCGACGTCATCGACCCAACCAGCGACGGGAAGACAACAGGTATGTGTTTGTTGAAAGAATCCCTCACTCACCGTAGAAAAGTTAGAATAATTTTTTAAACGTATAGTCAACATACCTGTAGCTTTAATTGCCAAATTTATCTGATCTTGATCGGATGTAGTACATTATATATTCACGTTGTAGAGTTTCTACTATATCTAATCGAAAATGCGTTTGCATTTTCGATGTCATGTAGAAGAAACTCTACAACGCTGAAATGAGTTTTAAGTTCGGGTTCAAATGCCATGCTAAACTAAGAGAGTATTGCTTAAGAAAAGAAGTCCAGATAAGGTATTATACATAAGAACTAACTAAATCAATAACGCGCGCGATACACGCACCCCCCCCCCCACACACACAAACACATGCATAGGCCACACAAACACATGCACACCCCCACACAAACACAAAGAAGTACAACAGAAACAACCATTGGGCCAACCAAGAACCAATCGATACATAATATTTATGACCCAAACATCACAGACATTATGCTTAGGTCACAACTGTCTATAGGAACACTACCGCTAAAACACTCCCAACGCCAAAAGATGATTCCTCAGGTACAGACACGAACAATAAACGCATAGAACTATGAATCTTAGTTAACATTAACATCCGTGAACGTGATACCGTGCCACACAATACTGTATGTATTTATATACCTACAATCTATATTTTACCCAGCATTATTTAATGCATAACAAAATACACGAAGTCGCAGTCGGTACTCTAGCAAACCGAACTGGGAAAATACTGTTTTAAACAAACTACCTTCCCCGTGAAAGCATCATAATGCAATGTTATTCACAGACGTTTTGAGTTAATCTCAGACTTTGTCGCCCTAAAATATTTCCAATTTTTCCAAAAAAACTCAGAGCTGCCACACTGACCACGAATTCGTGGGTAACACATAACAGCACACACAGTGCAAAGACCGAGGGTGTATAAAGCGGCATTGTTGTGTTCTACAACCTTGTATTCACTGTCGCCGGACCAACACGGTGACCCAAGCAGTAGTAGACGCGTGACAGATGTCGTGTGATCTTGAACGAGACTCACCCAGAGAGCATAGAGAGAAGGTCGAGTTGTGTTGTCGCGATCTAATTAGGCGGCCCGCGGGTTGACGTCGCAAATGGCGAGGCGCGAGGCGAGGCTAGGCAAGGCGCGAGGTCGCCGCCGCTGATAGAGACAGCGGCACTAATGCAAGTTGTAAAGTCGCAGTAAATGGAGATAACGCGCAGCAGCTGTCATCGCGGCCACTGACCCAGCCGTCATCTCCAGGGACACTCGGGGACACTTTGCTCACGGCAGACGGACGGACGGATATAAGTACGTACGTACGTAGTCTACGTATGTATGTACGTACCTAGGTACCTACGTACGGACGGACGTACGTACGGACGGACGGACGGACGGACGGGCGGGCGGGCGGGCGGGCGGGCGGGCGGGCGGGCGGGCGGGCGGGCAGGCGGGCGGGCGGGCGGGCGGGGGGCGGGCGGACGCACGCACGCACGCACGCACGCACACGGACGCACGCACGCACACGTAGTCTACGTATGTATGTACGTACCTAGGTACCTACGTACGTACGTACGTACGTACGTACGTACGTACGTACGTACGGACGGACGTACGTACGGACGGACGGACGGACGGACGGACGGACGGACGGACGGACGGACGGACGGACGGACGGACGGACGGACGGACGGACGGACGGACGGACGGACGGACGGACGGACGGACGGACGGACGGACGGACGGACGGACGGACGGACGGACGGACGGACGGACGGACGGACGGACGGACGGACGGACGGACGGACGGACGGACGGACGGACGGACGGACGGACGGACGGACGGACGGACGGACGGACGGACGGACGGACGGACGGACGGACGGACGGACGGACGGACGGACGGACGGACGGACGGACGGACGGACGGACGGACGGACGGACGGACGGACGGACGGACGGACGGACGGACGGACGGACGGACGGACGGGCACACACACTTGCACGCACGTACGCACGCACGCATACACGCACGCACGTACGCAGGCACGCAGGCAGGCAGGCAGGCACGCACGCACGCACACACACACAGACAAGCACACACCCACAGATATACAGACACAGAAACAGACACAGACAGACTGACAGACAGACAGACATACAGACATAAGGGGCCAAGGTTTACGGAGGTGTAAAAGTGCTAGACAAATTCCACCATCACAAATAGGTTCCTTCACGCGTTGGATGCCTATCGTGTTAAAGTTTGTTAAACCTAAACAGAAGCGACTACAGATCAGAACATACGGCAGTGGTCTTACAAAATTAGTTGAGAACAAACGACTCTGACAAATGCAATGTCTCTTCGAAGCCATAATATGGATAGATTGCACCGTCCATTCAAAGGTCGCTACTTCAGACCCGTGGCAGAGATTGATCCAATTGGTATTACGAGTCGTTATATTTGACGACATCGTAAATTTCAACGTGACAGCCTATTTACGGCATCGCTGGTACACACACAGTACACCAGGGGCGCTGCTGATGCTGATGTTCTGAATAACTCGAGTCAACTGTCCATCTGCTACGACATGCATTTTTAATATCGACCTTTCAAACGTCTCTCGTCTGTGTTTCACGTAAACGTTCCAGGCACCGAGAGCTACTTATTTCTTGTTTGTGGCCATTTCAACAGTTGTGCGTATATTGTCTGCCCTCGATCATTGTCCTGTTGCACGAATGTACCCTTTCGCATTATTTGTTGTTCCTTTAAAAAAAAAAAAACATACCTAAGCGACTGCACTTAGAGCGTAATATTAGTATTCGTTTTGTTTATCACCTTTGGTAATTAATTAATTAATTAATTATGTAAGTAAGTAGTCAAGTAAATAAATGAGTATTTTTGGAAAATGTGTGGGCTTAGTTCAAGTATCCTCTATTTAGGATTTTTCTGCATGAACGAAGACACAAATGCACTAGGAACTGAGTATAGATGGCGAATATAAATTATAGACTAAGTGCTATATATATATATATATATATATATATATATATATATATATATATATATATATATATATATATATATATATATATATATATATATATATATATATATATATATATATATATATATATATATGTATATGTATATGTATATATATATATATATATATATATATATATATATATATATATATATATATATATATATATATATATGTATATATATATATATATATATATATATATATATATATGTCAGATATTGTTTATTCGAGAAAATGGTATAAACCAATTCAATCAAATTAAAAAGTATAGTCCAAACGATCCGAAACGGTCTTCAAACTAAGAAATCCTTCCACCTTCTGCCAAAACACGAACAAATGCCATTGATAAGCAAAGTAAACAATTCATTAAATGGATCCGCGCGTAAATGTTGTAGTTCGCATATCTATAATTCATTTATAAAAAAATAATATCTCAATAAAACAGTAATAAATTCACACGTATTACAAGGGCCTGGCCTCGACGTGTGATTGAGCGCGTAAATAGGGCACGGCGGCTGTTCACGAGTACGCATAATAGATGTGTTCAGAGATAGCCGGGTCGCGTCTGGCACTTGTCTCGACGTCACTCGGCTGCGATGTTGTTGTGTTAAATGGGATGAGATAAGTTTGTTGATATCGCTTTCACTTCAACTGATGTGCGTGCGGCCTTGTAAGATGACTCATCGCAGTGTTTTATATATTCTGTCTTCACGTCAGTCGTAATATTTATAATAGGTATGACTTATGTCACTGCATTGGCCTCTCCCTCTAAGTGATGTCTATGAATTTATCTCTCCCCCCCCTCTCACCTCCCTTCCTTCCTTCCTTCCTTTCTTCCTCCCTTCCTTCCTCCCTTCCTTCCGCCCTCTCACACTCCCCCACTGCCCGCCCGCCTGCCCGCCTGCCCGCCCGCCCCCGCCCGCCCGCCCGCCCCCCCGCCCCCCCCGCCCGCCCGCCCGCCCGCCCGCCCGCCTGCCGTCCTTCCTCCCTCCCTCCCTCCCTGCCTCCCTCCCTCCCTCCCTCCCTCCCTCCATCCCTCCCTCCCTCCCTCCCTCCCTCCCTTCTTCCCTCACTCACTCACTCACTCACTCACTCACTCACTCACTCACTCACTCACTCACTCACTCACTCACTCACTCACTCACTCACTCACTCACTCACTCACTCACTCACTCACTCACTCACTAACTCACTCACTCACTCACTCACTCACCCACCCACCCACCCACCCACTCACTCACTCACTCACTCACTCACTCACTCACTCACTCACTCACTCACTCACTCACTCACTCACTCACTCACTCACTCACTCACTCACTCACTCACTCACTCACTCACTCACTCACTCACTCACTCACTCACTCACTCACTCACTCACTCACTCACTCACTCACTCCCTCACTCCCTCCCTCCCTCCCTCCCTCCCTCCCTCCCTCCCTCCCTCCCTCCCTCCCTCCCTCCCTCCCTCCCTCCCTCCCTCCCTCCCTCCCTCCCTCCCTCCCTCCCTCCCTCCCTCCCTCCCTCCCTCCCTCCCTCCCTCCCTCCCTCCCTCCCTCCCTTACACCCTCCCTCCCTTCCTGCCTTCCTTCCTGCCTTCCTCCCTCCCAGTCCTTCCCTTCCTCCTTCCCTCCCTCCCTCCCTTCCTTCCTCCTTTCCACCCTCCCTTCCTTCCTCCCTCCCTTCCCTCCTCCCTCCTCCCTCCCTCCCTCTCTACCTCCCTCCCTCCCTCCCTCCCTTCCCCTCTGTCCCACCCTCCCTCTACCCCCGTTCTTCACCACTATTATCGATTCGACTAGTTTCCCAATCTCCCGCCTCCACTCTCCCACCTCCTTCCAGTGCGGATATCGGGCGCAGACGTCATGGGCTTCGTGGTGCACGCCCGGGACGTCCACGACACGGTGGTCGGCTCCTTCAGCGACCTGCCCCCGCTCACGGCGACCATCACGTGCCGGACAGAGGCGGACACCTGGAGCCACGCCGACACCTCCCTCAAGACAGACCCACAGGCTCGGTGGGCGCCGCCTCCGCACTTCACGGGCACCGTCCACTTCAGGTGAGTCACCGCTTTATAGGACATGTTTGATACTAACTTATATATATACACACGGAGAATCAACCGTCGTCAGTACAGCGGCGTCAGATGATAGCACGTCGCTGGTCTCCCAGTTATGAGATATCTCTTCATAAAAGTGAGGTATTGTAGAGCGATTCATCCTGGCACTGAGACTGTAGAAAGTAATTTGCATTCCCTGGCAGACCTACTAAGCTGAACATCGTTTCGGCTTATCTGGGGAAAACTCAGCTACAACGTAGTTACTGCGCGAAAGTATATTCGCACACAATCATTCACCACTGTCTGTTTGACATTTATCAGCTTAGTGAACTTGACCAACGAATAACACCCATCTCTTCCACAACCATCACCACCACAAAACTATATCTTTCCTCTAATTTCACCATATACCCGTCTCCTAAGTGTCCAATGTCCTACCCACCACGTGCGCCGTTGCCCGGTAAAACATCCGTTAGGTCATAAAAATGGAGGTCGAACACGTAATGCGTTCGAGCGTTCCGTCGCGTTTTTGACATTCCGGCGCCAGAAGTATTAGTTTATGTCAGAAAAAGCAGAGTTTTTACAAAGGCAAGGCTTGATGTTGGTCTATATGGTATGTAAACACTGACATATCGATATATCAATTCATTTACGGCCTTTTAACATATGATACGATCCTTAGATGTGATAAAAACCCAAGTGCACAGTGAAGACCAGAATAAATAGTGACACGTCTCGCCCTCAATACTGAAATCGTTGAGGAGAAAAAGTTTAAAGGGATTCTTTAGTGCCCGAAAGGCATAAAGGCATTCTTTCGTGTTCCAAATTGTAACGAGTATCGATTTGTTTAGTGTATAAAACTATTTGTAATGTACACATAAATATGACTATAAGTATTTCATGTAGCCCAATGCCTTCATTTAATTAGATTCATGGTTTATTAACAAATAATGAGCCTAATAATATATTTAAAAATCAATTTCGTATCCCAAATAACACCGCGTACGCGCAATTTCTTGTTTGAGGTCGGTCCGACTATCCTATAAAATGGTATGGCGTTGATGTTAATAATTAATAAAACATAATTATAATTAAATAAAGGGATAACATTACATGGAATAATCTTATTAACAAGATGATGTTGCATTACAAAGAGTTTTAAATTATCAAAGAATTACTTATCATTGTAATTTGGGACACGAACAAAACATTTTTAATACGGGTCCCGAAGAATCGGACGTCTTCAATAGCGGAGCGGGGGGCTAGACGTATACCGAGTGTGTCGCCGGCTCCAGAGAAGCGTGGTGGTTGGTGTGTACCATGTAATTGGTTGGATGTTTTGTACCATGTAATTGGTTGGATGGTTTGTACCATGTAATTGGTTGGATGGTTTGTACCATGTAATTGGTTGAATGGTTTGTACCATGTAATTGGTTGGATGGTTTGTACCATGTAATTGGTTGGATGGTTTGCACCATGTAATTGGTTGGATGTTTTGTACCATGTAATTGGTTGGATGTTTTGTACCATGTAATTGGTTGGATGGTTTGTACCATGTAATTGGTTGGATGGTTTGTACCATGTAATTGGTTGGATGTTTTGTACCATGTAATTGGTTGGATGGTTTGTACCATGTAATTGGTTGGATGGTTTGTACCATGTAATTGGTTGGATGGTTTGTACCATGTAATTGGTTGGATGGTTTGTACCATGTAATTGGTTGGATGGTTTGTACCATGTAATTGGTTGGATGGTTTGTACCATGTAATTGGTTGGATGGTTTGTACCATGTAATTGGTTGGATGGTTTGTACCATGTAATTGGTTGGAAGGTTTGTACCATGTAAGTGGTCTGTTCCAGAGGCTCGGTGCTGAGGGACGAGAAGACGTACTGGGTGAATTTGACGACCAAACACGTCGTCGGGTCGGCGTCAGGGAACACGGAGACAGGCACAACGACAGACACGGCGACAGGTGACAACTCACAGCACAACGCCGACGGCGACGTCGCTGCGACAACAGCAGGTAAGGAGGTGGTGACACTGATGATGACAGTGTTTGTGACGCGAGGAGCATGCAGTGGTGGTTGGGAGGGACCGGGGTACGAACCCTTTTTGCAAACCGGGCGCTTTGTTGGTAGTGGTTTGGGCTATGTACCGACACTTTTGTTCACACATTGCCTCTGTCGTTCGGAAGATACACTAAATGCCGTTGATCCCTTCAATCGGGTGTCTATGCCATGGGAAGTAAATGATCCCACACACGGAATCGGAAAAAAATTACTCATTGAACGGTGGTTTAATTCCTCAAAACCATATTAAAAATAAAGGTCAACGGCTTGACCGATGGTCATTAATACAAAACAGTAAACTATGTGTGAGTGTGCGCACGTGTGTGCATAGATGCGCAACTGAGTTCTTATGAGCGTATGCATGTGTCCGTGCTTTCTTGCGTTCGTATATGTTAGTACGCGCGGTTGTGGAGAGAGAGAGAGAGAGTGTGTGTGTGTGTGTGTGTGTGTGTGTGTGTGCGTGTGTGTGTGTGTGTGTGTGTGTGTGTGTGTGTGTGTGTGTGTGTGTGTGTGTGTGTGTGTGTGTGTGTGTGTGTGTGTGTGTGTGTGTGAACGCGCATATATATGTGCATGGCCAAGTACGTGTATGCTTGCCTGCATGTATACGTGCGTGCGTGTGTTGAAATGTACGTTTGTGTGTATAACCCAGTCCTTCATGTCATATGTTCAACGTGTCATCCATTGTTATTTCTCTCACTGCAGGCGACACGTCTCGCTCCAACGAACTGTAGCGACATCTAGACAAAGGACGTAATGACGAACAGTTTAGAAGGACCAGTCGGTAGACAAACGCTTATGCCCGATAATCGTATTAGCAGCAAAAGAACGCCGCATTGACGCTGGGCTGGATGCCCTTGTTCGGAAGACAACAGGCGATGGCACCACGTAGTGGCAAATGCTTCTGGTCAATTTAGGCATTTAGAACTTGCCGACGCAGAGGATTCGATTTCAGGCAAAGGACACACGTCTCTGTCTATATCTCGCTATAGAACGGGATGGGATGTCGGCGCTGGCCTAGGAATCCTCTACGTTGTGAAGTATCACGTCTCATACATGTAAATCTAAAACTGTTCGATACAAGATGGACGTTGCCTACTTAAGCGTGTATATTTTCCACAGGAATGAAAATGTGTTTCTGCTGGTGACAAGCGAACGAACACTTTTAAGTTGCGACTGCAGCGCCTCGAACGAGACGTAAGTCTCCGAATTGGCACAGATCGATGTGTGAGCTATTTTTGGATGTCGTATATTCCGAAATCATGTCAACAATGTTCGTGTTTTAATTAAGATTATATTAAGTGATATTACTAGGTGCAATATCAAGTTCTTTTGGTTAATTGTGGCGTGCGACAGTTGAGTGGTCATCACTATACGTCGGCGCTGTGGCGAAGTGGGTGGCACGATAATCGAATTATGTCTTCACTTACTTGAGTTAAGGTAAAATGCCTACGACATCGTTTTTGTTTTTGTTCATATTCCAAGCGACAACTATATAAAAATAATTAATTGGATACTTTTTTATAACTTTGGTAGGTATATTGTAGAATTGTTTACAATTTACGTCAGAAAATGATGATGAGAAACAACAATCAGAGATGACGTCAGCGGAGATCAGTACTTATTATATACGTACACTAACTTCGCCTGTTTTCTACGATTGTTCTAAATTACGTAATTTACGTCAAACGTCCGCATAATAATAATATTACAGTGTAATAGGTTCGACCCGGAAAGCCTTCCTCCCACTGACGTCACAAATTGGGGCGACAAGAGTAAAAGAACCATCTGCGAGATCACAATGAATTTTCACAATTGTTGGTGCATCAGTTCTGCCATTCAAAGCTTCCAATGTAATACGGTGAATGCATTTTATATAGCTTTATATAGCTGATAGTTGCTTGGCAACTCAGTGACGTAATATTCCGTTCCTTACACCAGAGGTGATACGTCCGAGCTCGGGCTCTCGAACACACAGCGCCCTCACACGGGTGGTATAAAAACTTAACAGATACGGTATTAACGACAAGACGTCCGAGATTAAGCGAGATCTACGCGTGTTTGGTTCCACAGGGAGTGTCCCAGCTCCTGCCTAATAGATGTGCTTCCACCAGACTCGTTTTGGGGTGTACGTTTCTAGTTGTTTCCATTTACATTTTATTTTATTGCAAATTGTTTCTCCATTTCTTTGCGTCACGTGTTTCCCGGCCTGACTCTGTTGTCCTGCTTTGCGCTCCCACACGAGTCTCTGTATTGTGAGCTGATGTGTATTTTTGTATGTGTCCTGATCTGTCTTTTACAATCTAGTCAATACTATCTCATGCACTTGCACCGAAAAGAAATGCATACTCAATTCGATGTTTTTGTTTTTCTCGTGCATCTATGATGGCCTTGCTCACGACATTCTCGTCAGTGTAAGATTTGGTGCGCGAGTTTAAACAACAACGACAACAACAACAGCAACAACAGCAAACAAACAAAACAACAGTGTTAATACGACTAATTTAACACTCGTAAATAACACAAAACAAAAATTCTGTCAATACGATTTGTCAGCATATTAGACGTAGATTAACACAAGTATATGCTAACACGATTAGCGCAATAATCGTAAACAAACCAGAGTCACTGTTACTACGTTTCTCGGTATCGGGAAAATATATAAAATAAACATTAGTCGAAGATAATTTTATTGTGCATATACATTAATGGTAAGTTGTAGACATCGCCATAATCAGCTTTACTAAATAGGTAATTTTATCGTGGTATTGCTAGGACTATATCAAATCAATTCACTGTTTAACAGCTAAATACAAACACGATTCCGCGCATTAAATATGTATGACTATTTCAAAGAGGCGGGTATGAACGAAGACTAACACTTACACGCGTATATGTGCCAAATCAAAACTACATTGTTGATTAAATTGCCCTTTCATTAAGGATTCGTTAATTATTGATATATGATTGAGTTGTTAATTGCCTGAATGACATCCCAAACACGCTCGCTGTGGCCACCGACAATACACGGTGCAGAAACCAGCCAGCTACGTCTGGTCGAATAGATAGGTCATAATTAATGCAGTGCACTGAGATTCTGACCATTATGTGGACAATCCAATTTGCACCTGCAATGACGTTTTTTGGTCATCGTGGAACACTTGACCGCTAAATCAGTCGATTAGTTTTACTGAGAGTCACGCGTGCTATCGTACGAGGCGTGCTGTATACATTCACAGGAAATAACTGACGCGCAGGTATTTACATTACAGTTGGCAGACCGTATTGTAATAGTAAGTACATAGAAATAACATAGAGGAAAACAACTAAGTTGTTTCCAGAACTGAGAGATGCAACTCGTGAAACAATAGAAATAATAGCACTTAGTCTTTTTTACAAGGCACGAACAATTGCTGGCGTGTATATCGTCAAGACCGCGTAATATTACGACAGTGTTATTTTATTCATGCATAAGGGAAAACGGTGTAACTAAGACGTCATTGTATCTTCTATGAATTATCAGCGTACATGAGAACTAAGAACGCATTGCTGACGACGACGACGACGACGGCGACAGTCTAATATAGAAACTGATAAATGCGTGTAATGATGCTATGCACGCATACATATGTCAAATTCATCACAATGAGAGAAGTCACAAGTAACGTAGTTTAGCTCTACGGGTAATACATAATAAATTCAGCAACATTATGTTGGTACACAACAAAGCATACGGAATATTACAGGAGGTCACGGATGCTTTTATTAATTTAGGACTCGACCTGAACCTAAACATGACTATAAAGTAATGGCCACCGAAAGTCTTACCCACTTTAAACTTGGTTGACTTACGTGGAATAATGTTTAGGTTCAGGTTTAGGATTAGTGTTAGGGATAGGGTTGGTTGAAGGTACTTTTGACAGGGTTGACATTAGATATTTAGATGCATCTGATGGGTACTTGTTGTACGTGAGTGGTTATCAAGAAGTCACTACCTCTTCGTAAGGTAATCGGCCAGCATTGCCGTCAACTTCACGTATAGAATAGAATATAATTTTATTCACTCTAACCACATATCGTGGTACATAGAGGATCATAGTTTTACAAATACATATATAGAACATGACTAACAAAACATCAACATTTACGACTGGGTAATATAATTACCCAATTGTACTACTACTCGTATACAAATACATTTATACAGGTTTATAGATAACACACAAGTTATCATATCATTGACAATACAATTTTAACCCATACAAGATGAATTTTGCTAAATCATTAACTTGGTCTGGCTCAGTGGTCTGTAACATACGAGTAAAATTATGTATATTTGCACTCGCTCTGTTACATGAAGGTATATATTTATTTCTCAGATCATCCAGCTTTGTGCATTCGTATAAAAAGTGAATTTCATCACCTAATACACCTTCATCACAAATGGTACAAATTCTCTCATTTCTAGGAATGTTGTTGTTTTTTAGATTATTAGCAGGTAATTTATATGTACCTATTCTGAATTGGAATAATGCTTTTTTTAAATGTTCAGGAAGTATTTCGGTATACATTTCTTTACAGTGGGATGTTTTAAATAGTTGATACATCACATTATTATTATTTGTAATTCTACTGTGCCATAATTGCTTAAATTGATCACATTCACATTTCTGTATACTCTTGGCATCAATTTTATGATCTTGCATTAACCATACATAATTAGTGCCATTTGTTTGAAAGATGTTACTAATGCATTTAATCCAGGGTGAGTAGTGTACATCTTTACAATAAAGATGATACAAAATTAGATACATGACTTTGTTAAGTTTTTCCTTGCTGCTTTTTAATAGTTTTGTCCAATAACTAACCATTCTCTGCTATATTGTAACTGAAAGTGGGTATCTGCCTAACTCTCCATATACTGGCATATTATGAGAGAATTTGGACATTCCAAAAATAAATTTACAAAATTTAGTATGCACTTTCTCCAGGATGTCAACATTTTCACATCCCCACACTTCACAACCGTACAGTAAGATCGGTTCTACACACTTGTCAAATAATATAAGCATAACATCAGTTGGTAGATTCAGTCTCCTTCCTTTTTGTATAAGTGAGTACATAGCCTTTGAGGCTTTATCATATAACACTTTTTTAGCTTTAACAAAGGATCCATTCCAATTAAAGCAAATACCCAGATAAATGTAATCCTCCACTTGATCGAGATTCATGTCACCAAATTTAAATGTACGTATGTTACGTATCCTTGTCTTTGATCTGGCAAAGACCAACATTTTTGTTTTACTGATATTAACCTTTTGTTTGTTACAAATACAGTATTCATTCAATAGGTCAAGATTCCTCTGCATGTCACTCTCATTTTCAGCCATTATAACAGTGTCATCTGCATACAAGAGAACAAACATATTTAACATTCCACTAATACCACCATTACTGTCATTATACAGTTTGTCAATAAATTTTAGAGTATTCCATTTCTGCACTGGGAAGAATGTTTCCAGATCATTGAGAAATAGTGCAAACAGAAGTGGTGATAAGTTTTCTCCTTGTCTTAATCCTACATGTGATTCAAACAATTCTGACTGCACACCATTGTTCATGACACATGATTTGATTGATTTGTACATATTCAATATAACATTAAATACTTTTCCCGATACACCATATGATATTAATTTTTTCCACAACATTGCTCTATTGATCGAGTCAAATGCCTTACTATAATCAACAAAGGTGCAGAACAATCTTCTACCTTGACATAGAAATAATTCAACAATACACTTAAGCGTAAATATTTGGTCAGTTGTAGAATAACCTTTCCTGAAGCCAGCTTGGGCTTCACTCATTATTTGTTTTGAGTTTATAAAGGCTGTTAGTCTTTTATTTATGATGGACGTGAATAGTTTACCTAAACAACTAAGAAGAGTTATTCCTCTGTAACTGTCTGGATTATTAATGTCACCTTTATTTTTATATATCGGTTTTATTATGCCAATTAACCAATCATTTGGCATATGTCCACTCAGTAAAACAACATTAAAGATTTGTGTTAGCATATCCAGATGATTTTCTGAGAAAGCTCTGATCATTTCATTAATAATATTATCTTCCCCACACGCCTTCCCATTTTTCAATCGTTTCACAGCTGTCGTCACTTCTACTCTAGAAATGGTCCTTATATCGCCTTCTTGCCCTATTGAATGCATTTCTTTTATCATGGCAGTCTCCATTAAACCATTCCTTATACTTACTTGTTTTTGTTGTGTTTATTTTAGAATACTGCTTAATTTTGAGCATATTACATTTTTTAGCACCATTTAAAAGTAAATCATTAAAACTTGCAACCAAATCATTAACGTTTTCTTTAGTTGCTGCACTGACATTTCTGAATATATCATTTAATAAAGTGCTGACACTCTCAAAATCACTGTTGTTATTACTAATGGCACACTGAAAATCACTTTTCCTGTTATGCTGCCATCTAACTACTGTCCTTTTGGCACATGGTTTGTAGTGGCATTGTACATTCTGTGTTGCTATTATCTTTGTATTAAGCACTAGTTCTAACACACTGTGGCCATCAGAAAATAGTGGATTTCCATCATATACAATAAAGTTGTTGATGTGCTTAAACAGTAATGGGCAACATAAGAAATAATCAATAGTACTAATATTCTTGAAAGTGGGGTTACCACTTGAGTCATTAGTCATTAGTTGAAGGTACTTTTGACAGGGTTGACATTAGATATTTAGATGCATCTGATGGGTACTTGTTGTACGTGAGTGGTTATCAAGAAGTCACTACCTCTTCGTAAGGTAATCGGCCAGCATTGCCGTCAACTTCACGTATGGTATTATACACCAATGCCATCTAGCGGACTAAGAAACAACTCAGTTAAGAGAGCGGAATTCGTTCACCACCGGGGGAATTATGATGGGTCTTTTATCAATTTTCCAAAATCTCCCGATATACCGTAAGGTCTGCTTTTAACAACCTACATAACAGCCTGTATATTAAATATATAGCCTGCTATTACAAAATGTCCTAAATTTGTTGAATTTTATTTTACAAGATGCTGCTGATTGTAGGGATTTAACATTGATTAAGTCTACATAGAGTGTGTATGACACAACGTCCTTTGTCAATTAAAAAAAATAATCATAATGCAGCAAAGCTGCTTAATTTGCAATTGCAATTTCATTTACTACAGTAAACGCAGATAAGTTCAGGGACAATTCGAGCGAAATGCATTCAGTAGGTGGCGCCACCACCTGTATCGAGTCTGTCTGCTTTTAATTAAACTTAATAATGTTAAAACAATGGTTTGCTTGGTGTACTAAAAAACAATTCCCATGCTTGGAAACATTTTATACATATAAAAACTGTGAACATATCGGATTAATAACATGGGAAAGTGAAAAAGGTTTTCTGTCAACTGACAACACGCTGACAACATCAACCACCGCGTTAACATGGCCATTATGTTTCGGTTGTTAATGGTCGGTCAATGTTCGATTAATAAATTATGTTTGGGCATAGTCGCCTGATTCTCACTACACTGTCTACTCGCCTCTCTTTGTGTTCATTTCTCATTTCTTCCTTGGACCATTGGCTTTGGTTAGTTTTACGCCACGTATTTAAAAAGTCTAGTTAATTTTAGTTATTTAATTACGCATTACAGGAAACAGTGTGTAAATTGAATGGTGAGCCAGACTCCAGAGGATGCGCCTGTGGCTTTAATTAAAGGGAAGCTGCAACGTTTAAGCAACCACTGCCATATCATGTCATATCGCATCGCATCGCATCGCATCGCATCGCATCGCATCGCATCGCATCGCATCGCATCGCATCGCATCGCATCGCATCGCATCGCATCGCATCGCATCGCATCGCATCGCATCGCATCGCATCGCATCGCATCGCATCGCATCGCATCGCATCGCATCGCATCGCATCGCATCGCATCGCATCGCATCGCATCGCATCGCATCGCATCGCATCGCATCGCATCGCATCGCATCGCATCGCATCGCATCGCATCGCATCGCATCGCATCGCATCGCATCGCATCGCATCGCATCGCATCGCATCGCATCGCATCGCATCGCATCGCATCGCATCGCATCGCATCGCATCGCATCGCATCGCATCGCATCGCATCGCATCGCATCGCATCGCATCGCATCGCATCGCATCATACCGAAACTGCGATGGGGGATTGCGTTAAGAATGACCTAGAAAGAGTGAGAGAAGAATGGAGAAAAGGAGCAACCGATAGAAGCAATTGGAGAGTGCTCGTATCAGTGAGCGAAAAGCGAGAGGAAGAAAAAAGACAAGGAAAACGGAAGTCATGGTCATCTCACCACGACGACAGTAATGCCAAGAAAAGAACAACAACACAATTGAATTTAACACAGTCTAGTAACCAGGCAACACTTATTTTGAATCCATAATAGCCATTAGTCATCATGCTCACTGAGAATGGTGACGTTTCCGTTGTCCTGTCAACTCTTGGGCTGCAGCCAGCGACAGAAGTGGAAAATGCATAATTTTACCCAATTTGAATGATGCCAAATATCTTTGCGAAAGAGTAAGACTGGGAAGAACAATCTTACGCAGGCATCATTATACAGTCTGTACTTTGTGACTCTATGAATCAGGCAGCCAGTTATTGGTCATCCGTTCTCCACCATTAAAACGTTCCGGACTTGGGGGCTATGGCCCTCTGACCCCCCTCTGGCGACGCCACTGGTTACATCACATACGCCATGTTAGGATTTCTGGGCAGAGGTGAATAGTTCAAAGGTGCGGGCGTGTACGTGTGCGAATCTGTGAGTCTGTCTGTGACTTACTACGGCACGGCACGGCACGGCACGGCACGGCACGGCACGGCACGGCACGGCACGGCACGGCACGGCACGGCACGGCACGGCACGGCACGGCACGGCACGGCACGGCACGGCACGGCACGGCACGGCACGGCACGGCACGGCACGGCACGGCACGGCACGGCACGGCACGGCACGGCACGGCACGGCACGGCACGGCACGGCACGGCAGTGTGCAGTGTGTAAAGTGCTGAACATTTGGCGGAACGCTTGTTTAAACAAATTGAATATGCGTGTGTGGATACGGGTGTCGCGTGGTTAGGATCGGATTGGTGTGGGGTTTGTATGTGTGCTTGTGCTTGTGCTTGTGCTTGTGCTTGTGCGTGTGCGTGTGCGTGTGCGTGTGCGTGTGCGTGTGCGTGTGCGTGTGCGTGTGCGTGTGCGTGTGCGTGTGCGTGTGCGTGTGCGTGTGCGTGTGCGTGTGCGTGTGCGTGTGCGTGTGCGTGTGCGTGTGCGTGTGCGTGTGCGTGTGCGTGTGCGTGTGCGTGTGCGTGTGCGTGTGCGTGTGCGTGTGCGTGTGCGTGTGCGTGTGCGTGTGCGTGTGCGTGTGCGTGTGCGTGTGCGTGTGCGTGTGCGTGTGCGTGTGCGTGTGCGTGTGCGTGTGCGTGTGCGTGTGCGTGTGCGTGTGCGTGTGCGTGTGCGTGTGCGTGTGCGTGTGCGTGTGCGTGTGCGTGTGCGTGTGCGTGTGCGTGTGCGTGTGCGTGTGCGTGTGCGTGTGCGTGTGCGTGTGCGTGTGCGTGTGCGTGTGCGTGTGCGTGTGCGTGTGCGTGTGCGTGTGCGTGTGCGTGTGCGTGTGCGTGTGCGTGTGCGTGTGCGTGTGCGTGTGCGTGTGCGTGTGCGTGTGCGTGTGCGTGTGCGTGTGCGTGTGCGTGTGCGTGTGCGTGTGCGTGTGCGTGTGCGTGTGCGTGTGCGTGTGCGTGTGCGTGTGCGTGTGCGTGTGCGTGTGCGTGTGCGTGTGCGTGTGCGTGTGCGTGTGCGTGTGCGTGTGCGTGTGCGTGTGCGTGTGCGTGTGCGTGTGCGTGTGCGTGTGCGTGTGCGTGTGCGTGTGCGTGTGCGTGTGCGTGTGCGTGTGCGTGTGCGTGTGCGTGTGCGTGTGCGTGTGCGTGTGCGTGTGCGTGTGCGTGTGCGTGTGCGTGTGCGTGTGCGTGTGCGTGTGCGTGTGCGTGTGCGTGTGCGTGTGCGTGTGCGTGTGCGTGTGCGTGTGCGTGTGCGTGTGCGTGTGCGTGTGCGTGTGCGTGTGCGTGTGCGTGTGCGTGTGCGTGTGCGTGTGCGTGTGCGTGTGCGTGTGCGTGTGCGTGTGCGTGTGCGTGTGCGTGTGCGTGTGCGTGTGCGTGTGCGTGTGCGTGTGCGTGTGCGTGTGCGTGTGCGTGTGCGTGTGCGTGTGCGTGTGCGTGTGCGTGTGCGTGTGCGTGCGCGTGCGCGTGCGCGTGCGCGTGCGCGTGCGCGTGCGCGTGCGCGTGCGCGTGCGCGTGTGTGCGTGTGTGCGTGTGTGCGTGTGTGCGTGTGTGCGTGTGTGCGTGTGTGCGTATGCGCGTACGTGCGTTTTTATGGTTATGATGTTGTATTCGATTTACACCTACTAATTACAGTTAATATAAACGGCAAATAGCAATACTATTGTTTGTACTATCTTTGCTGTAACTTCGAACACGCCGGTTGCTATGCGTGGTTGGTTGGAAAGCGTTCGCTCTCCAGATCAGTTGTAGGTTATATCGCTGCTATATCTGGCAGGTGTGACAGTCTTAGCAACATCGTCGACACTTGAGTAACTCTGCACAATTCTATGATATAGTCACGACAATGTGGCGGGCTGCTTTAACGGCGGGGAGACAATTAAGTAGCGACGCGTTGCCGAAGTATTGCTGAACGCATACCTTATGGCGGCGAATCAATATGAACACAACTTTATTAATTGTCACATTACTCAGGCGTTGTTACCTTCAGATACAGTACAAATATCCGTCTCCTAATATTTTTCAGACATAACCCTGGATTTAGTTTTGGTGTTTTTTTCTTTTTAATATTTCGTTTTGCAAATCATTACACATATTGTTATGTTTATGTATACAATGCTTAATTTAACAAGTTTTTAACATGCATTACTAGATAGATCACCCTCTGGGTCATGTTTGCGTCTCCTAAAAGGACGAGTGACGTAAACGTATAGGGTATAGTTGTCACTCGGACTACTAAATCAGTTCATGCGATGTCAAATCGCCAAGCACAAGTTGCATTTGTCAGAGCTGTCATCAGATTTGATTAATTGACACTCGTCTATTCGCCCGTTTTTCGTAGCGTCGTTTGCTTATTCATCAACCTACGGTGTGCGCTTTAGTATCGTTCTGAGTCCACGAATTGGTGCAGTTGGCCCCTTTGTGCCGCTTGAATGTCTCTCCACGATGCGTGACCACGCCAGGAGCAAAGGTCGTCGGGTCACCTGAGGCTGTCGACAGCACCGCTGTGTGGCTCTACCTGGACATTACGGCTAGACGGATTGTCCGTAAACGTCTCAGATTATTCGGGGAGCCACCTATATATTTTGCCTGATTAGGCAGTCGGGTCATCGAGACATTGTGTTGCATAGGTGTGGATATCTCTGCGCATACATTTGTACTTCCAATTTTTGAAATAACGTGTGTTATACTGTCTCGTCCTAACGACACAGACCACGTAGGGTGGACATGATATCATTGGGGTAGAATCGAACCCCGGTCGACATCCGGCGCAACCAACCACGGGGCTTCTGCTGCACCTTTTTTCTATGAAGGAATACATCCACGGAGCTACTGCCCTACCTTTTGAAAAATGAAAAATACATAGGCCTAAACATCGATAGTTGGTTGGTTTGTAATGACATATTCTGCATGCGTGTACAATTATTCTACCAGATGCGAAACCACGCAGATATGCCGCGAGTTAATAAACTGCTGTGTTCGAAAAATAGGTGTGTATATATATATATATATATATATATATATATATATATATATATATATATATATATATATATATATATATATATATATATATATATATATATATATATATATATATATTAGCATTTTCTTCTGTAGTAAATTTCCAATGAGGCGACGTCAGAAAATGGTACTGATGCCAAGATTGTGATTTGCAATTCGGCCAATGACAATGAGTGACCAGGTCCGTTAAAATGCCTGGCCACTTATGTGTTGGTGTAATGCTTTGTCTTATGTACGACCTGTGATTATTCAGACATGTTCGAGATTGATTGTGAGTCTCAACAACGTAATTAGCGGAACAAGCGTTGCTCGTAATTATATATATATATATATATATATATATATATATATATATATATATATATATATATATATATATATATATACATATATAAGAAATTCGCTAAAAGGTTTCTACCATGTTGGCATAGCATTAATCTAGGAAGTGATTTACCGGAATGTGTTAGACACGGTATGTATTATAAGTGTATGAATACGTATATGTTGGAGTACATTTTATGAGTGTAATTTGGCTGGCTACCAGCTCGTTAAGTGTCATACTTGTCTGGCAGCCACCTCATCAGTTTTACAGTACACTTATAATTTTGTATCATGTGTATCTAGATGAGGAAATGAATTTACTAGCTTACTTACTTACTTTTCCACTTGTCCGTAGTCTAAGGCAAAGGTGTTATTCATCACGTCTTAAGGAACATTACAACACTACCAAAGCAGATAGTAAAAATGGGAACAAGAAAGAACAAGCCGCGAAATATCAGGTGACAATGTGTGAAGCTTGTACGATATGTGTCAATAATCATTCGACATGATCGTTCGTCTGAGCGCGTTACAGGACCGCTGAAGGGAGATCTTGGCCCTAACTCCTTCACAGATTATATGCTCCTTCCTGTCGTTACCTGGCTCTAAGACCATCTCTGTTAACTGTTTGATCACGTCGCTTTTATGGGCCGACTAGACACTTTTCCTGTCATTCTGAAGTTGTGAAGAGATAACAATTGGAGGCAATGTTGAACAAGATATTATACCATCAATTGTGTGACTGATTTACTTACTAAGCTTCTTATTCAGCTGGTTTTTTTCAATTAATTATCCAGCCATGTATTTCACTAATTAAAATGCCTATTGCTGCTGTGATGAACAATATACCTTTCCACACCATTTTGAGTGCAATTGCGCGATTTTCTAAACAGACGCTAAAATGTGTAATATATTATAACAAGTTATATACCAGTGTGTAGATAATTTAATTTAATTGTAAATAAACCCAACTGGTAGCAGTATAAATCCAAATATGTAAACTAATCAGAGACAATCCATCAGTTAACACCTGTAGCATGTCCAGTCCATACAAAAATGGACTAATTATTAGTGTGACATGACATATTTGTGTAACTCTAAACAGTGTATCCTGGTATGGGCTATAATTTGTAATGCAATGACTAGCGGTCCAATATTGATCCCGGGATGGTCCAATATATATAACTGTGACTTATATTGGACCGGTGTGACATTGACTTGGTTTTTTTCTGACAAGGAACGGGCAAGAATAGATCAATATGGTGGGACGTGTGGATGCCCTAGGTGATTACATTTGTGTTAGAATAGTTTCCACCTAAATCTATCAATGCGCCATGGTGCAATTGAACAAGATGCTTAGGTGGTCCAGTATTGGTCATCCTCCCGTATTTCGCGGGATTATTTCACAATTCCGATACTTCTTCGTCAATCGGTTGGTGCAAGCCTATGTGACCGTGACGTTTCACCGAATAAGCGATTTTGAGAATGCTAGAAAAACGAGTCTTGTCAAAGCAACGAGAAAACGGATAGCCAATGCAGTATTATTTATAAACTACAAGTAAGAATGCGTGTTATTTATAAACTCCAAATTGCTTATTACACAATCTGCCGTTGTAGCCTTTACATTATTCCGGGCGTTTTAAGCTATCCGAGTGACGTTTCTGCGCATGCGCGATAAATGTAAAATCGTCAGTGTGCAGCGAAACACAACCCCTTCATGGTATAAATACAATGGGCCGTTCGTTAGGATTTATATAACCTTAACGTTACTTGTCACAATTTAGCACAAGGCAAACACGTTTTGAGGCATATTTTGATAGCAAGAGCAAATCATATGATTGCAATGCGGCATAATCCGTGATAGTGATTTAAACAAACATTATATTGTAATGTACTGAACGAAATTGTGAGCAACTCTTCACAGAAATCACCATCGGAGAGTAAACGAAGAGCTCTGCACAGCAAGTAGCAGATTACCAATTTTTTAAAGATGAATCCATAGCCCGAAAATATAATGCTCTTCTGTTATCTTCTTAAGCTACGGCTGACAAAACTTAAACGTTTCCTTCCTACTTTCGGGTTCTGTCACCAACATTATTCACATCACCTTTATAAC
>OZ024854.1:31946760-31986760 GCA_964017155.1 Oasisia sp. SBJ-2009
TGACGTACACATAATGGCACACGTTGCAGTACTCTACATGTCACTTGTCATATGATCAAACTAAAACATTACTGTATTTAATGGTCGACCTGCACATGAGACCATATCGTCTTTGAGCGTATACATATTTACATGCGCTTAGCCGACTCCCGCTGGACTGCGAAACTTCTCCGAAAAGATAGTCTGGTAACATAGCGAGCTTTTATGTTATCCGTGTAAAGTGCTGCCACCTCGCGGAGCCTGGCTAATCGAGTCTAATGCCATTATTCCTATTTCATAGACTACCGCAAATGTGTATGTTTGGTTTAATTTTGAGTAGTTTTTTTTATAAATAATAATAATACACTTTATTTATACACTAAAAGTCCAAAGTACAAACTCTGTTCAGTAATGTTGACAACATTAAAACATTATAAGAAACAAATATAATAAAATACAAGTAAAACATAGGTATATATATATATATATATATATATAGATATATATATATATATATATATATATATATATATATATATATATATATATATATATATATATATACATAAGGTTGTATATAAAGTTGCAAAATAAATATATAATAATATACATAGTAGTTATTTATAAATAAATGACCACAACAATATAATGTGTGTCAGTTGTAATTAATAATACAAATAAAATATTTGTTAACTGCACTCTGTGGAACGCAAATCCTGAGGTCATGCATTCCACTGAGTTGGTCCGGCACGAGAGAATAAACGGAGCCCATATCGTTCAAGGTTGGAATAGGCAACCGCTAACAACTCGCGGTTAGCTGAACGCAAGGCGCCACGCGACACGTACGTGCGGTGGTGATTAGCGAGGCGCTGTAGGCCGGCGTTCGATCGTGCAGAGCGCGAAACACAATGACGAGTAAGTAGCCTGTATTCAATGCGGTACATCACGGGCAACCAGTGGAGTGGTTGCAATGCGGCCGTCATGCTTCGCTGGTCACCGCGCCTATAGGGCCCGTAAGTGTGTCACGATAAATGGCGTGACTCCGCGCGATTGGAGCTCATTGGGGTCTAAGCTAGACAATTGGGGACTGAACACAAGAATAATACACAATAAAATAGTTTAAGGGATTTGCATTTTATATTGCTGTACATTGTGGTTTCGATAAGCACTTATATCTGACAAGTTGTCTAAATTCGCATAATCATAACACATGTGTACGTTTGCCCCAAACAGGTTGTACTACGCGAAAAATGGCACTTTTCATTATTAGTCAAGATCGCCAAACGCAAGTACTTGCCGCTATTGCCATGGCAACCACCATTATAATCGATTAAATTTCATGATTTCCGTGATCATTGTCACCGGAAAAGTTTTCCACTGCTTCTGCTTGTAATAATCCTTCGGACAGTATAACTGAAATAGTTAGACTGGAACCGTTCAATTATCACAACCAAAAACAAAACGAAGTCCTAAACGTTAACATGGAGAATATGGACCTCCTGCCCCCAACTGCCCCCAGCCTCGTTTTCGCGCGCGAGACTTACACGCCCTAGCTGGGTGACCGCACTGGGTGCCCAGCTAGGGGATACCGGCACGAGTAACCGATAAGCGGATTGCCGCGTTTTGAGAACATATCTTCCGAGAATTTAGTTCACCTCGGACAGTCCTCATGGTGGAAGCAGCGAAACAACAGCGACATTATAAGGACAACCTTTTTCATGCCGAGATTATGGCCTTAATACAGGCATATGGTCAAATAAGTCGTAACTTACATGCATATTATAAGAACTGTTACTAGGCCGATTGAAATTAACCTTGTCGAACAGGGACAGAAAAAGGGATGGAATGCTGTGACGGCAGAGGTCAACGCACTATCGACGACGTTGCGGAGTGTGGAAGACCTAATAAAAAACTGGCAATGAGCTCATTTGTGTGTTTTCTGTTGATAAATATTTGAATAAAAGTGCAAAATGGCATAACGTTATTATTTATATAACTATTAAAATACCGTTTGGAGTGTTTTGAAATGCATTGAATGGAGTAATACATTTGCAATTTTATTTTATTCATACTAATTAATTCAGTTAAATAGTTAATATTATCTAAGACAAAAGCAGCGTACCAAGTTAACAGACCAACACATTCTAATTAAGACCAGCAGATTTCATAAATAAGAAGATATTTATACATATTATGCAGTGTGCATAACCACATTTATTATATATTAACTAGTCATGTAATAATAAATAAATAAATTAGTTAATAGGTGATAATTAGCGGGTAGCCTCGACAGATAGAAACGGTTTTTGTAAAATGCCACAATGTCCATGAATATATGTTTATATAAACATAAAATGTGTAAAAAAAAACTTTGTGGTAAGAGATATCATTTTACAGTTATGTAATATTAATAAATAAATTAATAAATCAATATTCGTATATAGACCAACACAAAAATAAAAGGCCATAATGTCCATGATTATGAAGATAATTACACATATTATTATGCAATGTGTATAACTACATTAAAAGAAAGTTACAAATATAAAGTAATTAATAATTTAATAATAATTTAATTAATTAGTCACTATTTTATAATAAGCACGCCACTTTGATAGACCTACACATCTTAGTAAAAGGCCATAATGTCCATATTGGTGAAGATATACATATTGTCACTACGAACTGTGTACAATCACATATACAGTGGTAATAAATGCAAAGTAACAAATTATTTAATAATAATAGCAATTTAGTTTGACAATATTTAGTAATTAGCATTCAACACTGGCAGGCTGATATGTAATTAAACACCTTATGTCCGTGATTTTGAGGACAGTCGTAGAATTTATACCAGCAGTAAACCCCTGCTGCCATTGATACAACGCGCTGTGAGTCACCCAGCTGCAGTTGGGGCTGCTTCGAGTTGCCCCAGAAAATGCGGCCTAACTAGTGACATAACCCAGCTGGGTGTGTGTCATGCACCCGCTCCTACTGGCTATGTGTAACCCAGGTGTTATTTACCCTAACGTGGGTGTGATTTGGACTTAGGTGTGTGTCATGCACCTGGCCACTGGTCGGTGGAAGTTAATGATTGATTGGTTGAGTGAAAGAATGGTATAAACTACACAATATAACGCTAGTGTAAGACAGTTAAGACAAGTAAGAAAAGAACAATGTTGCCTATGCTGGAAAAGGTGTATTGGTCCATTACGTTAAGACGAGTTTCTTCACTTTGACACGTTATTTCTTCCTGAAAACGCTAAAACGCTCTAACAACCTTTGCCCAAATATAAGAATATGCCCTCGTTCCGACATAAATTAAAGTCACCCGTGAGTAGTGCGATATTATGCAACACAATTGTAACATTTCGTCTAGCTGATTATTTTATTTATTTTTTGGAAATATTTATAAAGCGCTATTATCCGGGTTAAAAACCTGCGCAAAGGCGCTAACAATATAAAATATGTAAAAACACATACCAATATTAGCTATACAATCAAGTTAAATTAATACGCTTAGTGAATGTATTAAAATAAGTTAAATAAATAGTTAATTCAATTCAATACTGTTAAATACAACACTAAAGTAACTTTGTGCAATTACACATGCATAAAGATTAAGAAGATAAGCACATTTTAAAACATAGTAGTTTAGTTAAAATAGTCTACTTCATTTACATGTCACTTCAGTTAGCCACACCGTGTTCTAAACGCTATTTGCTCTCAACAGTTGCCACCGCAGCGTAGACGGTAAGCCAACGCCTTATATAAAATGCACAGTAGACATCGTCTACGCCGACATATACGACAAATCCTGCGGATCTCATGGAAAGATCACATTCCAAATGTCGAAGTCTTGAGGCGGGCTAATATGTCCAGCATAGAAGCAACACTAACGGCTTCCCAACTCCGATGGACTGGACACATCATCCGTATGAATGACAGCAGGTTACCAAAGGCTGTATTCTATGGCGAATTAGTCAAAGGGAAACGTCTTCGTGGTGGACAACGGCTGCGATACAAAGATGTAGTTAAACGACACCTAAAGGCTACACACATCACCGTAGACCACTGGGAGACTCTTGCACAAGATCGACAACAGTGGAGGCAGGCCATTCACAAAGGAAAAAGCCATATTGAAGAAAATATATCACAAAAATACCAACATGATCACAATCTCCGCCATGACTTTCCTGATGCTTCTGCCCCTATCATCTTCTGTGTCAACTGCGGGAGAGGCTTTAAATCACAAATTGGACTATTCTGTCACCAACGAGCAAAGCACGTCACGGACGAAACCCTACACTGATGTCATCATCGGACACGATGGACAGCAGAGAAGAAGAAGACATCGTCTGAGCGTGTGCTGGATATATCTCGCGCGTAACAGCTGACGGAGTTTATATTTTCGACAGCGACATTACAAGGCCGACAGGCAACGTACACTCACCCTTGGAACATTCCGCTACTTCACCTGCATCAGGGACGGTCACGAGGGATGGTCACGGGGTTTGCTAACACCGCGTATAAAACCGTGTGGAAATTATGTGTCACGTGTCGCACGCTCATAACTTCCGGGTCGCTACAATATATAACCCTTGTGTGCGTTTAGCATCCATTAACGCATGAGTTGTTCTGTCCGTTGCAGGTATTCACGAACCCATTGAAATAAAGATGCTGAAGAAACGAACTATGGCAATGGTGCTGCTTACATGTGCTGTCTGCGTCGCTGGTAAGTTAACCATATTTGTGTGCGAATAGTTTCGCGTATTATTTGCATCATGGCTGGCTATTTCCACGAAAAGCCGAGATGGTTATCTTTACCGTAGACCGTAACGACTGTCACGAATGAAAGTGTAACCAAGGGCCAGGCATGATGCTGGTTTCTAGCAGCGCAGTCGCGCAGTGGATAGAGCTTCGTACTCTCAACTACGATAACCCGGTTGGAATTCTGTGCTGCCGTGTCAAACCGTGGGCAGGTGTTTTCACTATACATTGTTCCAGTTCACTCAGCTGTATGAATGTGTACATGACTATAGATAGTGGTGGATATTTGTGTGCGAATAGTCTTCGTGCATTAATTGCAGAGTGGCTGGATGTTTCCCCGAGAAGCCGAGATGGTGTTTGATTTAACAGGTCTACAAGGAAGAGAAATGCAAAACGCTTTGAACAATCTAGAGGATTAGTTACAGCGCTTTTTTTTATAAAGAATTTGCCTTGTTTAGCTTTTATATTATAAACGTCTTGTCGTATTGATATAATAGTGAGGACATTGCGGTAATTGTTAGATTAATTTAATCAATTTTATTGATTTAGCTGATTGGGGAGATCTACCTTCGTGGAGCAATTGGGGGGGCAATCCCGCACCTCCATCGTGGAGCGGTTGGGGGCGTACTCCCGCACCGCCATCGTGGAGCAATTGGGGGCGTACTCCCGCACCGCCATCGTGGAGCAATTGGGGGCGTACTCCTGCACCGCCATCGTGGAGCAATTGGGGGCGTACTCCCGCACCGCCATCGTGGAGCAATTGGGGGCGTACTCCCACACCGCCATCGTGGAGCAAATTCACAAACATGGTAGGAAAACGTTCAAATCATAACACATTCACAGACAAACGAAATGCATCTCCACTACTTTCACTTTACGCAGAAATCACCCGCATGAAATCATGATATATCTCTAATATCATTATGATTGATCTAAAATCACATTTTAGCTATCGTTTTAGCCATTATGTATTTCGTGTGTCAGCGCCGCCGAATAGAGTTCGTTTTCTAAATGTATAACCCTTTATACTGTTGTCTGTTATTATCAGTCTCATTATCATTAACACTATCATTGACATTACCACTGTCATTACTACTGTCATTGCCACTGTCATTACTACTGTCATTGCCACTGTCATTATCACTCTCATTATCACTCTCATTGTCACTGGCATTATCATTATCAGTATCAGTATCACTATCATTACCACTATCATTATCAATATTATCATAATCATCATCATCATCATCATCATCGACATCATATTCATCACCATCACCATCATCATCATCGTTATCATCGTCGTCGTCATCATCATCATCATCATCATCATCATCATCATCATCATCACCATCACCATCATCATGGCTCTTAGTCTCATACGGTCATTACACATTATATATGTCAACCTGTTTTCCACGCATTCAATACATCTTTGAACAGGAATTAATAGCGTTATTGTATGCAAAGCACAGCATCAATAAACTACTGACACAGTGGCAGTCTGGCAAAGCAAGAGGAAACACTGTAGTTACAAAGATAGTTTGACTGCTAGGATACGTTTAACTCATCTATTATCATATTTAGCCAGAATGTGTTACAGAGTAATAAGCCAGATCAGTCGAACAGTAACGTGTTCGATGTGCTTCAATATGGCGCTAACGAAATCATTATTTCCTACAGCCTACAATTACAGTACCTCCACGGACCAGGACATCCGGTAAGTAAAACTGGGTACACTGAAGCTTGGCTTACCTAACTCTCGCTCGTCTGCGTGGCTTCGCCGATAAGGTAGTCTGGTGGAACTTTGTGATCGATCTCCGACCTAATGCAGCTGTCGGGTGGTAATAATGACTAATGTTTTATAGTATGTATGGTTTTGCTACCGAAATTAAGTTATAAAATAGCCATACACGTGAAATGAATGGTAGAAAATGAAAATTAATGAAACTAACAAAGAAAAAAAACTGTCAGCTATATTTATTTTTGGATGACATGCTACTGTATAAGTTGGGGGTCGGTCACATTTAATTCCAGGTGACCTAGTGGCGGAGTGACCCCCACCGGTATGGTGTCAATGGTAAATATAGTGTGAAGAGAACTGTTAATATCGGTCATTGGTAATGTGTTAGAATTTGTAGGTCTTGCTTAGCAAGGCCATTGGGGCCGGCATACTTGCTGCGGAGATGTATTGATGTATGTGTGGTATATCTATGTGATCCATCTGATTTCTCAAAATGTCATATATTTGGCCAATTTCAATCATCACTTGTCTTGCATTGCTGCTTTGCATTGGAGATTGTATGTGCAGCGGGTACATACACAGTTTTATAGTATACGAGTATCTAATAGAAACGTGGATCTTTATTTAATGTGTTAGTTTATGTCAGCCTGTCAGCCAATCTTTTTCTCTATCCTATTACGGGTTACATGGGTGAACAGTAATTTCGCGTAGTCACAAAAAGAGGGGTATTTATTTCAACGATAAACGCCATTAACTTTTCATTTTGAAAGCAAACCATGATTTCAAGTATTCGTAGACGTACGCGTAATTATCTCAATAACGATCTGACGTCACGTCCGCACTCTAACACCGATGCGAACGAAATAGTTCATTCATGTCCATGTTGGCGAAACAGAGGAATTATGAATAACCATAACTTAATTTGTGTAGGGATTCTTTGGGAACCGAAAGGGATTATTTCGTGTTCGAAATTTAAATGACAATGGATTCATTGAGAATGTTTAACTCTTTGTTATATACACAATCCTGTTAATATAATTATTTCATGGAATCCTATGCCTTGATTAAACTAAAATAATGTTTTATTAATCAACAATAACCAAGCCATAACATAGTTCAAACAAGAACCGCCGCGTATGTGGCATTATTTGTGACATAACAAATTGTTTTTTCTGTATATTATCAGGGGCATTAGCGATTAATAAAAAATAATTGTAATGAAATGGCATCATATGAAATTAAGAAATAGAGCTACATGCAATATCGATACTAATTAACATCGATGTACATCACTAAGAGTTTTGTATTATCAAATAACCCCTTTTCATTATAATTCGGGACACGAACGAATCCAAAAAAGGTTCCCATTTATTAATAGTGTGGCATTTACGCTTGTGACGTTTCAGTCAGCATTTCCTATTCCCTTTGCTTTGATGCATCTGTAGACGTGCAAGCGTGTGTACGTGCATCCATGAGAACGTGCATGCGTGTTAGCTTACATGTATTCATGTGTGTGTGTGTATGTGTGTGTGTGTGTGTGTGTGTGCGTGCGTGCGTGCGTGTGTGCGTGTGTGTGCGTGTGTGCATGTGTATGTGTATGTATGTATGTATGTGCGTGTGTGCGTATGTGCGTGTGTGCGTGTGTGCGTGTGTGCGTGTGTGCGTGTGTGCGTGTGTGCGTGTGTGCGTGTGTGCGTGTGTGCGTGTGTGCGTGTGTGTATGTGCGTATATATGCGTGTGTGTGTATGTACGCGCGTGTGTGTGCAAGCGTGCGAGTGCACAATCGTCTACGCGCGCGTGTGAAGCTCCGCGCGACTTTGCTTACGAAACATCGTGACCCAATAAGACACTAATTGATAGGCCACTCTTTCAATGTTTTTACTTGCAGGTTGTGTTCGTACAGAACTTAGCTGGTTCAGTGTGTTCATCCCGCTTGTGATTGGCTCCATGTGCGGCAATTTCTTCTGATTGTGCACACGCAAGAGAGGAAACACGACGGAAGTCAACTGTGTACTGATTTGCCACAGTATTTCTTGTTAATTGTCTTTTCTAATCGGCGTCTATTGTTACGCTTTCGTAATATTGAAACTCTAATAACTAAAAATGATACGTCATGTGACACAGTAATAAATCGTATAATCTGTGTTACGACACTATGGAAATCGTGAAATTCCACCGGCTGGAGCTTGACGTACAACGTTTTGAAATATTGAGTCCCCGAAACTCGCCATCCAGGGACGAATGTTGCCACAAATTCTAAATCTACGAACCATCCTCATGTTTTATGATAGAGAAACGCTGATGATATTCATTTAACATATTCTTTTCTCGGCATTCGATCTCCTGAAATACGAGCGTGTGGCCCCGATTCTCTGTGTGAAATGAATGATAGAACATTAAGGTTACTTCGTAATTCGTGCGTAAATAATAAAAGGCAACAACCTGACATAATCATATTTCAGTTGGTCGAGTGCATCGCATGAAACGCATCACAAACCGGAAATGAACTGTGACCGAAGGAAAGCTACATTTTCATGTGTTGAGAATATTGCAGAAACTCCAAAGGAACTAAATAAGCAGTGTTACATAGTGGGTGATTTTAACACAGATTCACTCTAATTAGCTACGCACTATATTGCTCATAACGCGGGGGCTTGGCCAATAACCAATCAGCATGTAAAACTGCCGGCACATCTCTGAACCGTTTGACGACTTGGAGCAGATGAGGCCTTGAAGTGATTTGACTGTGCTAGTTGTAAACATATATCGCAGGGTACGATTCTGCGGAATATGTAAGATTGGTTTGTGATAAAATGTGTTTGTGATATCATGTTGTTCTGTGTGCATTCATTGTCATGACACTTAGTGTCCGTGAGTCTGACCAATACAGTGCTGCGTTTGTCCGTTTTTTCATCAAAACGTCATCCGTGCGAAGTACAGTGGACGGGTCCACCGACGACTGGGTCTTGGGGGCTACCTATTCCTTTTTGACCCGACTATAATACGCAGTAATATCATGTACAGATTTTGATTTCATGAAACGAATTTTGATGTTCTCATGGCGATTAATATATACTGCCATTTCCGTGCATGCTTAACCACAGGCTCACGTGACTGTAGTTGAAACCTTAGAACTGCCGTATATTGATTAAGGCTAGTCTTATGAGACATACGCGGTTCTCCTCAGGAGAGTTCAGACACAGGTTGCGATGCGTATGTCGTATGCTAGGTCTACACCAGGCAGCATACATATAAAGAAAGTGTGCATTCTATGGCCACAAACTTGGTAGCACGTCCCTTGCGCTCCATAGTAATGAGAACCAGAATACACCGTACTGGGCATACGTGTCTAAGGCACATTTCATTAAATATAAATAGGCTTATTACATTAAAAAAGTATACGTCAGAACGCATAATAGAAACGGCCGAAAATGGTTCCACAAGTATGCAATTGTATGCTCAAGTCTTGCCACATGTGCATGGACAAAAATAAACCTCTATATGTTAAGAACATGCGATTCGGAAGGATGCCTGCATGCACGCATGTACGCACGCACACAACCGTAGGCAGCACGCATGCATGCACACACACATATATATATATATATATATATATATATATATATATATATATATATATATATATATATATATATGTATATATATATGTATATATATATGTACATATATATATATATATATATATATATATATATATATATATATATATATATATATATATATATATATAAATATATGCAAATTATGTTGCTGTGAGAGTCACCCTGCGCGTGTGTACATTCACACACGTGTACGAAAATTACGCACACATATGCGCACACGCACACACACACACGCGCGCGCGCATACTCTCGAATACACAAATGATGATACCAGCAAAGAGAACACCCTGCACACACACATACGCATCCGCGCACACACAGACACAGAGGCTGACGCAGACGCAGACGCAGACGCAGACGCAGACGCAGACGCAGACGCAGACGCAGACGCAGACGCAGACGCAGACGCAGACGCAGACGCAGACGCAGACGCAGACGCAGACGCAGACGCAGACGCAGACGCAGACGCAGACGCAGACGCAGACGCAGACGCAGACGCAGACGCAGACGCAGACGCAGACGCAGACGCAGACGCAGACGCAGACGCAGACGCAGACGCAGACGCAGACGCAGACGCAGACGCAGACGCAGACGCAGACGCAGACGCAGACGCAGACGCAGACGCAGACGCAGACGCAGACGCAGACGCAGACGCAGACGCAGACGCAGACGCAGACGCAGACGCAGACGCAGACGCAGACGCAGACAGACACACACACACACACACACACACACACACACACACATACACACCACACACAGATACACACACATACACACACTCAAATACACACACATACACATATACACACACTCAAATTACACCCACCCACCCACCCACCCACGCACCCACCCACGCACACGCACACGCACACGCACACGCACACGCACACGCACACGCACACGCACACGCACACGCACACGCACACGCACACGCACACGCACACGCACACGCACACGCACACGCACACGCACACGCACACGCACACGCACACGCACACGCACACGCACACGCACACGCACACGCACACGCACACGCACACGCACACGCACACGCACACGCACACGCACACGCACACGCACACGCACACGCACACGCACACGCACACGCACACGCACACGCACACGCACACGCACACGCACACGCACACGCACACGCACACGCACACGCACACGCACACGCACACGCACACGCACACGCACACGCACACGCACACGCACACGCACACGCACACGCACACGCACACGCACACGCACACGCACACGCACACGCACACGCACACGCACACGCACACGCACACGCACACGCACACGCACACGCACACGCACACGCACACGCACACGCACACGCACACGCACACGCACACGCACACGCACACGCACACGCACACGCACACGCACACGCACACGCACACGCACACGCACACGCACACGCACACGCACACGCACACGCACACGCACACGCACACGCACACGCACACGCACACGCACACGCACACGCACACGCACACGCACACGCACACGCACACGCACACGCACACGCACACGCACACGCACACGCACACGCACACGCACACGCACACGCACACGCACACGCACACGCACACGCACACGCACACGCACACGCACACGCACACGCACACGCACACGCACACGCACACGCACACGCACACGCACACGCACACGCACACGCACACGCACACGCACACGCACACGCACACGCACACGCACACGCACACGCACACGCACACGCACACGCACACGCACACGCACACGCACACGCACACGCACACGCACACGCACACGCACACGCACACGCACACGCACACGCACACGCACACGCACACGCACACGCACACGCACACGCACACGCACACGCACACGCACACGCACACGCACACGCACACGCACACGCACACGCACACGCACACGCACACGCACACGCACACGCACACGCACCAATTTAACATCGTGAGATATATAAAGCGCTATTCCAACAATCGTTACACACACCGCTGTACAAAATGTTGTATATATATATATATATATATATATATATATATATATATATATATATATAAACACACATATAAGAAACACGGTGTATGTGATGATACGCTGACGTGATTTGTCCCGCACTTCACAGAATAACCGAGGACCCGCTAAACCGTTGTAACACACACCGCTGAAAATTTAGCTCCCAGTGGCGCATCGGTGCGTACACACGGTGTGCACTATTATACCTGATTCAGGTCTGGCGCTGATTTACGTAAAATGTGAATATTTCACGCTTACACAATGTCGACAGTGTGCCCATATTCATAGTCCTAACCGAGGACGTCCTCGGTTGAATCGAGGACGTCCGCGGTTAGGACCCTGTCCTTGGTTAGGGGTGTGTATTCATATATATATATATATATATATATATATATATATATATATATATATATATATATATATATATATGTCCTTGGTTGTCACCACTAACACACATACACTCACACACACACTCATACACGCGCGCTCACACCCACACGCGCGCATACGCACACATATATTATACATTACACTTACGATACATACATGTAATATTACATCACAATTAGATTTTTGTAGATATAGTTATGACCTAACATCTTCATATAAGAAAAAGAAACACCTTGCTACCACATTCCTGTCAAGTTTGCGCGTCCAACGTTGCACTTATTGTAACCGGTAGGTGGCAGCACTTAACAAACAAAATCTATCATACAGGTGGCAGCACTATTAACATACGTCCATAGTTCTCAGTTTTCAGTTCTCATGTTATTAACTCCAAACAGCCCAATCTTTGGCTAACGCAGGAGTCACTGAGGATGGTCACTGCCAGGGCCCTTGTCGTCCTCAGTGGTTCTTTTACGTCCCAAATTGAGATGGGACCGACATTAACGTGATTCTCCGATTCACGAGGGATACACAGTCCCCAACCAATGTTGAGAGCCAGATTTTTACATCACAACTGCCGGTACCGGGGATCGAACCCGTTCCGCCGGCTCGGCAGGCGGATGTGTTAACCACTGCACCACCCGCGCTCTCTATAGTCACTCTACCATGACTACGTCGACGTTTGTCACTACAAAGTGTATTTTGAATACCGCCCATTTAAAACATAAGTGTAGCTTCATACACAAGGAAAGCGTCAGGATTGACAGAACACCATTAGGAATTTTTTCATAGGAAATAGCATAACATGCTTATCATGTACCGAAATTGAATTGGAATTTAGCTTGGCAAGTTTAATCTTATTGTTATCAGTGGAAATTAGTTAAACACATATTAGTCATTATCACATTTAACTTTATTTTCAGGACATTTTATCTCGAAATTTTCTAACTTCAACAAGTTAGGCCCTACTATAAAATAATGCATGAGTAACGAATATGTAGATTTTGTAAGTTATCCAGATTTGTAGGTGCGATTAATTGGTATGTAAAGTGGACATATCGTGTACCACAAGGACCTGAAGCAGGGGCGATTTTTGTGGTCTAAATCCCCAATAGTTTTGGTGGGAGATAAAAATAGAATTACCCCCAAACGTGTAAGAAGGAAGTGCTTTGTTGTGCAATTTTAGGTATGAATTTTCGGTGGGCACAATGGGTCGGTTTTTGGGAAGCCTAAAAGGGGTGCAATGACAGTTTCATGGAGACCCTAAATGTGGATTTTTAGCGAGTCTCTGTGTAATTGGATGTTTTTGATGAGATTCAAACATTTTGAACGTTGTCTCGAAAATATCGAACCATTTTTATGCGCATGCCAGGATCAAAAGTATAAAAGTGGAACCGATTGTTTAGTACATATCCATAGTATACCATACAAACGCAATGTTGGTTATCAGGTTAAAATCTCTTTTGCGTAAGTTGTCATTTTGACTCAAACCATATTCCGATGGAAATCCTAGACACATATTACATACTGATCAAGGCAGAATGTTTTATATCAATGGAGCTATTAGACAAACATCGTCAGCACAGCCGACAACAATATAATTTTGATTTTATATATTATAAGGTATATAAGATTGTGTCATATGCTATGTTAAATTAGAAGTGTGTGTGTGTGTGTGTGTGTGTGTGTGTGTGTGTGTGTGTGTGTGTGTGTGTGTGTGTGTGTCTGCCCTACCCCCCTCTCTCCCCCTCTTTCCATTTTATCTCTTTCATTCTCCTTCTATCTCTCAATCTCTCGCTCTCTCTCTCTCTCCCGTCCTATCTCTATCTATATCTATATCTATCTCTGTTTCTCTCTCTCTCCCTCTCTCTCTCTCTCTCTCTGACTCTCACTCTCGCTCTCACTCTTTCTCGCCTCTCTCTCTCTCTCTCTCTCTCTCTCTCTGTCTCTGTCTCTATCACTCTCTCTTATTAGTATCGTGGTGTTGCTGTTGGACACGAGATTACTGATAAACCACAGCACAATGGTGTTACACACCCGAGCCCGGTCGAGCCATAGGTCACCCTGGCGATTGGCCGCCGGTTGTTAAATCCGCGATTACATGACTCGATGTTCGCGCATAATACTCAATTATACATCAAATGAGTCAGTCGAAGCGTCGCCTCCGGCTGTAATCGGCGTTGAAAGAGACTCCGGCGTAGTTTTTCTGATTCGATTTCTGCGGCGAGAGTCGTAGATGGAGCGATAAAACAGACCGACGTGACAAACCCCCGCCTCCCCATCCAACACCCCCACCCCACCTTGTGTCGATCAAACAACGGTAGTTTTGCCAATCGATCACTACTTCGGACGTTATAATTAAAACAAGCCGCTGTTATGAGGTATGAATTAAGCTAGGCAACTGTTTCATCAAATCGACTTACTATACGAAGGATTTATTCGGACGGTCCAATAATGTGTCTACATGTTTCTTGTTATCTAGCCGCACAAGTCACCATCGCTGTAATTAATATATATATATATATATATATATATATATATATATATATATATATATATATATATATATATATATATATAACCAGATCCATAAACAAACCAAATAATATATAAGCCATGTATATATATATATATATACATATATGTATATATATATATATATATATATATATATATATATATATATATATATATATATATATATATATATATATATATATATATATATACATGGCTTATATATTATTTGGTTTGTTTATGGATCTGGTATACGTTTGCTATTTGCTAGATTTGCAAGAAACGTCGTCGTTTTGGCACTATTTTCACTGTGTAATTGGACACTATTTGTTGCGTGACATTTTTCGTGCCGCTTCGATCAAACTGCATGCGACTGTACATAAACAGCGTATCCTTTTGTGTGGTTTTTCACTTTATCGTTTGCATACATCCATGCATGAGCTTACGCAATCATATATGTTTCATGGGATACAATGATTAATAATTCATGAATGTATATGTCGATCCCTTGATACATTATAACAGAAGCATATACTGGTTTTGTTCTTGCGCGCCATGTGTGTACAAATGTTAGCCTTTATAAAATATACTACAGAATGTTCATCGAGTGACTGCGCTACCTTTGGCAGATATTCTGACCACCATGTCCGATAGTTATACTATATCCTGTTGTTGGGCTATGGTGTTCTTGGCAATCATATGCACCCGGACACCATATCAAAGGGAAATTCCATGAAACTTCAATAATTAAGATTCCGTTTCCGATATTTCTGACGATCTAGCAATTCTAATTAAGATTGGCTTTTTTCAGAAGGCTAAGCTACCATTGACCCAACAAGAAAATGGCCTAATTCGAATGGCAATGAATTGATTGGCTGAAACACTCGACCAAACTTCCACGTTTCAAGAAGGCAATATGCGGAGACTCGTGTTATGACTCGGGTGAATGAAACACATACAGTAAATACCGACCACCAATGTCCACCCTGTTAACCTGGACTCTTTGCTTCCAGTAGTATATATGTGTCCGGGTCAAGATGTTTCCGGATGCGTGAATAATCCACGTAAAGAGAACGTTCAGTTCCCGTGGAAATAGGTCGTCAGAATACTGAAGTTTATAAATTCTCAGATCCGAAATAACGACGTTCCAATGTTCATCATATGCCCCTTTGAATACGCCCCTGTCCCTGTGGGTTCTCCGTGCGCGGCTGAATCTGTTTGTTCGTCACGCGCCGCCGACCTCGTGGGTTGGTCACGCGCGGCTGACCCTGGAGACCCGACATGAAAGTCGCGCGTTCCGTCCACATTATCCGCGCCGCGTCGAACAAGGAGCGCGTGACTGTCGGCAGTTCGTAGATGGCCCGTCGGATAACGTCGCTTTCATTACGTCGATAGCGCCTATCGGTCGATTTCATCTCATTCGGATGTCAACAATCAGAGGGCACCTGTATTATCGTCTGTCGCGCGGCATGATTAATATTCAGAACTTCGCCGGGAATCAGATTTGACAGCCGCGTGCGTGCGTCCATCCCTACCTTTGAAGTGTCGAGGGAAATCTGTAATTACGTTATTCATTAACAATGACATTGTGCGATGGGGAAAAGGGAAAAACTGAGCGCCTGATAGGGTATCTACGCGTGTCGCGGATGACGAAAACGTACGTTCAACGTGCTTTGTAAATGCGTGCACAGCACGTGGTCACTTTTATGTGTTATGGCTGGCAAATTGCAACCAGGCCTTTAGCACAAAGATTAATTAGCGTTCGTTTCGTGACTATAATAGTTTGCATTACGTCCCGCCTATGTACTTAGTATGCCATTAAAACTAGAATGATATATCACAAAACATATTGTATGGTCATTCTAGGTACCTTAATTTGCTATGTGTACCCTCGATTCGCTGCTAAAGTCTTTTCCGAGTTAATCCAGAAATCCTTCCTTTCCATTGTAGAAGTGCCCGGAAATAGCGCTAATTTGTTTCGTCACTTCCGTTGCAATACACAACGCAACGGTCGCAGCGCAAAAAAGTTCATGAGGTCACGTGATGGAAACATTCAATATCAATAAAACATTTTATATTTGTATTCATTACATCATGTTATGCAGTATATATTGTAGGTGTACTCACCGCACAATTATGTTATTCAACCGTTTTGCAATGTTTTTCCGGGGATAAAAGAGTTTGTTTGTCTGGAATTATTTTATTTCTTCACCTTTCACGGTGCGATTTCGTTAACGACTAATCCGAAACAATGAGAGGACTGTTCTCACGCGTGAAGCAATCGCTTTCAAAGCGAAATGTTATTTCCGGTTAGCCGGCTAGTGGAATAGGTGTCAAATCCAACGATTGTAGTCGCTAGATGACGATGCTTTATAATCAAGCAGTTGCTTGACAAGAATATTTCGGATATTCAATTAATGTTTGCAAAAGAGTCACTGTTATTTAGCTTCATTTCCTAAGAATGGCTTAAGTTCGCTGACACGGAGTACGTTAGGTACAGCGCTACCTATCGTCGAACTAAGAAGCTTCCCTTTCGCAGCACAATAATGCCAGAAATAATTTATTTCGAAGCTCTAACCAGAGTATTTTAACGGAATGGCTATTTGGAACTAAATCGCCTTGATGCTGGTCTTCTCCCAAAGTAACTCGACTTATACCGGAAGGAGCTTTGTAACTTGAAGGTGTGGTCTTACGAACTAAGCCACGACGATAGACTCCTGACATTAGAGATTTCTTTCTATCGTCACTGCTTTCTTCGATATTGTCGAATGTTCTGTTCTGGGATTTTACTGATATCGCAATAAGGTCGGTAACTATTGAGCTGCTGATTTCTGGAGCTGTTTCTGTTATAAGAAAAAAACATGTTTTTTGTTAAACATGCCATAGTGAGTTGTTTGAGTTTTGTTGTACAGCGTTTTGAGCATATTGGATATTGCGCATTATAAATATGTTAAATAAAACATATTATTTTATTAGTAGATATACATTTTGTATTGTATAACATCATTTTACAATACAACATCGAACGATCTATATGGGTGTATCATTCTATAGATTCGTTTATGTATGTAGTTGTTATTTTATTTGTTTGGTTAATTTGTTTATTTGGTTTTTCTATTGTAATGAAGAATCCTTTTTTGGCAAGAATGACCTCACAAAAGCAACCAGTCAGACGGTCTGATCTAAGTAACTGTCTCCTCACCAATGTATCCTGCTCATTGGCGCCGATTCTTCCACTGTAACATACTTTAATTTGTAGTCAGGATTGCGTCTGTATAGGCCTATATGTTTTGGTTTTGGTCAAATGTAATGCATCTCTCTCACTCAATTTCTCTCTCTTTCTCTCTCTCTCTCTCTCTCTCTCTCTCTCTCTCTCTCTCTCTCTATCTCTCTTTCCTGAAAAGCGATGATACATTTCAAAATGAACAATATATAATTTATTGCTTGCATCGTTATTCGATAACAATTATCTGATTATATTATTTCAAACCACTCCGTGAAACACTTTTCGCGAAGTCAACACGAATGACCGGGGGACACGTATCGTTTTCAACGCTCGACACAATGACAACATTTTACACTCGTGACTTCATTGACACGGGTGATGATTAGTTGCTGCCCGGTCCGTGACCATTCCGCGGCACAATTATCGCACAAATGAAGGGGTTCATTAATGTTTCATAGCAGCCACGCACGGAGGCCCGCTGGCTTCACAATTGCACAAATAATACGGAATAAAACGCATAAAAAAATCTGGCGACGCTTGCGATATTTTTTTATCGTACAGCATGGTTTAATTGTGTACTCTTTTCCACGAATTGTATTTCTGATCTTTTCCAGAACATTGCTTCTGGCACGAGGTGGAGAGCGGTTCCCGGAAATAGGGGTTTTATCGGTGGGATTAATTAATGCAGGTAATAAGGTAATAGGAATTGTTGCTAAAATTAAACTCAAAAGTCTCTTGAGGTTGCGTCTAAACGAATCATGATGCCTTGGTTTGTAGGCTGCACGGTTTATGATCCGATCGTTATTTTGGGAGATCAATTTGAAATGCTAGTAACTCTGCTAATCTGTGCTAATACAAATTAAACTATTGTTGTGGCGTTTAACTGCAAAATATCTGTTTTTATATTTATTATTGTAGGAAATTCTTTTTGTCTGAATTTTAGGCCAAAGTACCATTAAAAGGGTGTCAAAGGCAGTGTTTTTGTTATTGTTGTTGTTGTTGTCAAGTGAATCATGCCACATTTCGTGTCGTTGTTGATGCTGCTGTTACTGTAACTGGCCCGGGTATTTATTTTCAGCTGTAGTTACTCTTGTGTGTGTTAATATCGTCATCACTCTCACAATACATCATTGTTATTATTATTTGTTATGAATACTAATTTTATTAATCTAAGGCTTCAGCGAACAGCGGTAGACGTGACACTGAATGTTTCGTTGCTGACACTGTAAGACAAAGGAAGACCGCGACTGGTTTAGAATGACTGTATGAAGACATATTTGACAGCTGCGTGAATCTGAAAAAGGGACTCAGGAAAAGAAGGGATTGGTGTGGAAGAGGTAAAACTGGGAAATGTGGCGGATGGAGATGTAGGAACAATGACCAGAGATGTGGTGCATACGCCTGGAATCGAGGGACACTATAGGAGAACGGTGCAACGATATAGTGGTCGTTATTCAAAGTTCAATAACAACGGTAGCCAGGGAAATCAACAGCATGGCGGTAGTTTCCCAATGAATGTTATCTCTGGTCTGAATTCAGACCGGGTTAACACAATAAAAACCATATAAAAGGCAGGTACCTAATCACATGCATTATTCTGTTTAAAATTAACGCAACCGCGTGTATTTGCGCGTGTGGGTTACTTTTTTCATGGCAACGGGTAAAAAGCCAAAATCTACTATCGCCATCGTCACGCTCCGTTGACTTTCTTTCAATTAACATTTTATTACGTTAAATAAGGCGTGTCGAACTATTGTTTTATTGCTCCGTGTTATTATTAGCACAGGTTACTTGTGTTTCGTTTTCTCTCATGTTTGTTTTGGTTGTTGACGTTTTGCTCTTGCCAGCTGCGTAACGTCCAGTTCCCCTGTTATCGTGTCAATGTAACACGTCAAACGCGACAAGTCCGCAGGCGACGCGTCTTCGTCGTCAACCGTTTGATGTGTCCGCGGCGACATCATCTAACGGGACAAATCAACTCGAACGACTTCCCTCGGGGCAAGCGACGCGTGCGCCGACCCACGAGTCTATTGCGCTTTTACGAGCGTCGCCTCAATAAACCAACCCCGCTCTATCGCTCGGATTGTTTCCCGGCTATGAACGCATTAATAGCTTCCTTCCCCGTCAGCGCGTCTCCCTCTGCCTTCATGTAGGAAGGCGCGTCCCATCCGCGTTTGATCTCGCCGACTTGTGACAGCGCACGCCCGTGGTGGCGTAGCGTCAGCGGCGTGGAACAATAGACGCGGCCGCGCGTGACGAGCCCGGCTTCTCCGCTCCGAGGCGCTACACCTGTTTGCCAGAATACCAAACCAGCTTTGCGTTAATGACATAATCATCGTTCTCGCGTCAACGACATCACTGGCGCTGGCCGACTCAATCAAATAGATTCGTGGAGGGATATGGTCCCAGTGGTCAGGCAGTAAAGGAATAAGGTCCCAGGCCGTCGTTGACATCTGCCTCCGAAATAGCCTTCGCGTCAAACACGATATAATCACTGTTCAGCTCGCGATGAGACTATGATTGATTGTACGTTGTCGCAGACAATAAATGTTTTCTTTTTCAGCCAACTAGGTGCGTGATAATCAATCAGAATATCGCTATGTCGAACGGTAATGGGTAAAAGTACACTGTAGACGTACGTAATTATAAATTGTTACAATTAGCCAGTGTTATGACGATGGAGTTGATTAATAATCTAGTTGTAACGTAAGAACACATACAGGCTAATAAAAAAATCGTAAGTTTCATGTATTAAAATATATAACATACTGTGGAGGAATCGAAATTCAAATGGCGCACCCAAGGTGGTGCATTAATATTGTGTTTTTTATTATTGTCATAAAGGGTTGGTAGTATTAATTTAGTATTATTGCTATTATTTATTAGTATTATTATTGCTATTATTATTATTATTGTTGCTATTAATATTACTACTATTATAACCATATCTACTATTACTACTATTACTATCATCACTACTATTACTAATACTGTACCGTTAATGGTACCTTAGCATCACATTTATTCTAAGGCATACATAGAGCTATAAAATTACTAGTTTTATGCCAAATATGATAACACCTAAAATGCGTATGCAGTATACAACACAACCGTTGTTAGGTTTATATTGGAACACACGTGTTGATGATCATTTTTTAATCAACACAATCAACAGCCCGTAACCAATAAATCTGACATCAAAGTTGCCTGTGATAGTTAGCCTGTTGAAACTCGAGTTCTCTCTGATGCCGTTCTAAAACTTCGTGATTATGCTTCGCTACAGAAACACTTGATATTCCGTGTCGAGTAAATCATAGTCGCAATTAAACCTTGATTAATTCCACCATAACACGAGGATTTCACGCTTTAATATGCCACAGAGCGAGTGAAGTGTACAGGCGGCTAATCCAACAATGCGACCGCTTTCATCTTCGACTCGGTCATAATTGTGTCGTATCCGAGAGTTTGACAATAACGACGTGTTCTGTGGTGTGACAGGGCGCTTTAATAATGAATGTCGTTCTCACTAGATGACTCGTCGGTTTTCCTTTACTGTTATCGTCACACCTTTGGCGTGTGTTTATAGCGCACGTTTGAGGTATTGATACGAATAGTGCGACGCGTTGGTGTCGAGCGCTATGCAGGGTGACACCAGTGCACTCAAACGGCAATGTTCTGATATTGGATACGGCCCATATTCGGACGAATGAGCGTAATTAAAATGAAACAATTAAATAGGGTGAGCATAATTAACATGAAACAATTCATGCAGCCTTACCCAATTTGTTAACTGAGATGTAGTTATTGGGCAGAGTATTGTGTACTGAATAAAAAACAGCCTTCTGTATAGGAAAACTACATAACGATCACTGTCACAATTAAAATACAAAACAAGCATTACCAAAGGCCATAGCACGAGGGAAAAGTTAATTAGAAATTATAGTAACAACACGACAAATTGGTTATAAAAGATGACGCCAGAGAAAAAATAATAGAGAGTCTGTCAAGACGGCGTGGGAGGAACACATCAGAACAACTATAACTACAAACGACCGTGCGGTTTGGCGGGTCGATACCGCCCACGCCTGGGACGGACATACCAAAGTTGGTTCTTTCAGTTCATAAAACTATCTTTTAACATTGTGTAGACGAACGTGATATCAAAAGTTTCCTCGGTTGCGTCACCGTCTTCGTAGAAATTTCTTTCCACTAATGTTTGGTCGAATGAAAATGTAATCAAATTACGCGACTTTAACTGAATACGTATCATGAATAGCGTTGCTCTTACAACATTCATCCAAGTGTGATAAATTCAGAATTAAACATTGATTTTGAGATTGCCTCAGCTGTTCAGATTATTGTCTTCTTCTATCGTTATTGTAGAAATATGCATATTATAAAAACTATTGCCGCTAACACCTTAGCTGACATTACCACTAAAACAAGTAAGTCCAACACGGAGACTATTTTGAATGTAACTGTCCGAACAAGGAAGAGGCGAAGCGTTATATTCAATCGCCGGACCTGCTCCTAACGAGGCGTCGCCCTTAATCACATCATCCCATTGTCCGGTGTCCAGTGATCTGAACGATTCCCCCAAACACTCCCACAGCCATCCCACTTATCCCGCCTTTGTCCCGGTCTGGTCACTTTCATCTTCCGTCCATCCCCCATTGCAGGTGTCCACCATGAAATCTGGACATTAGAGATCCTCTCTGATGTCTTCAGTGTCCACTCAAACGTCCGCCGCGTCCGACACGCCGCCGCGTGAGCTATGACTCGCGGCCGGTCAAATGTGACATCACAGCGCTGAGTCACTCATTAATTATGTCACTTGACGCGGGTACTGTGGTCGCCTAATTGCGACGCTGCTCGACCAGTGACCGCCCCGGCGTCGCTTTCATGTGTGCCGCCGGAGTAACGGATATTATCTGTGTCGACGGACGGACGGACGGACGGACGGACGGACGGACGGACGGACGGACGGACGGACGGACGGACGGACGGACGGACGGACGGACGGACGGACGGACGGACGGACGGACGGACGGACGGACGGACGGACGGACGGACGGACGGACGGACGGACGGACGGACGGACGGACGGACGGACGGACGGACGGACGGACGGACGGACGGACGGACGGACGGACGGACGGACGGACGGACGGACGGACGGACGGACGGACGGACGGACGGACGGACGGACGGACGGACGGACGGACGGACGGACGGACGGACGGACGGACGGACGGACGGACGGACGGACGGACGGACGGACGGACGGACGGACGGACGGACGGACGGACGGACGGACGGACGGACGGACGGACGGACGGACGGACGGACGGACGGACGGACGGACGGACGGACGGACGGACGGACGGACGGACGGACGGACGGACGGACGGACGCAATGAGTGAGTGAGTGAGTGAATGAGTGAGTGAGTGAGTGAGTGAGTGACTGAGTGACTGAGTGACTGAGTGACTGAGTGACTGAGTGACTGAGTGACTGAGTGACTGAGTGACTGAGTGACTGAGTGACTGAGTGACTGAGTGACTGAGTGACTGAGTGACTGAGTGACCGAGTGACCGAGTGACCGAGTGACCGAGTGACCGAGTGACCGAGTGACCGAGTGACCGAGTGACCGAGTGACCGAGTGACCGAGTGACCGAGTGACCGAGTGACCGAGTGACCGAGTGACCGAGTGACCGAGTGACCGAGTGACCGAGTGACCGAGTGACCGAGTGACCGAGTGACTGAGTGACTGAGTGACTGAGTGACTGAGTGACTGAGTGACTGAGTGACTGTGTGACTGTGTGACTGTGTGACTGAGTGACTGAGTGACTGAGTGACTGAGTGACTGAGTGACTGAGTGACTGAGTGACTGAGTGACTGAGTGACTGAGTGACTGAGTGACTGAGTGACTGAGTGACTGAGTGACTGAGTGACTGAGTGACTGAGTGACTGAGTGACTGAGTGACTCAGTGACTCAGTGACTCAGTGACTCAGTGACTCAGTGACTGAGTGACTGAGTGACTGAGTGACTGAGTGACTGAGTGACTGAGTGACTGAGTGACTGAGTGACTGAGTGACTGAGTGACTGAGTGACTGAGTGACTGAGTGACTGAGTGACTGAGTGACTGAGTGACTGAGTGACTGAGTGACTGAGTGACTGAGTGACTGAGTGACTGAGTGAGTAAGATGGTATAGTAATAATTGCTATGATAATGTACATTATAGTATTGCCATAATATTGTGAAACACAAATTGGTTGTTATATTAAATACAATTAAAAGTATCGCACTTACGGATGCTATACGTTGATAGATATTCAACAAGTTTATTCAAATTTTATTTGTGTTTATGAAAATTAATTACTTTACCATTGGCGATTCTTTGCGCACCAATGTTTTGGTGTGTCTACATACATAATTATATCAATATAGTTAGGCCCACGTGTAATCGTAATTTTAACGCACAATTGTAACTGCAAGAATAGACGGCGTTCTCCAAGCGAATCGACAGTTGCTCTTCTCTTTGGGGGAGGGGCGGGGAGATCATTTCGAGGTCAAGCCATACTTTGGGTTGAGTTCCTTTAAATGATTTCGGCTATTCTATTTGTCAAGGTATTGAAATTCATCGACAGGTGTTCTCGAGTGCAACGAAAGGCAAATTGGTATTCGTAAAGAGATAAAGATCAAATTATAATTAAACAAGCGGTGAAGATATGGAATAGATATCACTTATAAATACTATATGATATGATTTCAAAATTGAACGCGATAGAGTCGTTCCCTTAATAATCGTTTTGGAACTCGTCCAATGAAAATTCAAAGTGTTAGTATTATGCACACGTTATTCAAATGTGCGAGATTTTATAAGACTTTCCAGAATATTGCCTACGATAAGGCATCCTACGAGTATAAGGGATTGAATGTCCATATCAATATGCATATATTTAGAGGGGCAGCAACTAAAAAAGGGTCTTTTAATAGAAGCGTAATGATAATACCGAAACATAAAATAAAAATACACTTCTAATTACCTGTGTATATGGGAGGGGAGATGAACAATTGGCAAAGAGAGTAGTATCCAGACACTTTAGGGTGATAGCAGCCATTAAGAGAGACATGGAAAGAGTTAGAGGAGAATAGAGAACAACAGGAAAAGATAGAAAGAGTTGGAGAGTGTTGACAGAGAACGTGAGAGAAAAGTGAGGAGAAGAAAGAAAAGACGAAGAAAAGATGACAGTAATCGTGGACAACCTCGCCCCTGACGACAGGGACAACAAGATGAGAACAAAAACTGTGTGTGTGTGTGTGTGTGTGTGTGTGTGTGTTTGTGTGTGTGTGTGTGTGTGTGTGTGTGTGTGTGTGTGTGTGTGTGTGTGTGTGTGTGTGTGTGTGTGTGTGTGTGTGTGTGTGTGTGTGTGTGTGTGTGTGTGTGTGTGTGTGTGTGTGTGTGTGTGTGGTTTGAGCTATGTATCGAAACATGGACACTTTTGTTCACACATTGCCTCTGTCGTTCGGAAGATACACTAAATGCAGTTGATCCCTTCAATCGGCTATGCCATGGGAAGTAAATGATCCCACACATGGAATCGGAAAACATTACTCATTGAACGGTGGTTTAATTCCTCAAAACCATATTAAAAATAAAGGTCAACGGCTTGACCGATGGTCATTAATACAAAACAGTAAACTATGTGTGAATGTGCGCACGTGTGTGCATAGATGCGCAAGTAAGTTCTTATGAGCGTATGCATGTGTCCGTGCTTTCTTGCGTTCGTATATGTTAGTACGCGCGGTTTTGGAGAGAGAGAGAGAGAGAGAGAGTGTGTGTGTGTGTGTGTGTGTGTGTGTGTGTGTGTGTGTGTGTGTGTGTGTGTGTGTGTCTGTGTGTGTGTGTGTGTGTGTGTGTGTGTGTGTGTGTGTGTGTGTGTGTGTGTGTGTGTGTGTGTGTGTGTGTGTGTGTGTGTGTGTGTGTGTGTGTGTGTGTGTGTGTGTGTGTGTGTGTGGTTTGAGCTATGTATCGAAACATGGACACTTTTGTTCACACATTGCCTCTGTCGTTCGGAAGATACACTAAATGCCGTTGATCCCTTCAATCGGGTGTCTATGCCATGGGAAGTAAATGATCCCACACATGGAATCGGAAAACATTACTCACTGAACGGTGGTTTAATTCCTCAAAACCATATTAAAAATAAAGGTCAACGGCTTGACCGATGGTCATTAATACAAAACAGTAAACTATGTGTGAGTGTGCGCACGTGTGTGCATAGATGCGCAAGTAAGTTCTTATGAGCGTATGCATGTGTCCGTGCTTTCTTGCGTTCGTATATGTTAGTACGCGCGGTTTTGGAGAGAGAGAGAGAGAGAGAGAGAGTGTGTGTGTGTGTGTGTGTGTGTGTGTTTGTGTTTGTGCGTGCGTGTGTGTGCGTGTGTGTGTGTGTGTGTTTGTGCGTGCGTGCGTGTGTGCGTTTGTGTGAGATTTTTTGTGTGCGTGTGTGGTTGTGTGTGCGCACATAGAATGCAGCTACCGCTTTTCTAGTCGTTAGATTTGATTGCATATTTTCGTTACTTTTATTACCAGCATGCTTAGTTACTTGAGCAACTGTGGCACATTTCATGACGTCGGTGTCGAGCTGCCCTCGCACGTGCACTCCCACGTGCACCTGGACACGCGTGACTCTTTCGTCTTCCACTAACACGGCGGCTCCCGGCGTATCGGATAAAACGCCGTGCTCATTTGACAGTCACGCTTTTATAATAATTACATCCTTTCACTTTTATCCCGAAATTTATTACCATTAAGTGCAAGACATGCGATTTATAATAGGTTAATTGAGCGACAAGCGAAAATTACACGTCATCACGGCTAGTGATTAAAAATTACTTGTCATCGTTCCCGTCCCCAGTGGCCGCGGGATCCTTTAATCCCTACATCAGATGCACGAGGACATCGCGTGTCACGTGTCACGTGTCTCGCGCGCGAGGCCGGAACGAGACGTGGTAATTAAAAAGTTTCGCGGCGCCGTGACAAATTGAGCGTTTCCTTTGGCTGCTAAGGGAGATAAATTCCTGTTCACGTACATGATCCGGTGTATGGATATCATGTCAGTGATTATTTTCTCCATGCAGGTATACATGTCCCTTTAGTGTTGTACAACTTTGCTCCAGAACGGAATATTTCATAATGTTTTGTATCTGTAACGGACTATTGTAAAGACCTGGAACATTGGCAGCTTCCAGCTTTATTTCAACTCAAAACGTATCTGTTTCGCGTGCATTACATGGCTTGATGGCACTGATTTCTATTTTAGAACATTTGATTGGTTTAAAATTGTTCTGTTTGTAACTGTTCTTTATACTCTATTTTTTTATAGCTTATTTAGATATTTATCTTAGCTAATTTATTTATGTTATCTTAGCTGATTTATGTAATTCCTTTATATTTTAGATTTAGTCAATACGTCATGTTAATGTGAAGCGCTTTGATTGAAACTTAATTATTTAAAAAGTGCTATATTAAAGACAATAATTACTAATATTAAACTGATGTTATCTTCCCACAGTGGGAACTTTTGAAAGCAAAAACCTTCCTTTTCATCCAAGGATCACAGACAAATCTCTAAAATGTTTGACGCTCGATACACATGCAGCAAGCCCCTACGCAACAATGGGCGTTACGTGTGTAAGTTTATTTTGTCTCAGCCGCCGTGATCCAGTACCTCCAGTGTATGTTATGTTCTCCAATGACTTCTGTCCGCTGGTCTTGCAATTGACGCTATTTCATAAACAAAGGCAAACATAGTTTTCAGATGTGGTACCCTTTTCAGTAATTAATAATTCCCAAGGAGGAACCGCTGTATTAACATTATGTTCCGATTATTAGCAGAAACTAAGTTAAAACAGAGTAACAATGACCATTGCTGCCCTAATCTATTGTTCTAGTGGTATAAAGTATAAAGTATAAAGTATATATATATATATATATATATATATATATATATATAATTATATATATATATATATATATATATATATATATATATATATATATATATATATATATAATTAAAACATTGCTACGTTCCACAATAGTTAACTACCAACACCAGGACATGTCTTAAAGATTTGTTTTATTTGAAAGAGTGGGCAACGTGTCATTAGGCTGCGTACTAAACAGTATGCACAGTGGTGCACACACGGCAGACCGTAACATCAGCCTCGTGGTGTGTGAAGCTAATAGAAGAGGCAGTATTAGATTAGTGCTGTCGCTGGGTTGTCACGCGATGTCAAGTGCAATGTTTAGATAATTTTTGATACGACCAAAACGTGTTATTGGATGAATGTTGACATTTAATTTCCCGCTGTCGCTAGCGTCGCTCAGCAGTGCAGTGTTTTGCTATTCCGTTATTATGCATAAAAACCTAATTTACATCGGCGAAGTTATAATGTAGTTTTTTCTTTTAAAAAATATCACAGGACCCTCACCCATCTCGTTAAATAAAGGCGTATTTTTTTTCTTAACATGACTGGCATTGTGTATGTTTTCGTTGTAACGTTGCCACTTGCACATGTTAATGTTGTATTACGCCAGTTGTGCCAAATATTACGATTGACGTGATTGATTGTTAGCATAAACTGTGCAATTATTAGAATGTTCTGAAATTAGTATATTTGTTTCAGTGTAAACAGTAAGGAAATGATATCCTCTCCTAGATCCAGATGGTTCAGTGAGGTGACTGGATTGCTAAGAAACATAATAAAATGTTTCTCACGCAATATAGAGCGTAGTATCTCATGGGTGTTCGGAATCTCGACTAAGAGGACCAGGGCTTGAATCCTGGGCAAGTTTGTTTCCACTCAACATTGATCCAGTTCACGCAGCTGTATAAATGAGTACAAGTGATAAATATGTGTACGAGCAGTCTTCGCTCATTAATTGTAGCATATGGATGGATGCTTCCCAGAGAAGTTGAGATGGTGTTTGATCGAACAGGTCTGTCAGGGAAGTAAAGTGTAAAGCGCTTTGAGCAATCCTGAGGAGTAGATAATGGCTATATAGGAACTTACCTATTTTCAACATGTGGAGTGCTCCGTCACTAGCCAAAGCACAATTGTGATACATGTCAACGAAGATTCAGGAGCATTGTTTCTGCACACATTCTGACACTTGTTACTGGCAGTGTTGGTGTGATACGGCTCGGAGCTTGGTTTCCGAGGATTCAAAAACAAAATAAGTTAACTTTTTATTAGCATTATTGTTATTATTATTATTACAGGTATTACAGGTATTACAGGTATTACAGGTATTACAGTTATTACAGTTATTACAAGTATTACCAGTATTACAAGTAGTATAAGTAATACAAGTAGTACAAGTAGTAAAAGTAGTACAAGTAGTACAAGTAGTACAAGTAGTACAAGTAGTACAAGTAGTACAAGTAGTACAAGTAGTACAAGTAGTACAAGTAGTACAAGTAGTACAAGTAGTACAAGTAGTACAAGTAGTACAAGTAGTACAAGTAGCACAAGTAGTATACGTATTATTATAATTAATAATATTACAATTAATAATTGTGTTATTATTAATAGTAATACGTATTATTACTATTAATTATTATTTATTATTAACATTACTATTAATTATTATTATTGTTATTACTATGTATTATTATTTACACTATCAAATAGTAATTATACTTATGATTACAATACTGATACTAATAATAATATTAATAATAAGACGAAATTTGATTTATAAAACAGTTAGAATATCAAAATATTTACTGGAAAGTACCGGAATATTTTCAGAGTAACTTCAGTAATTTCAGAATATGGCGCTTTGCGATGTCTCATGGACCGGAAACGGCGCCACATGTCAAGAAATGTTGTCTGGTCGTTATAATCCTGCGTCCGCGACGGACGGACGGACAGGGGATCTCCAGAGTTGATTAAACAACGTTATTTGAGCTCATAATCTACGTTGTCTGAAGCGGTCAGTCTGCTTGACCACTGACAGTGACACCAACCTCTCACTGGTCATCCGTGGAGACGTCCGAGGATTATCGTCGTCTGCGGGCTAGTCTTTTTTTATCCCACTTTTCACTCGTCTGTCGCAAAGTATCCTAAACTTCATTGGTCTCTCCAGGGGGAATAACAATCATTGGTGCACGCAGTAGTTTATTTTTCATGTATTGCATTCGTGCTTTTATACGTGCGGTGGAACTATTTGTTTGTGTAATATATATTATTAATAATAAGTAATATTTTATATATTAGCTAGTTTCGATTTATCAATAGTTCACTACACGACTGTTAAGGATTGTTAGTCGTCCCTTTGCATTTTGGAAGATTATTGTTTATTGATTACTTTCTTTGATTATTACTTACTGGTTGTTATTTATTCGCCAATTATTTACTAAGTAATATACTTTGTTTATTACCCTAATAACAATAGACGATATTTTTTAAATAAAAGCTGCATCGTACCTCCCTCCAGAATGTTTTATTTGTGCATATTAAAATGTAAGTTTGCAAAAATAACAACCTATAATAAAATCAATCAACGGCTCGAATTTCCAGTGAGTTGTGTTCAATGTTCGCACGTGGCGTCCTCTATCGCCGTCCACCCGAACCCGTCACCCCTCCCCGCTATGGGATAAAAGCGTTCCCTCTGCATCCCACCCCATCCCATTCCCTGTCCGTCCCGCCGCCTCAAACGGCTGTCCACGGGCGCGACGTTAACCCAATTAGGAAATTAGCATCACGGAAACCTAATCACCGGGCGTCCACAATGGACTCGTGTCGCCCCACGTGCGCCATTGTTTCCACTCGTCTATTGTTTCCTGGTGCGACCGAGTACGACGCCATCTGTCGCCTTCAAGACGGCCTCGCTAGAGTCCTTCCACCGCGCCCTGTCAGCGCCAGCGAGTGGCGACTACACTCCGTCGCACGCGTGTCTGTCTGTCGGACGTGAAACACGTCACAACTATGCATTATCGGATTGGCGATAAAAGAACGGATTGTTTTACACGGATTATATATACTGATTATCATATATACTGATATGCTGATTATTACCCGTTTTTTTCTTCTAAATATTTTCGCTGTAAATAAAACAACTAGGTTTAAACTCCTTCTTCGGTTGAAACATATTAATTCGATTTTTTGATGTTGTAAAATATAATGAAGCATTCTCATCACGTCGACAAAACAGTAAACATGCAATATCAACACGATGTGTTAAAAGAAAGATGATGATGATTATAATGACAATGATAATAACATTATTGATTATGCTGATAAATAATGATATTAATAATATTTAAGTAATATTTTTAAAATAATAAATCAGGATAAAACAAATTCAGATACACGTGTAAGATGCATGTACCAAAACTACCATACTTAAATTACTAGCAATAATAGTTAACACATATAGTCTAGTGATTGTCCTAACTCGTGGCAGGAATCCCGTTTATGACGTTCCAAGTGAACCCAACACTCCTACAAACGGGAGCAAACGTTCTGTTGGTGACGTTTTAGATGCAACGTCGATTGAACAGACGCGGAAGCAGATTGCGTCACGATAATGGCGATGTGTGACGTAATGTTTCCCGTGTTACACCGCGACACGCGCTCGCTCGTAGGAGTAGTCGGGTTTGTCACCTCGGCTGAAAGCCGGCGTTTGGGGAATAATTAAGTAAACTTTCCATTGACACAGGCAATATAAGACCGATTACTGTCAACCGAACGCGTAACAGTGACAAAATATGTCGACCTATTTCATTAGCCTGACACGTGACAGATTGATCTGTCGTTAATATTGCATCCGTCTAAAATGTGTCATTGTTAAGCTTCCTTAAATAAATACTGCAGAATATCTTACATTTGCCAAACAAAAATGCCTATTATTTAAATTCAATGTGATATCAAACATAATATATTATTATAAAACATGACATTCCGGCAAACTGTTGACAATACCAACAATAAAACAACTAACTCTGAAAAGACTTGCAACAGAACGGGTAATTAAGTAAATAGTTTGTATTCATGGTAAAGTTAAGTTAAGGCTATAAGGAAACAACAAAACGGAAAATATATATTACGTAAACCGATCGTGATAAGAGGGCCTTCCAAAGGGTGTAGTAATTGTCGAACTCATACAACCACAATCTCCACTTGATATGGTGTGGCTCCCTCAATCCCCGCTACCATATACCTGTGCAGAGAGATTTAACGGAGACCTGCCGTAGTAACTGGTGGCAACAAAGTTGAGGGAAAAGTAATCATGTGATGTGTCCAAAAGGAGTCCCGTGATGTATATTACCGTACAACATGTACATTATAGTTGTGCATGCGCAAGTATGTTCACTTTATCCATTTTGCAACAGTTGTTAGTCAAACTTTTTATAGAATAAATGGTGGCCAAATACCACTCGGGGTGTAAAATACTATAGCAGTGTTTTCACATCGAGATCGGAATACTTAATATTGATTTGCTGCGGTGTTAATATTCTATGGGATCACTTTATTTGACATAATTGGTCAACATTCCTTGTGTATTAACAAAGCAAAGGCGTCAATTGGCTTTGTGAATCTGCCTATATGATATGTTCAATCTTGACCATTAAACAACGATTGGTTTATTGGTGGAGGAAAGAGAGGAACAAAAACAGACGAAGAAGAAAATGAAGAAGAAGAAACTAATACTAAAAAAAATAATAACGATAATAATTAAACAAAAAAGTAGAGAATGAATAATAAAAAGGCAGTATACAAAAAGCCAAATGTATGAAATGTATGAATATTATCACCATTAAAATATCTTCTCGCAGTGGAAGTTTACAAAGACCTTCTGTAATTCTCCGTCCTGTGTCGAGTGTGGTCAACGACGGCCATTGTCGTCGGAAAGCGACCAAGTGTCTCATGTCAATCTGGTCTTGACTCGCGCCCCTCCACACCACCCTTCTCCGCGCGTCACGGGGTATTATATTTAACCCCGACAATCACTTACGACTGACCGGAGTGGGTAGGGTGTTTACCCTCTCCGTCCACCCCTCCAACCCTATTGTGCGCTGACTATCGCCCAGGTGCACGGCCATACATCACCCGGGGCTTGACGGGGGCCCTCGAGGAGGGAGTGACGTCACGGCGTCCCGGCGACGTCCGACGACGTCCGGGGAGGTCCTCGGGTTTCCGCCAGGCACTTGTCCCGTCTGGCGTCCTAATGTCCGTGCGGAGGGACACGGCACGAGTCGCCGGGGACGGGTTGTTAATTTACCTCACGGTCCGTGGCGTGTGAATGAAGTGGCAGCGATATTGAGAGCAATTTCATTGACAGCGATAATCTAATTTTGAGGATTTCTACGGCCAGTTTTGTATAATTGTTTATATTTATAAAATCCCCTAAGTATGAAAAACACATACATGCCGGTTACTAGAGGGTTCTCTGTGTGGTTTGAATACATGGTATATTGGTGTGTGTGTGTGTGTGTGTGTGTGTGTGTGTGTGTGTGTGTGTGTATGTGCGCGCGCGCGTGTGTGTGATTTTTATGTCAGATTGAAAGGACAAACATTTATACAACTCGTTTACATAAAATGCAGAATAAAAAATTACGAACTGTAATAAAATTTTATTCGTAGCGTGGAAATCAAAAAATAGTAATCAAAGCCACGCTGCCGCGGGCTTGTTTTGGACGGAGAACAAGTGCTGGAGCGATTAAACGTCTCGTTACGATGACTTATGCAAAACAGGATCGTAACACGTCGAGCATTTGCATTGTTCTCAAACGCTTAACAAAATTCATTTTCGTGCTGCTTCGACGCATTGTCAATTGACGCGCCACGTTTGGTCGTTAAAGACGGACAGCGTTGGTGACAGGCCGGCCTTCAGGGATCGGGTGGAGTCGCAAAAAGTCAATAAAAACAGAGGGTCTATCTAAGCAAGTAAACATATATGTATGTATGTATGTATGTATGTATGTATGTATGTATGTATGTATGTATGTATGTATGTATGTATGTATGTATGTATGTATGTATGCATGTATGCATGTATGCATGTATGCATGTATGCATGTATGCATGTATGCATGTATGCATGTATGCATGTATGCATGTATGCATGTATGCATGTATGCATGTATGCATGTATGTATGTATGTATGCATGTATGCATGTATGTATGTATGTATGTATGTATGTATGTATGTATGTATGTATGCATGCATGTATGTATGCATGTATGCATGTATGCATGTATGCATGTATGTATGCATGTATGTATGTATGCATGTATGTATGTATGTGTGTGTGTGTGTGTGTGTGTGTGTGTGTGTGTGTGTGTGTGTGTGTATGTGTGTGTGTGTGTGTGTGTGTGTGTGTGTGTGTGTGTGTGTGTGTGTGTGTATGTATGTGTGTATGTATGTATGTATGTATGTATGTATGTATGTATGTATGTATGCATGTATGCATGTATGTATGTATGTATGTATGTATGTATGCATGTATGTATGTATGCATGTATGTATGTATGCATGTATGTATGTATGCATGCATGTATGCATGCATGCATGCATGCATGCATGCATGCATGTATGTATGTATGCATGTATGTATGTATGTATGTATGTATGTATGTATGTATGTATGTACGTATGTATGTATGTACGTACGTATGTATGTACGTATGTACGTATGTACGTATGTACGTATGTACGTATGTACGTATGTACGTATGTACGTATGTACGTATGTACGTATGTACGTATGTACGTACGTATGTATGTATGTATGTATGTATGTATGTATGTATGTATGTATGTATGTATGTATGTATGTATGTATGTTACAATAACACACGGTGCCCAGTTAATCCTTTATCAAACGAGTCATGTTAAGCATTCAGTCACGCAACATTTACTACGCGAAAGCTTTAACATACGTCCACCATTGAATTATTCAACTCCGTGAAATTATCAACAGCTAAGTGAAATAAAACAATGCCCCATTTGTAAAGGGAGGTGTCTCTTGGTAGCTCCTAAACTGGTTATGCAGTAATAATGGCATATTTACAACAACAAAACAAAGCATGTTACAATGTTTACTTCATGACTACTCCTAAAACGGGACTTCAGTACTAAACTTGAACTTCCGTTAACTCTGAACTATTCTTGTAACGATAATTGTCCAAAATTGTAGAGAAAGTCTAGCCAATAAAACAAGCCCACATTCTGCGGTAGGCTACGGCTAGGGGACTATTCATTTGGGAAGGAGATTTACCTTATTGTGAAATACGCGCTCGAGCGTGCGTGCTAGTGCGAATATACGATATACTGAGTGAAACTCGTTCTCCTGCAAGACGACCCATACAGTATACGACACTGCACAATGACCACGACTAACCGACCTGATCATAACATATTTAACTTACGTAGGTGTAACTGTTTTACGTGTTACCGCTAACATACAATGCTCAAGACAGGTCACTTGCTGTAGACCACTGTACAGTGAGTGGTTAGTGAATGTTCCCTTTCTACTAGTGATCATTCTTTTATGAAAAATTTGGTAAGTTTTATCACTTTTGAGCAATATTCTCCGCTCCGGCACGGAACTATTGCCGACCAACGTTCTCTTTATCCGATAAAAGTGTTCCTTCTGGTCCCGTTACTAAATTGTGCTACGCGGATAAATATATGTTTTGATGCCTGAAGGTTTCTCTTAATGTTTCATGACTGAACTTATTATTTGCAATTTCGGGCTATTGGCTCTCAGTGAGATAATAGTAAGACGCACTACAAGAAAATATGTCTAAATGACACGATGCAAAATATGTAAAATCTAAAAATGCCCCATATTTTGTAACATATTACTACATAAACGAAAAGATCCATACGCAACACGTATATCAGTACGTAACACGTGTATCACTACGTAACACGTATGCCAGTACGTAACACGTATATCACTACGTAACACGTATGCCAGTACGTAACACGTGTATCAGTACGTAACACGTGTGTCAGTACGTAACACATGTATCAGTATGAAGAATCAATATCAGTACGTAACACGTATACCAATACGTAACACATGTCTCACTACGTGACACGTGGATCAGTACGTATCACGTGTATCAGTATGTAACACATGTATCAGTATGAAGAATCAGTAGAAGAGAGTTCAAGACACACTGGTGAGATATTTGTAAAATATGAATAGCTATTGTTTGTTCTTCTTTTACAGCGTACTGCGAGTTTTGTTTCCTACACGCACGTGCAGATACTTATTTGTCGGTTATTAGAAAAATAACTGAAGTCCCCCATCCATTTGTCCATTAGCCACGGGTAAACGAACGCATTGAGCTGGTGTTTTATCGTGGCATCTTTATGCATCCACTCTCGCCTTGTTATAGACATTTTACGACGTTCTCGCAACGTTCAGAGTACCGTTATCCGGCGCCGATAAATGACTCGTCGTAAAACACAAAGCATATTCCACAACGCCGTCGGAACAGCGATCATTGCGGCGGTCCGACGATGGTTTTTTCACGCCAGACGGCGCTGAGCTCAACGAGGCGGTGTCTGGGGCGGGCCGGGCTGGTTACGACGCGCGGCAGAACACACTTGCCAGAGTCGTAAACACGGCGGGGAAACACCCCTGCTGATTCAATATATGCTCGGCCGCTAATTCCCAACGTAACAACAAAGTAGAACCTAGTAAATACCACCAGCTAATCACCAGCGATTTTATCTTGGTTTTCCGGGTAGATACAAAACATCCACCAGATTCGTTTTTATATATTTTTAATATAAATATCGGTACGCACCTAACGTCAATATAATAAAAGTTGGTACACATTTTCCATTGAATTTATTTAACTTCTGTTCGAATGAGAACTTTTGGATAATAAATAATAATAATGCTCTTGATAATTCTTCCGATATTTCTTTTCGCAGATGTTAGGTGTTTTTCATTGCGACTGGAACGTTAACATATTGTGATTAGACTATTTTGTGATGATGGTTTCGTGTACATACGCTACTACTTTGACCAACTAAAAGGCGCGTGACAGGTGATAATAATATTGATAATTGAAATTGATGGAAGATGCCGGAGATAAGCCAGGTACGATGATAGTACTAAACGGAACGCAGATCAAACGAACCAATAATTGAAGAGTGTAAACGAAAGTGATAATGGTTCGGTTATTAACGTAAGAACACGCGAGATAAGATCGAAACTGCAAAATTACCCTGCCAGAACAGAAAAGAACTCGCTGACAGCTTGATGGGCCGAAGGCAACGACCTGACCACCAATAGAAGGACACGGAATGTTCGTCATCAACGGAGACACAAATACGTCGACAGATTGGGTGGCCCGAGGGACACCGTCACGGTCCAGTGGGTCGTGTAGGTGTTACGTTGTCAGGTGTATTTAAAGATATGAAGTATGGTCTTTTTTGCATGGTCATCGTTAAATGCAGCCATCTATTTCCTGGACGGTTGCCGCTCTTGGATCGCCATCCACGGAGTCTGCGCGATGCCGTTTTGATTGCCTCGTCACAATGCACGCAGTATCCAAGGCTTGGGAATACCTGTCCATGTGTAGGCCTATGCGTCAGTTGGCTCGGCTCTATCGGCCTACTATTGTAGTTAACTATACTCCCTCCCGCAAGGGTAACTCCAACATCAGAATAAACCGAAGAACAATAATAATACAGAAGTAGAAATTGGACAAGAAAAACACAAATGAAAAGACGCAGAAGAATCGGTATATCATCGCTAGAAGAAGATGGAGGAAAAGAAGAAAAATAAGGAGAATAATAAGTAAGAGAAAGAAGAAGAAAAGGAAGAAGAAGAAAACGAACAAGATTAAGAGGAAGAAGCGGACCACTACTATCTTAGATGAAAAATTTTCATTTACAAAGCATGTTACAGCCGTGCAGAAAAAGTCTCAGCAGCGACTGCACGTTCTTCGAAAGTTACGAGCTTTCTACGTTGATCCACTACTTCTTCTACGTCTTTACCGTAGCATAATTGAGCCTCTCATAACCTACTGCAGCATTTGTTACTACCCTGCTCTTTCGGAGAAAAACCGTAACAGGCTTCTGAAAATCTCACACGTTTCCGCCAAGATCATTGGCTTACCTACACCAATGCTCTCCGAAATAATCGACCATGCAATTTTGAAGAAAGCTCGTGCTGTCGCTACTGAGTCTGATCACCCGCTCTCTACGTTCTTCCATGTATTTCCGTCTCAAAGGAGATACCGTTGTATAAAATGTAAAACATCTCGCTATAGCAGGAGTTTTGTGCCTGTGGCCATTAGAATGTTGAATGCTAAATGATTCATATTGCTGTCAACCGGTTGAACTGTTCTTATAGTGGATACATCTGGAATTAACTTGCATTTTGTTGTGACCATCCCATATATTGTAGATCATGAGTTGTACAATGCATATCCTTTTTAAGGACAATAAAGTGATTGATTGATTGATTGACTACGACGAGGCGACCAGCACCATCAGCAACATCTACATAACCCGATGATGCCGTGGTACACGCCACTAACAAACAGCGCCGCCACTTTCGCTCACCCCCCATCCACCCGCCCCCCCTCGCTGACTGACGAGCATAAGCTTCACGAATCACCAAATATTCGTTACTTATAGTCTAAACCGCTTCGCGAAATTAAGTAATTGTTTCGCGTAGGCTTTACAGGCTTAAGTCAGCGTCGTATCGTCGTCTGCCTATATTTGTCCAGATTAGCGGCGTTAATCTCATCGGACGCGGACAGATGGCAGTGCGCAGACAGACAGCCGTGTAATTGTCTAAGACCGTCGCCACCGCCGCCAACAAGCGATTTTGATCCACTCGTTCGACGTTGACGAGCGAACCCACTGCACGTGCGCAAGCGGCGCGCGTCGCACGTGACCGCGTCACGTGGTATTTTCGTTTCAAATTGACAAATGACCGTTGTTGTTTATTTATAAGCGCACGCGCTGTGCGGCGTGTTTTCTCATTCGGGGCGGACAATTGAGCTGCTTGGATTAAGAGTGACATCGTGACAAATCGGTGGAATATTACAAACGCGTTGATCAACATGACAACGGGGTTGTGGCCATTACTTTGTTTTATTAAAAAAACTCACTCTAAATGCAATATATGAAAATGCATATGTGTGCGTTGGCGTAAGGTCGTTTGAAATTGTAAAAAATGAAAAAATTGTTTATTTAAATTTTTTTTTTTTATTTTATTATTTTTATAATAAAAATTACTCCACAATGAATACACAATGTAAAAAACTATGTTCTTTATTCATTTTCAGCCGTGTTTGTAAACGTGTGGTTAGATGTTGTATAATAATTGACGTGTAAATATTATGTTTTAACCATTCTATTCAATAGAAAGAACAGTGTCCTTATATGTATATACGCCCTGTAATCATCTTTTACATTTGCGTCACTTGGAGACAGACACGTCTCAATGTATCACTGCAATATACCTAAATACGTTTCTTATTCTCATTAAATTTCATAATCAAAACTGCTCCATGTAATACCTGTATGCCGGTACCCGGATGTGCGACAAGTGTAGGACTCAGTCATTTTAAAAGAACACCGTCTGATTTGTTTATTATAAACCGTGCCAATTATAGAATCACAAATGTTCCATCCGACATCGTAACCGTGTAGA
>OZ024854.1:31991760-32006760 GCA_964017155.1 Oasisia sp. SBJ-2009
TGACAGTTCCACAAACACGACGCCTGCGCCATACAGACACGCGCCGGGCCCCGCAACTCAGCGAGTGTGTCACGATTAGCCATCAGCCCCAAGGCCAGATCGAGGCGATAAGTCACGTGCACCATCCGACCCAGCCGGCAGTTGGAAGTCTTTTCATGTGCGATTAATTACGGTGATCATGTCCCCGCGCCGTCCACACACCTTGTTATCGTCGGTCGGGGGTGACTGGCCCCGCCACCTGGTGGCGGGAGCACACCGGAAGCTGGGCGGCGGGTCGCGGCCGCCGGCGGCAAAAATGAAAAGCCGTCCACGTGCCGTCGACAGTCACGTGACGGGGTTCATGAATTGTTAAATTAACTGCTAAATTAATCACCACCTGGTAGGACGTTGGCGGTCAACCATCTCGCGTGCGTCCGTTGACGCGAATCGCCGCGACTGACGCTAAAATCGTCATCAATTCGTGATCATCGACGCGTTCTTGTTTGCTTTAATTGAACATTTTAATAAAATTGCTAACCACGCGCCGATTGTAACCTGATTGGGCGGAATCAGCGGCTTTTTCACCCATCACCATTGAATATGTATATTTAATGAAAAATCGTTTCTAATTAGCCTGGCCAAAACCGCGCTGGTTTTGTCGTGGCGACACCAACGGTCGCGGACGCAGTATCGACAAAGGTTTGTGGAAATTAATGACGTCAATTAATGACGGATTCGTGATTGAGAGAGAATAGCCGGCTGGCATCTCTCTTGTCGAGGCTAAATGATCACAGAATGACTCAGTCGCTGACTGGTTAACAGCGATAATCCAATGAACTCGATGGTCGCTGAAGTGGCAAGTGTGGACGCCACCGTGTCTTTGTGTCCGTCTGTTGGGTCGCTCGGTTCATTTTAGACGTCGATTTCGAGGGTCTTCGAGAGCGCCGCCTGCTGTGCAAGCATGGAACCTCACGCGTCATGGCCAATTTCACGTCACCGCGATAGCTCGTTCGAGTCCACCGGCGGAAAATCGCTTCCGTCCAGGAGATAATCGCGGCACGAAGGTGGACTTGAACTAATAATGTGTTTGTCCATTTTTTCATTGTGTCAATTTTATTTAAATTAATCAATTATTGTCCAATGGTGTAGGCGCATGATTCAATTATAAATAAGAATATGTATTGTCATAGTCGACAAGATGTTACATAATATAAATATTAGTATACTCCGATATATGCGATCTATTGAATAATCCATAAGAACAATCACTCTTGGGATCGTAATAGCTAAACACTGACAATGACGTTACGTCACGTTATGATGTAATATGTTAATCTATGTACGTAATTCTTTAAACTGTACAACCAGATTATATAAGCAATGATAAAACAACTCCATATTGGAAAATTAATATAACCGCCAATGTACGGACAAGTGTAACTCAGGTAGACGCGTGATGCATGCATGCATGCATGCCTACAACACTACAGCAAACGTCACATGTCACCGAGATGACAACACCGATCAAGTTGTCGTATTATAGTCTCCCACACGCGCCGCGTACGAACCTAAACCTATAATTCCCGGATCATCCCGACTGATTAATACGCCGCGTCCCGGCGGGACCCCGATGGGCCGGGACGCTGGCAAGGCGAGACGGGGAATACCTTCCCGGTCCCGCTGCGCTGTAACCCCGCCAGCCGCCCCCCGACGTTCCTTGCCCGACGGAGTGTGCCACACGGCTAATTTCGACCCGACGCACAATGCGCGGGTAAATACCCCGGGTCGCGTGTCACCAGGGCCGGGCGGGGACCCAGGCACCCCGGGGCGCGCTCGAGTGGACGCGAGGATTGTCTGTTCTGTTCTGTTCGTCCTCCGCAGACGATGATCGATGGTAGCGCCATTCAACGGACTCGTCTCGTCGCACCTGGCGGCCACAGCGCCACCCAGGTGGACGCGCTGAACACACGTCATGTCGTCATCACGTCTGACGTGTGTCGGCCGAGGTGGCACGGAAGTAATGTCAGGGAGATCATCTGATAGTTGTTATCCTAACCATTCACTGCGTAGACTACGGCGTGGACTGACACTTCCGGCGGTATTCGGGTAAATATTTCCGCGCACAGATACGGCGAATGAATACAGTGAACGAACCATTCAAACGACGCTTACAGATAGTATGCGTAATCTAAAATCATCGCGTGTAGAAGATGCACAATGTCATTCTGCGTATCTGTAGATTAATCAAGATACTCCTGACACGCGCCCGGCTAACACGGGGGTAGAGAGTACGGGCGTTGTCGTTCCGGTTCAGTGAGTAGTTGACAACCTCGGGGTAAATACACAGATCATTGTTCACCTGGATAATTACCCTCTCTTCAACTCATCGCAGTTCGCGAAGCATAAACACCCCGAGGCCGTGACGCGGCACCGCCGAGGTTACGCGGCTAACTGCGGCAGACCAACAGCTCGCCACGGGCAGACATGGTGAATGTAATTAAATACAAATGATCGCCACATATAAATGAATATTGGTTTTAATAACAGCTAAATTAATTAAACACAAACAACAGCCTAACATGATAAATGGAAGAAACTTTATGTTAGAATATCAATTGAGAGAGATGCGGTAGAGGTTGTGTTAGCAGTTCCGGTTTGGATAGTCTATATAGTATATACATGGCTTGTTAACATTGAGGGTTGTGTGCACCTCACGAATCGGAAGATCTTGTTAATTGCGATACGGTTTCAGTAACTTATAATTCAGGAGTTGCGATTGTGTAACGACAACACGAGAGAAATGTCGGAACTTGTAAAACCGTCATATTCCAGCAGCAACGGCATAACTGTATACAAAGACATGGAATCAGGTAAATTGAAAACTAATGCAGGAAGACAGATTCACTACTTTATTTTACTTTTCCTCTTCGTCCCTGGTGGGACATATGGCCACAACAATCTTTCGCCACAAAGTTCTGTCCTCGGCTGAGGCCTGAGCCTCACCCTACGATAACCCCATCTCTCTCAGCTCGGCCATCACTGTTTGTCGCCACGTCATCTTTGGCCGTCCTCGCTTCTTTTTTCCAGGTGGTGTCCATCTCAGTGCCACTTTGGGGATGCTATCTCCGGGCATTCGCAGGACGTGTCCTAGCCATCTCAGCCGTCGGCGTTTGATTTCGAGGACAGCACTGTTGCAGCCCGTTTTCTTGTAGGAGTCCACGTTGGAAATCTTGTTTGGCCAGAATATTCGGCAGATCTTTCTCAGACATCCATTGTGGAACGCATCGATCTTTGCCATGTCCCCTTTAACCACTCGCCAGCACTCTGAGCCATACAGTAGGATGGACTTCAGACAGATTCACGTTTGCCAATAAAACACAACGAAATCAGCGCCGCGTGTAGCGTGTCAATTCGCTAGGGGGCGTGTCATTCACCAGGGGGCGTGGCATTACGCAGTCGAGCTGATACGTGACAGCAGAGATTATCTCGTGACAACAACGTGAAATCGCAGCACAAAGAGTAATTCTATCAATGTTCAAACATAAAAAAGAAAGCCAACATCTCTGTCCTAATGAATCGCATGCATTTCTTTAATGGGTCGCATTTATTGGCCTCTGAAGCGCTGTCATTAATGCATATACGTTTATGTGAACTCACAAATGCCCTTCGTGAATCTAGATCGTTGAAATTAAAATATGCAGTGCGTAAATAATTAAAGTAATGGGCGCAGTTATATAAAAAATAGCTTGTATACTTCTTTAAATGTCACACAATTTCACGTAGACGGCTGAGCAAGTGCGATTTCTGGCAAAAATATTGCCCTAACAACTAGGCCGGTGATCAGTTACAATTTATTAATGAACGTAGGCTGTAAACATTTGGGGTCGACTTCAGATGTCTGATATAGATATATATGACAGCCTCGTTTCCCCTGGCAACGCCAGGTGTCTCGACCAGTACGCTATATTAATCTACCATTTATCGATCGTGGCAGCGTGTGTGCTACATTTATAGACCATTTTAGAGCGTTTAGAAACAATGGGCAAGAGTTACGAAATGAGCAACCGGTCTTGCCAGGCATAACTGTTCCTGGAGCGTCGGTCACTATTCAATGACCATCTGTAAGGGGTACGCGTTACATGTGTGGCACGTCACGTAACCCCGCCCCCTTACCCCCCCCCCCCCCCGTCCACGCCCCCTACCCCGGGGTTCGCCAGCTGCCGGCATTATGTGGCCCGTATATAGCTGTTCCTGGCTGACATCTGAATGACCATTCTGTCAAAGAATATTTGAGTTATTCCTATATATAGCAATATTATATATTGGTTTTGAGAAGGAATGCTGCCGTTAATGCGCCATTAACTCGTCCATAAAGAATGCACATCTCCTCGATACTAAACGTATATGAATCGATAGGATCCAAAAGAGACTGTTCTTGGGTACCACCAACAATGCGAAGTACAGGTAATACACATAGCCAATATATATATTGATAACCATATTCGCACTGTTAGCTTATGTGCACTCAGTAGGTTATTTGTAATACATGTACAGTTATCTTTCTCGTCGAGAAAGAGAACGTTCTTCTTTAATCAAATCTGTACATCTGTTTTAATTACCTCAACTACACAAATGCCAATATATATATATATATATATATATATATATATATATATATATATATATATATATATATATATATATATATATATATATATATATATTCGTCATCTATTTAGTACTATGTGAATATTAGAAATATTTAGCGTTCCAGTACCCACCATTAAGGATGCCCAAGGGCAAGCATCGGATATTAGTGACTGGTATGCCATGTATGTATGTAACACTATTTCTAGAGCATCAGCTAAGTAGCGGGTTTTTTCCTAATGACACGATGTCACGATTTAGTCTATGTTAGTCCGCATTGCTTGGGTAAATAGAAACGCTTAATTGGTATAATTATGTAGTGTTTATTATGACAACAGTGACAGCAATTTGTGAGTCATCTGGTTACTCACGGTATCCAGGTCAAGCAAATCAAATATAACTGTGGTGTGATACGATATATTTAATTCACATACAAACAGATGTCAGCATACTTAATTAAATAATGATAAATCGATTCGTCTACCTGTCAACAGTGATTGATAGTCTACTGCGACCTGGCCTACTATACGTGTACGCGCATTCACGCACGTGTAGTAGTTTTGTCTACACATAATGATCAAATTATACTCCATGCTGCATACGCAACTACAGTCGACAGGTAATCAAGAATTATTGTTTTACTATAATATGTAATAATAATGTAATATTATTATTGAAAATCTGCCATACAAAGGGAATATTATATGAAGAAAACATACCGGTCATGTGAAATCAAAGGGCACGCTAATCGCACCGATTCTGACCAGCTGTGTGAGAGTAAATAAGTAGTGGTCAGACACTAAGACCAACGGCCGCATCCAACACAGCGATGGTCAACGGTTGGACCGATCAAATGGCCATAAATAAGATATGGCCGACAAAAGACATCGCAGATGCCCGCGCGTGGAACTAATCAACACTTCCGCGATTGCCTCGTTCGGGACACGGCTCCGATCACCGCGTCGACGGTCTCTCTCTCCCCAGTGAGTCGCGTGTCTAAAATCGAGATATTTTCATTGCCGTCCGAAATCCGATTTTCGCTCGCTACGCAGCGGCCATCTGTTTGCCGTGTGACGTCATCATGTGGTGGCGCCAGCCTAATCCAGTAATCCCGTTCCGACGTAACAACTAATTGCTCTATTGCCTGCGACTGCCCCGTCGGGGAAACGGTAGGATCAGGGATGATTAAATTTGGGGCGGGATACCGGGAGTCGGCAGGTATCCCCGACTGCGGATATTCCCCCTGGGACGACGGCCCGTCAGGTCGTGGCGTTTCGCTCCACGACTGACCGACACCTGATCTAAGAATAACTCGTCGTCATGCGGCGTGTCATCGCGCGAGAACAACGCGAGATGTCGGGGAAGTCTATTCGTAGTGTACGCATACGTTTGCCAGATACCTGGGAAATATTTTTTAATTCGGGAGACAAGAAGATGTCGCTGTAGAAAAGGATATGATCCAAAATCAATACCCGCTGATTTAGCTCAAACAACATCGATACTGATTAATTTCGTTAGTGTATAATACACATATGCGCGCATGCGCTCGCACGCACACACAGACACACACACACGCACGCACGCACGCACACACGCACGCACGCACGCACGCACGCACGCACGCACACACACACACACACACACACACACACACACACACACACACACACACACATTACAACTCGCCGCATATTCGCACACTCGTACACATGCAAACACGCACGCACGCTTGTTTGAATAGGGTTAGCATAGATTTAGTAAAACAAAGTCAAATAGAAAAAGTAAAGTAAGTGTTATAATTATGTAGTGAGGTATGTACGTACTTAAGATTTTACGCTTTAGACCTACGCTTAGTTCGCTATATAATCGAAAACCATTTTTAGACGTCTATATAGGAATCATTCAGCCACCCACCAATGCCTGCACAATGAAGATACATAATAACATTATACTATCTACATCGTAACGCTATATACGATCTGTTTTATCGTCAGTCCACCATTGTCGTAGTTATGCAATACCTAGCGTGTGCGTTACACACTAAACCTATCCGACTCTACTATGATACGTGAAAACATGCACGGTCGGATTAAATGTTGCCGCGAACCGAGAGAGGAATCAGTTGATTAATGAAACATCTCCCGCGTGCGTGGCGAGAAGGCGAATTACCGTGGCCCGTGGGAATCCGTTCCGGTCGACTGCACAAGATAATGTTTATATTGCACATCAGAGAAATCGATGCTACGTTTGACAGGCGCCTGCTAGCGATTGTGCATTATGTATGACATCCCTTGAAGCGCAGGCAAGTTTCCAAACTCACATCATAAAAAGTTAAAATTTCCGCGAAGTGATCTTTTGTGCTCTTTTCAATCAACGCTGAGGTAATAACGTAAAAACGACATCACTCGATAAAAAGCGACGATTGTATTTTGACAGACATGCCGGTTGCTAGTAAGTCTTCTATTGCATAGACAGATCAGAGATTAACCCAGGCAAAATCCATGAAAAAGGACGAACATTTCGATTGTAATATTACTATTGGAAAAGTTCACGACATATAATTGTGTATTATATTAATTTTTAGTTATGTTTTGCTTTCGTTCACGAATTGTGTGTAATTCGTGATGAAATACAAGGAAGAATATTAAATCGCAATAGTGAAGCGTAGCATGTTAGCAATGTTCCGTGGCAATAATCGAACACACGCTGTTATGGAATAGACAAGCCGAAGAACAAGCGGACAACTGATAGAGATCGAATAAGCAACATAGCGGGCAACGACACATCTGACTGTCGGACATGAAAGTGGCACATTAACTTGTTACGCAGATCTCGCTAAGCACAACAGACACCGTTCGATCCGGGACCCGTGACGTCACCGCAGGAACTAAACGTTTCCCGTCGGGTGTCGAGTGTTCCATCGGCCACCCGGCGACTCGCCTCGGTCAAACACCGCGACGCCATCAGCAGTCCGCCACCTCGGACACACTTGCCCCACTTTGATTCCAGACGCCCGTGATTGTCCAATAAAATCCCGCCTGCCCCCCGCGCCGCGCAGGCGCTGTGGCGTGCCGCGAGGGGGCAGGCCGCGCGCCGAATCAAAGAACCGATATATCAATTAGGGATCGGATCAAAGATAATCGAATATAATCACCTGCCTTTGCGCGCGCCCGCGACAGGTGCTCGACTCAATCGGGCGTCTAATTGCCCCGTTGTCCGCGTCACCGTTGATGGACCAACCCCGTCCCGTCACACTCCACTGACTTCTCTGGCGCCCGGGCAAATGGGATCGGGAGGCGGGCGGCACGGCGCTTTGAAGCGTCGGCACAAAGCCGGGGGATTAAACATGGCGCAAACAAAACAAACAATCGACGGGCTGAGTACGCCTAATCAGCTCCCGAGTAACTCGCTCGCGTCGCGCTTTCATCTTGTCACAGAGATAAACCGGGGTAAAAGCCCCCGAGAGCTAATTACGCGGCTTAGAGCATTGGGGTACTTTAGTTGCGACGGGGGCAATATAGGTTATAGTATTTTGCGGGCACTTTGCGATGTCCTCGCAATCACAACAGGATGTGTGACAGCTTTAAAATTGAGACAGATGTGGTTTTGCCAATAATTGAACATGAACAATATAAATACATATATAAAATATATCTGCTGATATATTATGTATTTTGTTTTACAATTGTTAATATGAAGTGAAGTTGCGCATGGCCACTGCGGGTAAATGACACCTTGTTAGCAGCATGACATAAAACCCTATTTCCCAAGGGTGTCATTAACGCTATGAAACAATACACATATATCAATACCCCCAGGGTATACTGAATAACATATTAGTAACTGACACTGTATATATATATATGATACGTGTTGTTCCACTTGCATATTCAGATATATAGTACAGATTAAAAAAATTGTCACACTCGAATGAGGTTACGCGCTCCGTTCATTCCTAGAAAGAGACTAGTCATTAAACACTGCAGGGTATTTCAATTATTCAGCAACGTATCCATTCACCACCAACGGAATAGTTTCGAATCGGAATGGGAGTATTGCGATGACATCAACCATACAGCGCTGGCCAGGCACCCGTGGGAAATGCACGCCCCCCACTAAGGATAGCACCCCATTTGTGTGGAAACGACGCGAGCGACACAGTAGCTGTTCAGCCACGCATGACGCCGGAATCAGCCACGTGGAACGGGAACGCACAACGAGTGGAATTCTTGCGGTGTAATTGCGAGTTTGCTATGGCGCCATCGCATCACCGTGACTGGACATCGAGTGACCATCGACGTTAATGTTGAACATCAGCGACGCGTCAAGATCTTGGCAACGACCAGCGCCTAATTTTGTATGCTAATTGCTCCACTCGTTCGTTGCCATGTTGCAAGATTCCAGTTCGAATCTCAGTAACATTAATAGTGCCTGGCCACATATTTAACATCGACGCTATTGTTTATTTACAATATTTAATCCAACAAGTTCATAGTTAGTTTCATTTTACACGCTTTTATAAATACTATTTAGTGTTCGCATGTATAGTATGTTTACAAATCCCCACCGAATGCCTACGTTCACTTTCCTCAACTGACTGTGTTGGATTTCCCATAATTGGTTCGATAATTCCCATTACAATATGTCACACATTTCAGCCAGTCAGACTTCGATCCTTTGTATATATTTCTGGCACAGTCTCTAAAGTGATGCAGTAGTCTATCTTTTGCTATACTATGAAGTCCTTGTGTATAAGAACATATTACTTTGGAGTCGATTTATTTCTCTTATTCACCTTTCAGTGAGAAATATCGGGTGCACTGAATAACAACGTCAAGTAATTATCAATTCTCCATATCGAAAATCAGCACTTCATAGAATACATTTATCGCATACTGTGAAAGCTTTAAAAGCAACTGTACAAACTTCTAAATGTGTTACACTTTGGTTCTCTGTGATAATATCGACTTACACAATACTCAGCAAAACTCGCCTACTCTGGTGTAACACACGACTATCGAACATCAGCACTTCACAAACTAAATGTAACGCATACTATATACAGATTTAAAATCAAATATACAAACTTCTACTACATGTTTTTCGCTTCCGTGCTGTGTAATAATAACGACTTACACAATACTCAACCAAACACGCCGATTCTGGTGTAACACACGACTAGTAAAAAAATACGGCAAAACCGTTAACACAAGACGAGCGCCACGAGTACTTTGTCTGAGAAGTTCTTTCAACTTTCCCCCCGCCGGCGACGCAGAGTAATCCTTGTGTTTTGTAGTACGACACCTGCCACGTCGGCGATAGGATCCCGAAGGAAATCGACAGGTGTGCGTCGCGAGATACGATCGACACCGAGGAGACGTCTGAAAAGGCACGCGACCATCCGGCAAGTTACCGCGACGCTGCTCGATACGAGGCCGATGAATGGCGCTTGTCATGTATTGCAAAACTACGTCGGACACTGATAGACGTGGCCACGTGTCGTCTGTCAAAAGAGTCACGCGGCGGTTGGTTTTAAAAAGTAATTACCGTTCGGTTTTCAAATTTTGTGAGAGCGTTTTCAGCAGTCGCGATCGCTCGGTCTTAGAGCGCTGTGTCCACAGAAACGGCTTCACCACTTGCGAACACATTTTGCAGATATGGATTGTCTTTTCTGTGATCATCGTGACAGTTATGGGCGATGAAGATCGCCAGTTAATTGTGGAGAGAGATAGTTGACACATAGGAAGTTTAAGCTGATTCTGAATATATGACGCAAGTGAAAGTCCAGCAAGCGTACGATGACACAAATGACAAATAACCACGAAATATGTATTGGGAATAGGGCACAGATCGAACATAAAAACACACCGGTGTCACTTAGGGATTTTGACACATGCGTCCGGGACAAAGTACGCACATTGAAGATTAATCATCATTGTTCACATTCCGTCCTCCGTCGACTGCGCTAACGATGGCTATGCTGTATCTTTAGTGGCCACATCGATTGATGATGCCTTCATGTTTGCAAGCACAACTAATGTTACACATAAAAATGGAGGGAGCAATTCTTTATATATCATAATTTACACTGCCGACAACTGCAAACCTGCATAATGTCATATTACATATATTAATATTGCTAATATAAAATCAATACTTACATAATGATTTCTTCGGTTTTGCCTTGTGAATAGTGTTGAAGGCCTGGACAACTCGTGTGATCTCGTCTGGTCGGATTCACGGCCTGCGATGCCGCTACAATTTTTAATATCCGCACTGCTTCTGTGGAACACGGGAGAACGCCCGACGCTGTGTCTATATTAACCCCGGCCATGCAGTGCCGCGTCTTTTATACCGGTTTTAGGCGAGGGGCGTGGGTCAACGCACGCGCTATTGTTATGTAGATGCGCGTGTCAGTCTGCGGCACGAGCCGGGCGCGCGCGCTCTGTCCCGGGGCAGCCAATCAGCGGGCCGCGGTCGCGCGCTACGCCGCAGCGCGTGCCGCTCGCTGCACCAGCACCATCTACCGGAAGGTGCCTCGCTTCGACGCGCGACCACTTTGTTGACGGTTTTCTTTTGTGCGTGTCGATTGCTTGTTTTGCTGAAGTTTGCAGCCGGGCATATTTGAAGGAAGACCGGATACTGTGCGATCGGGACAGGGGCGCGTGCTGTTATCACCGTCAACGGAAGTGACCCGCGATTCAGACTCGCACCTCGGCTTATCCAAGTGCGTCTAGGCTGGTGGTAGAGGCGGGTGGTAGTAGTTAGATAACAAAATGCCAAAATAAGGAGTAACATAAAATATTCGTGCAAAATTGCAAAAAAGTAATTTTTTATATGTGTAATGCATTCATGTATTCATGTATTCATGTATTCATGTATTCATGTATTCATGTATTCATGTATTCATGTATTCATGTATTCATGTATTCATGTATTCATGTATTCATGTATTCATGTATTCATGTATTCATGTATTCATGTATTCATGTATTCATGTATTCATGTATTCATGTATTCATGTATTCATGTATTCATGTATTCATTCATGTATTCATTCATGTATTCATGTATTCATGTATTCATTCATTCATTCATTCATTCATTCATTCATTCATTCATTCATTCATTCATTCATTCATTCATTCATTCATTCATTCATTCATTCATTCATTCATTCATTCATTCATTCATTCATTCATTCATTCATTCATTCATTCATTCATTCATTCATTCATTCATTCATTCATTCATTCATTCATTCATTCATTCATTCATTCATTCATTCATTCATTCATTCATTCATTCATTCATTCATTCATTCATTCATTCATTCATTCATTCATTCATTCATTCATTCATTCATTCATTCATTCATTCATTCATTCATTCATTCATTCATTCATTCATTCATTCATTCATTCATTCATTCATTCATGTATTCATTCATGTATTCATTCATGTATTCATGTATTCATGTATTCATTCATTCATTCATTCATTCATTCATTCATTCATTCATTCATTCATTCATTCATTCATTCATTCATTCATTCATTCATTCATTCATTCATTCATTCATTCATTCATTCATTCATTCATTCATTCATTCATTCATTCATTCATTCATTCATTCATTCATTCATTCATTCATTCATTCATTCATTCATTCATTCATTCATTCATTCATTCATTCATTCATTCATTCATTCATTCATTCATTCATTCATTCATTCATTCATTCATTCATTCATTCATTCATTCATTCATTCATTCATTCATTCATTCATTCATTCATTCATTCATTCATTCATTCATTCATTCATTCATTCATTCATTCATTCATTCATTCATTCATTCATTCATTCATTCATTCATTCATTCATTCATTCATTCATTCATTCATTCATTCATTCATTCATTCATTCATTCATTCATTCATTCATTCATTCATTCATTCATTCATTCATTCATTCATTCATTCATTCATTCATTCATTCATTCATTCATTCATTCATTCATTCATTCATTCATTCATTCATTCATTCATTCATTCATTCATTCATTCATTCATTCATTCATTCATTCATTCATTCATTCATTCATTCATTCATTCATTCATTCATTCATTCATTCATTCATTCATTCATTCATTCATTCATTCATTCATTCATTCATTCATTCATTCATTCATTCATTCATTCATTCATTCATTCATTCATTCATTCATTCATTCACTCATTCACTCATTCATTCATTCACTCATTCACTCATTCACTCACTCACTCACTCACTCACTCACTCACTCACTCACTCACTCACTCACTCACTCACTCACTCACTCACTCACTCATTCACTCATTCATTCATTCATTCATTCACTCACTCACTCACTCACTCACTCACTCACTCACTCACTCACCCACCCACCCACCCACTCACCCACTCACCCACTCACCCACTCACCCACTCACCCACCCACTCACCCACTCACCCACTCACCCACTCACCCACTCACCCACCCACCCACCCACCCACCCACCCACTCACCCACTCACCCACTCACCCACTCACCCACTCACCCACTCACCCACTCACCCACTCACCCACTCACCCACTCACCCACTCACCCACTCACCCACTCACCCACTCACCCACTCACCCATTCGTTCACCCACTCACCCACTCACCCATTCGTTCACCCATTCGTTCACCCATTCGTTCACCCATTCGTTCACCCATTCGTTCACCCATTCGTTCACCCATTCGTTCACCCATTCGTTCACCCATTCGTTCACCCATTCGTTCACCCATTCGTTCACCCATTCGTTCACCCATTCGTTCACCCATTCGTTCACCCATTCGTTCACCCATTCGTTCACCCATTCGTTCACCCATTCGTTCACCCATTCGTTCACCCATTCGTTCACCCATTCGTTCACCCATTCGTTCACCCATTCGTTCACCCATTCGTTCACCCATTCGTTCACCCATTCGTTCACCCATTCGTTCACCCATTCGTTCACCCATTCGTTCACCCATTCGTTCACCCATTCGTTCACCCATTCGTTCACCCATTCGTTCACCCATTCGTTCACCCATTCGTTCACCCATTCGTTCACCCATTCGTTCACCCATTCGTTCACCCATTCGTTCACCCATTCGTTCACCCATTCGTTCACCCATTCGTTCACCCATTCGTTCACCCATTCGTTCACCCATTCGTTCACCCATTCGTTCACCCATTCGTTCACCCATTCGTTCACCCATTCGTTCACCCATTCGTTCACCCATTCGTTCACCCATTCGTTCACCCATTCGTTCACCCATTCGTTCACCCATTCGTTCACCCATTCGTTCACTCGTTCACTCGTTCACTCGTTCACTCGTTCACTCGTTCACTCGTTCACTCGTTCACTCGTTCACTCGTTCACTCGTTCACTCATTCACTCATTCACTCATTCACTCATTCACTCATTCACTCACTCATTCCAGCCAGCAACCCAGTGTGTGACAATGACAGCGAGAGTGTGCCTGATTGATGCGGAGAGATAAAGGATATTTCGGCGCCGTGTCATAAAGCGATAGGTCGCTCTATCAGCGAGCTATCTTGAGACGAGAGCTGTGGCCGGGTGCCGAGTGAGCGCCTTGTCACGCCAGTCTCACTCAGATGCCGATAATTATAGAGCTCTCGTGCCGCCCCCGTCGGGTGTCAAGACCCGACGACAAGGAAATGGTAATTTGAAAATTAAAGAACGTTTTGTGACACGGTGACACCGAAAGCCGAGGCCCCGGGCGCCCCTTGTGATGTCGAGTGTCCGTGACGGGTTGTCACGCGACAGTCGGTCACGCACCGAGGTTGTCATTACAGTCGGCGTCTCTTTCTGCAGCGAAACCAGGCTCTGTTGGTGTGGTCGGAGGACGGACGGACGGACGGACGGACTGACGGACGGACGGACGGACGGACGGACGGACGGACGGACGGACGGACGGACGGACGGACGGACGGACGGACGGACGGACGGACGGACGGACGGACGGACGGACGGACGGACGGACGGACGGACGGACGGACGGACGGACGGACGGACGGACGGACGGACGGACGGACGGACGGACGGACGGACGGACGGACGGACGGACGGACGGACGGACGGACGGACGGACGGACGGACGGACGGACGGACGGACGGACGGACGGACGGACGGACGGACGGACGGACGGACGGACGGACGGACGGACGGACGGACGGACGGACGGACGGACGGACGGACGGACGGACGGACGGACGGACGGACGGACGGACGGACGGACGGACGGACGGACGGACGGACGGACGGACGGACGGACGGGCTGTTTTAGTTGTCTCCGTC
>OZ024854.1:32014260-32016760 GCA_964017155.1 Oasisia sp. SBJ-2009
TAGTCGGTGTTGTTGTTGTCGTTGTTGTTGTTGTTGTTGTTATTATTATTATTATTATTATTATTATTATTATTATTATTATTATTATTATTATTATTATTATTATTATTATTATTATTATTATTATTATTATTATTATTATTATTATTATTATTATTATGTATTTTGAGTTTTGAGCTGTAAATAAAAACGATTTCTTAATTCGTACTATTTGTTTCGTAGCATGTTGAGTTTTGCATTTTTGAAAAGACAGTTATCACTCACTATCTACCATTCCTATTTGTTTATTGTAGAGTTTTTTTTATTCCACAGTCTGTTTAATGAAACACAATAAGCGCAGTAAACTGTACGATATATACTTAAACATGTCAAACTAAATATTATTACTTATTGTTCACGACAAAACATTTGTAAACATGACGTAATCAAAACATATCGACCAGAACTGTACATTGACATTTTGTTTGGACACGGTATTATACAACTCTATTAAATCTAAAAATTATGGATACATTAATTTGCGGACGATGTTAAAACAGACGATTCCGTCAAATATGGCGTCGATAAAACGGTGTCGGTTTCCGAAAACCGATCATAGCAATATTTATTATTTATGTTGATCTGCACGGATGATTTACAATTTAAAAAATCAATCTCTTTTCGTTTCAACGCGATAATTGCATTATCTGCACAGGATGTGTCATCGCAAATAATATTTCCCTCTTCCCGAGCGCAATTTACACAGTGAAATTACTCCTGAAAAGAGCCGCCCGCAACGAATCAGTGCCAATTATAAACGAAATCGTGATGCGGAAGACGATCGCTAATAGGTGGCGCGCTACGGCGTGACGTCACGGTGACGTCGGCTCGCGTTGCTAATAATCGGCGACGGGTGTCGTTGCGGCGATCACGTGACACGTCTTCGGTGTCAACTCGGCGACAAATGACCGCGCAGAGTGACAATTGTCCGGCCGGGAAACGGCTACCTAATGAAATTAAACTCAAGATAATTTTCGTGGCGTGGTTGACGCGTGTTGGCAATCCCCTAATGTGCGGCGTCCCCTGCGTCTGCCCGTCTCCTAGGTGACCTAATTCCGCAATTGACTGCCTCGTCGACTCGGTAACACGCGGAGAGTGACGCAACGAGACACCCGACGCGGCTCGACGGAGGCTCGACTCCATCGTCAGCCGGCCGAGACACGCGCCAGTTGTCCTGTTATAATTTGGCTGTACCTGTTTCTCGCTCTCTGTCGCTCTCGTGTGATTTCGCTAGGTAACGAGCTTTGTTGCTTTGCCATCCTGTCGCTGTTGTGATTTGTCTCGCTGCTTGTTTGTCTGTCTGTCTGTCTGTCTGTCCGTCCGTCCGTCCGTCCGTCCGTCCGTCCGTCCGTCCGTCCGTCCGTCCGTCCGTCCGTCCGTCCGTCCGTCCGTCCGTCCGTCCGTCCGTCCGTCCGTCCGTCCGTCCGTCCGTCCGTCCGTCCGTCCGTCCGTCCGTCCGTCCGTCCGTCCGTCCGTCCGTCCGTCCGTCCGTCCGTCCGTCCGTCCGTCCGTCCGTCCGTCCGTCCGTCCGTCCGTCCGTCCGTCCGTCCGTCCGTCCGTCCGTCCGTCCGTCCGTCCGTCCGTCCGTCCGTCCGTCCGTCCGTCCGTCCGTCCGTCCGTCCGTCCGTCCGTCCGTCCGTCCGTCCGTCCGTCCGTCCGTCCGTCCGTCCGTCCGTCCGTCCGTCCGTCCGTCCGTCCGTCCGTCCGTCTGTCCGTCTGTCTCTTTGTGTGTTTATTTGTTTGTTTGTTTATCACTATGTCTTTTTCATAATTTACGCGTTCTCTCCGTATTTCAGGCTGTTCAAATTTTCATAAAAGGTATATAACATGTATCGCTACCATATTTCAATTGGTTATACAATTATTAATGTAACAAACACGCGACATTGCATAGAGAACGCATTGGAATTGTGCAATTTATTGTAACATATTTTACACGTATTTTTTACCAATAACATATGTTTTCGGTAAAGAATTTAACTTCGGTGATGACAATTTTACTTCGGTGATGACAATTTTAATTGTTCATCGTATTGCTGTGCAAATTATAATAAATTATTATCGTGTATCATGAATCTAAATACAACGAAGGGAAAATAGACGTTAAACTTTCCCCACATTTACCTTCGTGAAATAAATCTGTGCCGTTATGTCATTACGGGATAAGTGAGCATCCCGGCAGTAGGCGCCTCACGGGGTTTGCGGGGATTGTGTTCTCGACGGGATCCTCCTATCGCGTTACATACGACTGACGCAAATCACCCGTTACAACACCGGCGCGCCGCGTGGAGGGCGCGCGAGATTCCGGGTCACGTAACAAGACACGTGTCACCGGCGCATCGTCACAGCTCGACTGCCACAGAGTGTCACCGAAAACCGTTACTTTCACGCGCTGTCGGCTGACGTTTTCGCGAAGACAATGAGAGCGCAGATTGTGTGTTAAAATCGTAAGAAAACACCC
>OZ024854.1:32021760-32034260 GCA_964017155.1 Oasisia sp. SBJ-2009
CGAGATTTCAGATCACGGTAATCACTTGGTCATTAAAGAACGAAATTGTCCCGTCAATGCTCGCGCCGGAACGACAACGTGGTTAATTTTGACGTATCTGGACGATCGCGTAGACAACCGCCAACCGTCACAGTGTAACGTCTGTCACGAGTAGGCCGTTTTACGCTGTCAAATTACGTCCAATAAAATGTTTGAACAATTTATTGAAAACACGCTAAAGTTACAACGCCGTTTTTATTGTAAATATGTTTTATGTTACGATGCTGTGTATTCGTCTCATCGTCATAGGTGCTTATGTATATTTTACCTAACCATGATGTCGTAATATAATTTGAACATTGTTAATATATCAATATTGACATTACCGTTAATTATGTGGCTGTATTCAAACGAAACAGACAGCAATCCGAAATATATTAAACAAATTATGGTTTATTGACTCAAACCTGGCACGTCATTATGGTAGCTAAACATGGTCTCTTTAAATGCGCGCGTCATGGGAGTATATTTTTCTGCGACAAACTTTTCAAAAGGACTGCCACAACAAGAACCAAAATAATGTCATTCGATGACTACACAAGCATTCTCAGAGGAATACCCAACATTTATGTTAAAATTGTCTCACGCCACGCTGTCCCCGGTCACAATATAGATCTTTCTCCCCTCCTTTGCCCTCCCCTTGCTAAACATGACCAGGCAAAAAAATCGTCATACACAATATGTTGCCAATACCAAATTTATATATTTGAGACCATTGTCTTTGAGATCGTTGCACGCATTGCCAGCACTGATTTCGCTGAGCTATTGTGGCGCCACCGTCCGTCGTACGTGGAATGTTTAGTGGAGACAAAGACAAAACGTTTAGGCAAATCTATAGCGCCTTGATGGATTTGGTACACGAATTTGTTTTGTTGGTTTGTGCAGCTATGAATGGTGGATGAACATGTGGTTTATCGTCAACCAGTTTAAACAATACAATAAATTGTCATTCTTATAGAGAAACTGTATTAAAAAGACTAACGTAAACAGTATCCGCTAGATGCCAGCACTGGCGCCTTACACGCTTATAAACGTCTTTCATAATGTTTTAAAAATACATAGGAGCATATATATATATATATATATATATATATATATATATATATATATATATATATATATATATATATATATATATATATATATATATACATATATACTGTATATATATATATATATATATATATATATATATATATATATATATATATATATATATATATATATATATATATATATAGTAAATACTGAAGCAGACGCCAGTAAAAATTGTGTACGGGTTATCTTTGCATTATAGTCACATGCCTATACGTGTTGAGGTATTTATTATATTTAAGACTATATCGCAGGAAAAAGGGTCAGAGATCGAGTTTTCGTTCTGCGTAACATAGGGTTGCCCACGGTGCTTTGCGATATGGATTTTCACATGCATTTGGTACACACTCCCACCGCACCCCCCGAGTTTTCACCAAATACGTCTAGTTGCGCTCGTCAAGGCTCACTAAGACTTGAGTTTGAACTTCCCATGAAGTTCACAAAATTACATAGGTCTACGCGGCTAATCTGTATGATCTTAAACAACTGAGTAGTAATCGCCCAGTCAGTTTGTGTTCACGCACACGGGCAGTTTATTACCACACGGCTAAGCAATTTTATTACAAATATACAACAATATCATATGCAGGAACAGTTTTTGTTTGATTCCCGAAATTGAACACGGCACGATGGTTGTTAAAAGATAATATCTTATATGGCGCAGTATCCAGTCCTCAGAACCTCTCAAGGGCTTTACACTTTATTCCCTCGCAGACTTGTTCAATCGAACACCATCTCAACTTCTCTGGGAAGCTTCCACCCACGTTGCGAAGGTTGCTCGTACAAATATTCACCACTGTACACACATTCTTGACCATGCCGAGAGGCCGCGTAGACTCACAACGCTGTCTGTTCCCCGAGGCACCAACAACGATGCATCAACCGTGCCCCGCGGCGAAGTTACATCGACAGGCACACTTTGACATGCGTCCATTAATATGTACATTAAGTACAACAAACGATGAACATTAAATGAATGTTAATTACGTTGCGGCTAATGAGAACCACGTGACACGAAGAGGTATCCACGGCGATTCGTTATCAACGTGGAGAGAAAGAGAACAGCTAAAGTGACGCAGTACATTGCCGGGGGAATGGTAAGTCCCCGTGCCGTGAATGACACATTGGACATGCTGGTCACACGTACATTTCGGAGGTCCAGTGAATAAGTCGATTACAGTAACCGATAAAGAATACATTGCAGGACAAAAATTAGTAGTATACACATGTCACGACTGTGGAATAACTTACCTGCGAACATTCGGGCATATGAACATTATCTGTGTTTAGAAAGTCTTTAAATACATATATTTTTATTAGACATTTTAATTAATTCAAATTGTTGTGAAATGACGGACACTGCTTTATAATTTCTTTTTAGTGTTATACACGTTTTAATCAGTGTTTATGTTTTAGATTAATGTATAGATAATTTACATACAGAGATTTAGCAAATGTTTTAATTTTATATTTATATGTTATATTAATTTATATAATTTACAGAGGTTTTGTACTATACAACTTTAAAACAGTGTTTAATTTATTTTAAATTGATTTATATGATATATATATATATATAATTTACATACAAAGGTTTATACTAGTGTACATCTTAAACCAAAATTTGATTTGGTTTATATTAATTAATTTAATTTACAGTTTTATTTATTGATACATTAAATTGTATTGTCTTGTACAGCGCATCGATACGCCATGCGGGAATTAGCGCTATAGAAAAACAGTTTTATTATTATTATTATTATTATTATTTTTATTTTTATTTTTATTATTATTATTATTATTATTATTATTATTATTATTATTATTATTATTATTATTATTATTATTATTATTATTATTATTATTATTATTATTATTATTATTATTATTATTATTATTATTATTATTATTACTATTATTACTATTATTACTATTATTACTATTATTACTATTATTACTATTATTACTATTATTACTATTATTACTATTATTACTATTATTATTATTATTATTATTATTATTATTATTATTATTATTATTATTATTATTATTATTATTATTATTATTATTATTATTATTATTATTATTATTATTATTATTATTATTATTATTATTATTATTATTATTATTATTATTATTATTATTATTATTATTATTATTATTATTATTATTATTATTATTATTATTATTATTATTATTATTATTATTATTATTATTATTATTATTATTATTATTATTATTATTATTATTATTATTATTATTATTATTATTATTATTATTATTATTATTATTATTATTATTATTATTATTATTATTATTATTATTATTATGTCACTACACATTAGAAGAAGCATGTTTTACTAGTTCTCGAAGTATTGCGATACTCCGACGAAATACCAATGCTACAGTCATACAACATCAACATACTTTTATGTTGCGACACAGGCAAATATTGATGCACCTGATGACGAGCAAATTAAGACGTTTTCATCTGTCTCTGTGATTAGACATTTCCGAAATACGGAGATGAATGTTGATGATAATAACTATCAGAAGGAAAACGTAAAGTCATACAGACTGAATTCGACGGAAATCGTGCAACGCCCTTCTAGCATATCACATTTCCTATATTGCAAATATGTTGCTTTCTGAAACAAGCATCGGAATTTGCGATTGACTTTCCTGGATCCGTGTGACGGGTGCTTCCAGAATAGGTCAACCGATGTCGCACGCTGTGACATAACCTGGCGTCACATTATGTCAGTCCGACCTGACATGAGCCTAGAATTCCATTCAGCGCACATTACGGCCGTAATGTCCGCTAGCGTTCACTCCAATTCTTATGAAATGTGAAACTGTTCTAGCCTCGGGCAACGTTTATTACGCATACTGATTGGGTTGGTATGGCGCTCACGTGAATACAACAATACTGGTAACAGCATGCAAACAACAAGGCGAAATTAAACTTTTGTTGTTACATAAACATTCATCGTTTGCGTGTACATGGATGTACATGTTATATTTGCTACTTTGTGTTTGGTGACCCAATTGGATAGAGACAAGCGAACCATATAGCACATATCAGAAACCAGCTCTCACATCGGCCCCTGGGTGCTGCGCAGCCGAACGCCGCGGGCAATTGTGTTGTTCTATATAAGAACAGTGGACACGGATGTCGCCAGTTGCTGCGTTCTTCTGTCTTGTTGCTCTGTCGCTCGCTCGCTCTCTCCGCTCTTCTTTCGCAACAATAGCCGCCTGAGAACACGGCATCATGTGGATGTTACTCCTGATCGGAACGCTCTCAGGGTAAGATCGCCATGTTATTATAACGCAATAGCGCGTTCTTTATTTTCAGCAAATCTTTATATAGTTTTCCGACTTCTGGAAAGATACAACAATTATTTTGCAAATAAGCGTAATGGTTTTACAAGAATAATATTATAATGAGAGTGGCAATAATGCTAACACTACGTGCTTTACATGGTGTATGTGTCCACACAGACTAGATGTCCATGACATTTCATCACATTATTAAAACTCATATTTTTGGATAAAAACTAATGCAACCAGCATGTATATTTGCAAGTCGAGACAGATGGCTTTGGGAGTTTTGTTTTCATATTTAATCGGTAAATCATTAGTGTCGGAATATCAACACATATTGGTGCATGTGTCTTTACCAAGGCATGGAAGACACATTTGCCGGAATGTTGAAACGATAGCAGATATACTGGAGCCAGAACGAGAAACTGTACTCACGCGCACATTGGAATATGAAGCAACAACCATTTTACTAAACTTTGGACCGTTGTTGGGTTTGAGTTAATTACTTCTTTGCAAGAATTATTATGGTATTATGAGTTGTTGAGAAGGACAACAGTTATCTAGAATGTTACACTCTACATTTATATAACCTATATCACAAGTTGCAATAATAAAATCACAAAATATGCCTCGTGTTTCTGCCTATAACAGAACATCTAAATCCGTTTCCAGAGCGCTGGCTGCCTCCATGGGTGGCGAGTACGGAAGCAAAAGTGGAACCAACATGGCGACCGACGAATACGGAGGGGAGATGACGTCAGCGAAGAAAGAGTACGGCGGGATGACGGACGAGTACGGTGGAGGTATGAGTGGGTCCAGCCGCATGCAGGAGGCGGGAGAGTCGATGATGAACGACCGCATCTACACCTTCGCCTTCTGCGGAGAGTCGAAGCCGTATCACTTCATGTAAGGACGTCTGTTCCGCCATAAGATATTGTCGTAAGACTGTATCTTTGCAAACGCGCATGCAACTGGAATTGTGTGACACGGTAGTACAGTAACGCACGTGATCGGCAAGGTCAAATGCTTTCTTTAACAAAGTGAGGTGGGAAAATAATATAATAAAATATTGAAATTATTTTGTTTGATCTCCAGACCAGTTTTACGCATCAACATATCACGAAAACTGATCTCACGGTTGCCGCAGACTTTCCCCTTCGTAAGGTTAATATTCAATTTACCCACCTTGATTCGGGCACTCATTATCTTTGTATTGACCATGATGGAGGAATATTATTATTATTGTGAATATATTAGAATTATAAATAACAGTTTCTAAGATAAAGTATTGTTTCTATATAACGTGCTGTATGTCAACGACTTGACATCGGTCACTTGCAGTGACCAGGAGTCCGGCCAGCTGATGGGCTTTGGTGTCGACATGGTGATGGAGGCGTGCGCCGCCGCCAAGAAGATGTGTGCCCCCGTGTACGTCAAGGACATGGCGGAGTGCTGGGACAGCATGAAGCAGAGGTCACGTGGTGAGTGGCGCATGCGCATGCATGCACGCACGCAAGCACAAACAAACATGAACAAACAACACAAACTTACATATTCCTTACACACAATCGTCTGACGGAGGCATGGAATCAAACACCCACACGCATATAATATGAACATATTGTGGGTCAACCCCATACAGACACAAAACCAAACACACTCGCACACACGCACGCGCACATACACACGCACACACACACATGTACACACGCACACACGCACATACGCGCACACTCACACACTCACACACGCACACAAGCTTACACGCGGACGCAGGCATACACGCACCCAAACACCACTCATCCACCCACCCCATACATATATACAAGCTCGCACGCGCTCTCACACATTCTCTCTCTCTCTCTCTCTCTCTCTCTCTCTCTCTCTCTCTCTCTCAATACACCAACGCCCACCCCTTTAAAGGCACCCACACCCGCACCCACACCAACACCCCCATCCACACCCACACCCACTCACACCCGCTCCACGTTGTTACAATTATTACTGCAATGTGATTCATCTCATCACTTATGCGCAGGTCTCAACGACCGTTGGTACGACAGTGTGGTGAACATGATGGAGACGTCGACCCGGGGGATGTCCTACTCGTTCGTCGGCCAGTACGCCCGGGAGCCCATGGCCTACCTGTACGCCCGCAGTGACGCCGCCTTCGACCACATGGACATGGACAGTCACAAAGTCGGTGAGTGGCACAAGTATTGTTGTCGGTGGTACAGATTACAATGATGACGACGACAATACTGATGACGATATCTGTGAAAATGATGGTGGCGATGAGTTGTTGTAGTCGGTGTTTGTGGTGTTAATACTTACAATGTTGACGACGACAACGACAATGATGTCTTGTTGTTGTCACTGTAACTTTTCAAAAAAAAATTTTGAGTGTTTTCCATAAATTAATTCTGGGAATATTGTTACTATCACTATAATTTCCCAATCCATTGTCTACAAAATTATCATCGTTATCATTACAACCGTAACTATTATTATTGATAGTATTATTACCGTAACTAATGTCACTTACACATTATAATTATTCATGTTGTAATAAATTATCACTAATAGTATAAATAAACATGTTTTGAAAAAAAAACACGTGGAGGCGATCAATGATCTCATTAAATATAAAACACTGAACCATCAAGTAAGATAGTATATGATTGTTACTCGTGTCTTACTCGTGTCTTACTCCATGCAACAGGATTCGTCAACGGTCTGTGGCTGAGTCCGATGTGCATGAAGATGATGAAGAAGATGCCGTCGAATGTGATGTACATGGCCGACTACCACGAGCTGATGCTGGCGCTTGATGACGGCAAGGTAGACGCAGGGACACCTGTCTGTTACTGTCCTCATCCCTGTAGAGTTTGGGCGGTCTCTTTAAGCAGTAGAAAATATGAATTTGCATTTAAATTTAGTGAGATATCTTCAACTGAATGAAATATGCAAACGTATCGTTGCACTGACTGTCATAACACTAATTTACATAGGTCAGTAGTTTGATTCAGCCATGTAGTGAGAAGATCTTTTAAGGATACATAGTATTGTATGATAAATGAGACTACGCTGGTATGGACACATGCAGAGAATGGAAGAAAATGAAGTGAGAGCAGTTGGTGACATGAGAGTGCCAGGAAAAGGCCAAGGGGGAGACCAAGAGGGAGATGGATGGATGGATGGCGTCCGAAGGGATATGCAGGCACTGCGGATCACCCCGGAGGATGCACAGGACAGAACATTCTGGAAATCGAGAATTCGGGCCGCTGACCCCACCTAGTGGGAAAAGGCGAAGAAGAAGAAGTAGTGTATGATAAACAGGCACCGGGAAATAACAATACTTGTGTGTTAACACCTCCATACAAATTCTTATTCCCATAGATCGACGTCGCCTTCATGGAGGAGAGGATGGCGAACGGATACAAGAAAGTGAGCAGCCGGATGCAGTGTGCGAAGTACGGCCCGAGTATCATGGCGCGCAAAGACATGGAGTACCAGTTGTATTGGGTGAAAGACGCACTGAAGATGGTCTTCTCCAGCGGCAAATACAACCGCATGTGTTACGTCGCCAAGAAGGCTTACGGTGAGTAACGCCACGGCTTGAAGGGCTGATTGGCAGAGCAGTGCACCAACTATATTGGAGAGAATAATGTATTTCGCTTGTGCTTGCTATTGGCATTATTGAGCCAAAGGCCTTAAGCAAAATCAGCGTCATCTCTGTGGAAGACATAACAAATTTTCACGAACATATTCCGGCGTTATTTAAACACGCACCTTTATTATTTTGCGTATCCACCATGGGTCGCACGCGTATCTGTCCGTCTCCTGACGACTGTAATTAGAATACTTCCTATATAATTTAACATAGTCTAGCACTTAATGTTAACATCAATGCCATTATCTCAACTAGTCAATACGTCATAAACAACTTACGTTTTGTGTCACTCGTTTACAACCCCATTGCTTATGTAAGTTGAAAAACGTAACATTCTCAATTTTTTTTATTATTGCTCGTTGCTTTAAAGGTGGATTTGTAAATATCGCTTTTCTCTTTCACTGCAGGTGGCGACCCCATGTGCATGAAGATGTAATTGTGACGTCAGCGAATGACCGGCATCGTCCTTGACACGTCGACCGACCGAACCTTTGACTAGTTCCTCGTAGATGTATTATGTATTAAACAAAACAAACGATTACAATGACATGTACGGCCACACTTTCGCCATGACATCTACCATCTGGATGTCTTGCGATTGCTTTTATATAAATTCAGTACAACTACGTTCTATACTGTTCTGTTGATTTTGTCTTACGAAACGTTTCCATGCCTCTCTGTACAGCTGATTACTTCGTCAGAAATGCTGATCGAACATATTTTGAACGGATCATCTGTTATTCTAAATCCATATGTTATTTGCTGATGTTATCCTTGTCCAGCAATAGAACAAAACCCTTCTCTTTTAAAACGACCCAGGCGGTAAGTGATGCGACGCGTGCCAGTACCCGTCGCACATGTAGCCAGTACCCGTCGCACATGTACCCAGTACCCATCGCACATGTAACCAGTACCCGTTGCACACGTAACCAATACCCATCGCACATGTAGTCAGTACCCGTCGCACATGTAGCCAGTACCCGTCGCACATGTAGCCAGTACCCGTCGCACATGTAGCCAGTACCCGTCGCACATGTAACCAATACCCGTCGCATATGTAGTCAGTACCCGTCGCACATGTAGCCAGTACCCGTCGCACATGTAGCCAGTACCCGTCGCACATGTAACCAGTAGCCGTCGCATATGTAGTCAGTACCCGTCGTCGCACATGCAGCCAGTACCCGTCGCACATGTAGCCAGTACCCGTCGCACATGTAGTCAGTACCCGTCGCACATGCAGCCAGTACCCGTCGCACATGTAGCCAGTACCCGTCGCACTTGCAGCCAGTACCCATCGCACATGTAACCAGTACCCGTCGCACATGTAACCAATACCCATCGCACATGTAGTCAGTACCCGTCGCACATGTAGCTAGTACCCGTCGCACATGCAGCTAGTACCCGTCGCACATGCAGCCAATACCCGTCGCACATGTAGCCAGTACCCATCGCACATGCAGCCAGTACCCGTCGTACATGCAGCCAGTACCCGTCGCACATGCAGCCAGTACCCGTCGGACATGCAGCCAGTACCCGTCGCACATGCAGCCAGTACCCGTCGGACATGCAGCCAGTACCCGTCGCACATGCAGCCACACACGTCCCATTGCGACCACCCTTTGCGACCAAACTTCACCCACCAGAACAGTTTGTGTTCGACAAAGTTAACTGTTGTCAATAACGTGTGACTAAATTACTCATGATTTCAAGAGACAACAAAAACTATCACCAGACGTTAATATACAAAATAATGTTAAAGGAACACAAGACATTCCAAACAAATTTCATAATTACACAACTAGCAATTTTCTACTTACTTCTGCTTCTACACAAGACAGTTTGTGGACTTTCAAGGCGGAAAGGCAACTACTCAGGCGTTTACCACCAGGTCAATAGGATAGCTATTTCGTTAGATCATTTATGTTCATATTTAACATATTGACACCGGATAAAACAACGGTGTTCTGAATATCAACACTTGATGGTATGACATAGACTACACTATTACTTACGTCGGGATATACCCTAGAGCGTCGGTCAATGTTAATTTGGAGGTCAACATTCGAATACAATTTATTTGTGTACGGTATTCAACCGAAACGTGCACACAACCGAATGTGCGAAGAACGTACGTATTGTATGTTATCTACGTATTTATCAACTGAAATTACATAATATTAAATTACTTTAGTATTGATATGTATTGTATTTATTGACATCAATAATATGAATAAATTATATTGCAAGGGTCGCATTTGTGTTTGTTTGTTGATACTCTAACTAGAAGGCAGCTCAAACGAATCTCCTCCGTGGTTATTTGGTCAATTTCTGTATTTCTTTGTTCATTCGCTTCTTTAGCCCATCGACGTATTCCTGACCTATCAATTTGCTATATATTTGACAACCCTCAATGTAGACAATATCTTCCCTTGATGTATTGCCCCACAGATAGGTGTAATCGATTGTCGTGTTTTGAGCATTCAGCCCCCTCCCCTCTCTCCCCTTTAATGACGTCATAGCATGAGAACCGCGAGAGCCATGTCTATATTGTACATTCTTTTTTGAAATTATGTTACCATAAAACAGAGGATAGCTGACCGAATTATAAATCAGATTGAATTATTTATGTGCCTTTTATTTATACTACGTCCACCCATCAACTAGCGAGGAGCCGACCCAACAACAGAGCATTACTGAAGTACACGCGTTACTCGCTACATGGCGCCACTGTAGCAATTTTGTTTCCCGGTGATAAGTGACGTCGCAATGCATTGTGGGACTTTGCAAACGGACGTGACTTAAGTGGCTGAGAAAACCTGCCTTAAGTGGACGACGTCGGGAGAGCGCTGTGTGTCCGGTGTGGGAAGTTAAGCGCTATTGTGACACGGTGAACATTACAAATTGTCCATTCGGAATTTAAAAAAGGGCTAATTAAATACTTTACACGTTTTTTTTTAGGAACTTTGAAATGTGGTCATTCGCTATTTTAAAATGTGGTCATTCGGGACTTCGGAATTTGTTCATTCGGAACAATACAACGTGTACGTATGCGCGGTGTAGACATGTTTTCATCACGACTGGCTTCCTTTATAAAAGAACATTATAAACGAATGTATGATAAAACATGATTTAATAATACCAACCATTTTATTAAAATACAAATACATCGTAGTTAATCAATGCTAATTATGTAGTTTACTCCAATCCTAACAACAAAGTGTACCCAGTATTCCGCACTGATGCAGAAGCTATTGACCAACCATCGGCTTCCGATCACAGCGCGTGACTTCATCAGCCTATGGGTGTCTTAGTCCACACCAAAACGAGGCTTGATCTCTGATCTATGATACGTCGTAACACAATATGCTAAATACAAGCGTAAGCCTAAGTATCCAGTTCTGCCTCTCTGCGCGCAATAAAACATTATTTTAATATGTGCTAAATCATTTAACGATGTTCTATAAACTACCCAACCAATAGGTGTAATAAGTATAATCTTGTAGTGTATTACAAAATTCTTGTAAGTCATTGTCCTGGATATGTGTAGCATGGAAAAAGGCTATGTTTTACAGGGCAACTAAACAAGCATGATAAAACAAAAACAATACTACACCAATATGGACTGTGTTGTTGTAAACATCTGCAATAAGTGTTAAGCTTTTGTTATAAAAGTTGATATGTTATCATCGTAAGAGTGGTGTATATTTATCAACAATAAACATCCGCAAAGTCCAAAGCAGTCTGCGTTATTGTAGACGTGTCGTCCACCAGTCGGCGTCGCATCAGCGCCATCTTGTTTTACGGGTAACAGTTCGGATCGCCACCTGTTGGAATAAAACCATATTAACTGAGAAATTGTAAAACCATATCACACAATCTGACTGTACGGTCTCAGCCTGAACACATTTCATGTTAACATGATCCTGAAACAGTTACGGGTACACAAGTATCATGAATAAATTATGCCAACTGAATACTTTCCCGTTAACTGTTTTTCATCTTATTATAAAATACGACGACGACGACGACGACGGCGACGGCGACGGCGACGGCGACGGCGACGGCGACGGCGACGGCGACGGCGACGGCGACGGCGACGGCGACGGCGACGGCGACGGCGACGGCGACGGCGACGGCGACGGCGACGGCGACGGCGACGGCGACGGCGACGGCGACGGCGACGGCGACGGCGACGGCGACGGCGACGGCGACGGCGACGGCGACGACGACGACGACGACGGCGACGGCGACGACGACGACGACGACGACGACGACGACGACGACAACAACAACAACAACAACAACGACAGCATCTTGGTAACTGTAAAAACACCAAAACATCATAGCACAAATAACGCACCGTGGATCT
>OZ024854.1:32051760-32054260 GCA_964017155.1 Oasisia sp. SBJ-2009
CGAACGAACGAACGAACGAATGAATACAGACATAAATAGATAAATGTTATAATAAGTGTACGACAGGGGTGGCAATAACAACACACATCATTCTACTGAGGTAGAAACAAATTTCCCTGCGGTGGCAGTTGTTAGCACCTTGTCCTCCATTGCATTGGCTGCACTCAGACGCATTTCTGGGTCTAACCGCACTGGGCCAGTCAGTCGTATCCCCCACGGCGATGCAGGTCCCGCTAATAGCTAAAAGCTACGTTTAACTTATTAAATGGTTTATAAAGACCCTTCTGTTCGCTGGCAACACGTGCAATGTGCACGCTGTGCTTCTGGCTCATTATACGTAAGTACATTGGCGGTAGGCCTATACGTTTAAACTAGCATTAATGAAATATGACAACTAGTTGCGTAGTAGACCAGATCATATTACGAAACTATGTTTTTTTCCGGATCTTGCAAATGCACATTTTGAAAATCGCTACTATTGAAATAGCTATCCTTCATTCCGTCACCGCATCACTACCACTAGGACACATGTGGGCTGTTTATGTAACGGTCACGCGCGGCTGCACACCGTTAATGGCCTTGTTTCCGTACAATGTCGTTCCCAAATACTGTGAACCTTGTACAATGCAGGGCCTGCCCTGGTTCAGTGGGGTCACTAGTGCAATGTGTGGGCAATATTTATGTTTTCTAAGAAAAGTTTAGTTATTCTAGTTAATCTGCGAGCTATTCAATATGTGGAGCGTGTTTATGTGTATGTCACAAGACCCAGAGAACGTAGCCGATTCGACATTCGTGTTCATTCAACCTGTGGTGCACTGAACAACTCATTAAAGTTAGTCGCCTGATCTTGGGGATAACGCTCAAAATAAAACGAACTTTTTGTGTGGAAACAAAGTACACGGGTGGGAAAATATCAATATAATTAGAAATAAAAGCATTTTCCCAAGGTTCCTGACACAAATAAAACTGTTCTCTCCATGTATATTATTTCAATACGTCTGGTAATAAAGCACTTTCTTCTATAATGTTCTGAATGGCCAACCAATCATGATGTGGCATAATCTCTATTTTAATGTTTTCTCTGTGGAAACAACAAACATGTTCTACCTAAATCCCACCACACAATCCGTGCAGATGGCTGCATGTTGCCTGCTAACCGCCTTCGTTCTTCTTCTTTCTAAACATCAGAAATACACACACACACACACACACACACACACACACACACACACACACACACACACACACACACCCACACACACACACACACACACACACACACACACACACACACACCCACACACACACACACACACACACACACACACACACACACACACACACACACACACACAAGGTAGAGGATTGTGCGGTAATGACGGTCATAAAAACGCCTTATAAAAACGCCTTACCTGTGGTTACAGAAATTACATGTTTTTTTCTAGCAATTTCTTCGTTGTTTGCCACTCATAAAACTGGAACAAATATCGACTATTATTAGCATAAATCTTCGTCGTGTACAGCGCGACAGCTGAGGTCAACGACTCGAAGTCACATGACCAGCGCTTGAAAAGATATATCTTTGAGACTGGTCGTGCCGGTTGCCCGAGGCGACATGAGTTGAGTCACCCCCGCGCACCCGGTCACGTCACCCGACGTGCGGGGCGGGGCTTCCAGTCGGAGCCACAGAGTTTGTGACCAGCACTCGGCGTGACAGGTTGACTACAGAGGGGACCTGCATCTCAGGTAAGGCAATTATTTTTATTACAGAGTTTCGGATGGTGTGAGATGTCGAATACATCGAATATTATTTGTCAGTTAGAGTGTGGCTTGTTTCGGAGTGCATGCGTGTGAAAATGGAAGTACACGTCTACGTGTGTGTAAATGAGAGTAATTCCCTTCTGCCGTTAGCAAAGGTATGTGCATGCACAGTGCGATCAATCATGATGTCATTCCAGTGGCAACGCTGGGATGGGAGGAAGCTTTTTTGCATATCCAAACGACGCCCTGCGCATATGGTCTAGCGCCAGCGATCAGTGTTGCGTGACTGTTGTCTATGAACGGGATAATGTCCAGTAACGTTATTCAGTCTCCAGTCGCTTGCATGGCGTCAAGCAATGGTGCCATGCTTTACTAGTTTCTGTGCTTGTCGAAGCGCTGATCTTAGTAATTTATGTGTCCCCCTTTCCGATCATGTTTATAGCCTGTGCGTGTCCGTATTACGATATCGTGAATCGATAACTAAAAGAACCTGCAACTTGGCAAGTCAGAACAGATTTGCCTATAACACAGGATGCCGAACACTGTTTTGACCTAATGCTGCGAACAGTTAGGTAAAACAAAAATAAATTGTAATAATATTCAATTAAATATTGTGTATTACTAATACAATCACGACTAGGTATGATTGTTAACGCATGTTATTTCATAGGACCGACTCATAGAAAGGATCATCACCTGCACAGACATAAACGAATTTCTTTATGAGTAGTTCACTCAT
>OZ024854.1:32059260-32064260 GCA_964017155.1 Oasisia sp. SBJ-2009
CTCACTCACTCACTCACTCACTCACTCACTCACTCACTCACTCACTCACTCACTCACTCACTCACTCACTCACTCACTCACTCACTCACTCACTCACTCACTCACTCACTCACTCACTCACTCACTCACTCACTCACTCACTCACTCACTCACTCACTCACTCACTCACTCACTCACTCACTCACTCACTCACTCACTCACTCACTCACTCACTCACTCACTCACTCACTCACTCACTCACTCACTCACTCACTCACTCACTCACTCACTCACTCACTCACTCACTCACTCACTCACTCACTCACTCACTCACTCACTCACTCACTCACTCACTCACTCACTCACTCACTCACTCACTCACTCACTCACTCACTCACTCACTCACTCACTCACTCACTCACTCACTCACTCACTCACTCACTCACTCACTCACTCACTCACTCACTCACTCACTCACTCACTCACTCACTCACTCACTCACTCACTCACTCACTCACTCACTCACTCACTCACTCACTCACTCACTCACTCACTCACTCACTCACTCACTCACTCACTCACTCACTCACTCACTCACTCACTCACTCACTCACTCACTCACTCACTCACTCACTCACTCACTCACTCACTCACTCACTCACTCACTCACTCACTCACTCACTCACTCACTCACTCACTCACTCACTCACTCACTCACTCACTCACTCACTCACTCACTCACTCACTCACTCACTCACTCACTCACTCACTCACTCACTCACTCACTCACTCACTCACTCACTCACTCACTCACTCACTCACTCACTCACTCACTCACTCACTCACTCACTCACTCACTCACTCACTCACTCACTCACTCACTCACTCACTCACTCACTCACTCACTCACTCACTCACTCACTCACTCACTCACTCACTCACTCACTCACTCACTCACTCACTCACTCACTCACTCACTCACTCACTCACTCACTCACTCACTCACTCACTCACTCACTCACTCACTCACTCACTCACTCACTCACTCACTCACTCACTCACTCACTCACTCACTCACTCACTCACTCACTCACTCACTCACTCACTCACTCACTCACTCACTCACTCACTCACTCACTCACTCACTCACTCACTCACTCACTCACTCACTCACTCACTCACTCACTCACTCACTCACTCACTCACTCACTCACTCACTCACTCACTCACTCACTCACTCACTCACTCACTCACTCACTCACTCACTCACTCACTCACTCACTCACTCACTCACTCACTCACTCACTCACTCACTCACTCACTCACTCACTCACTCACTCACTCACTCACTCACTCACTCACTCACTCACTCACTCACTCACTCACTCACTCACTCACTCACTCACTCACTCACTCACTCACTCACTCACTCACTCACTCACTCACTCACTCACTCACTCACTCACTCACTCCCTCACTCACTCACTCACTCACTCAATCACGCACGCACGCAAGTACGCACGCACGCACGCACGCACGCACTCACTCACTCACTCACTCACTCACTCACCCACGCACGCACTCACCCACTCACCCACCCACCCACCCACCCACCCACACACCCACACACCCACACACCCACACACCCACACACACACACACACACCCACACACCCACACACCCACACACACACACACACACCCACACCCACCCAATTTCTAGATTTATGGCGCAGAAAATGTTGTCAGATTATTATTATTATTATTATTATTATTATGTGTGAGCGGTGAATAAGGTGGTCCGAGTTAGAAACAAACAGGGCAAATTAAATGTGAGGTAATACATGACTACTAACCATTGTACACGTGGTAGATTTTATTTAATCTATGTGTGTGTTCTTCGACAGATCGATGTCGCTTTCTTGGCGGAGAGTGTGGCGGAAGGGTACAAGAAACTGGGATTGAAGATTAGTTGCGCTAAGTCCGGCCCTTCTTTCATGATGCGGAAGGACATGGCCAATGTGATGCAGTGGTATGACGATGCCGTGAAGAAGATTGTCGTCAGCGACGACTTCAAACGCATGTGCAGCATCGCCAAGAAGGCATATGGTATGTAGAAATCATTTCAACTATCTCATTATGTAAATGTTAATTATATTACTGTAGAAAGCACACTTGTGTCGTAGTTTGGTTCGTCCTGGACTCCCGTATGACGCGAGCAATGTACTATTGTTCGGCATACATACTTAGGCAGGCACAACGTCTGCGATGTCACAGTGCGGAGATCGAGTGTCGATCGCAGCGGCTCCTCGGTGAGGGCGGTGGCTTCTCGGCGGCGGTATTCGCACTAGTGGCGGGTGTATTGCACGGGTATTTATAGGGTGTGTGTATTATTGGTGTGTATTGCGGTCTGGCAGTGTATATGTACTTCCTATAATGAAATCGGACTATTTGAAAAGGTGCACCATGGTATTACTATTCCGAATGACTAAAAACGAAGAGCCACTACTCCATCGTGTAATATATAATACACGTGGCTCCCTCTTGCGACCAGGTCGTGTTAGCGTACGTGGCAAATATTCTCGGTGGTGTCGCCACCTAGCAACTGTAACTTATCCGTTTTACAACAACCGTAATAACGCAATCAAGCCTTTTCACAGTACTGATAAATAGCGTATACACAGAAGCGAGTAACGGACATTCGTTATCAATAATGCGATGAAAAATTAATTTCCCGGTTCGGGACAAAAAAGTGTTATTGTATTGTATCAATAATGCGTTATTTTTAAGTTAAACATGTACCAAAGATCGTTTTATTTTCACTGTCTGAGTTTATGGAATTGCACTAAACAAATTGTATTTTTTTTAAATAAATACTGCGCTGCCCTATAATGCATTGCTATTGTAGTTGTTGTTTTAGTTGTTGATTCTATTACTGCAACTGTTGTACAATTTTCAGTAATTTTAAATGCAAATACAGAAAACGTACTATGGTGCCACCGTGAATATGTATTTGTCTGACCGTCGCTACTTAATTATCTTGCGGCCGCCACTTAATTATCTTGCGGCTGATTAAGTGGCGGCCGCCAGATACTTATTAAGTGGCGGCCGCCGGATAATTATGTGGCGGCTATCAGAAAAAATATTTTCACCATGGCACCAACGGGCTTCCATAGAAAACCCTATGATTGTGTATGCTAATGTTTTGGTCACACACGTCTTAATTCTGCCTTTTCTGTTGCAGGAGGCGACCCGATGTGTCTGGAGGAGTAACCCGTTATTCCGGACCCGCTCGTACTATGGCGTCTTGAACCCAACGCCCAGTACTACACACCCACTCATATAGCCGAGACACTGTGTTCGTAAAGACGTTGTCATCGACACAATCGGATGGTGCACTTGTTATACAGTTATTCGCTATATCGGCGTTATTTCGTTAGATAACTTAATATTAATACGGTCGCTTCATGCATCTCGGTCGCTGGAACCTCAGCTATGCGTAGCTGAGGTTCCACGCCGGAAGCATTATCGCACGCGAAATAGGCCTTTGTGTTAGGAAATCACCACGCACTAAATGAAGATTACTGACATGTCTTTTGTTGTTTATTAATGAATTCTGTAGTTTGCATGCTTCGGATAGAACAAATCCAGGACTCTGCATTCTGGCGAAATTTCTAATGCCTCTTTAATTTCATTAAGTCGAAGATAACCGAATTGTTGCAGATGTATGCTAGCGATTGCCTAGCAGCGGTAGGCTTGTCTAATTTGCATTGCTATTAATGATCTACTGTTCGTTGTATTGTTTTCTATTAAAACCTTTTTATTCTTTGATAGTCTGTTGTACATTGTTACGAATCAACTACAATTCCACCTCCACAATAAAATAATGTTAATGGTATAAATAAATAAATAAAACATAGACTTTTTCTAATAAATCAAACTGATATGCAACTTATGAAGGTTTGTACTACAAGAGTGAATATATGACGGTGGCGCCACCTTACAGAGTAGATGGACTCAAGACATTTGGCAACATTATACAAAACATACAAGATATACATTTATAAGTGTATAAGCAATCTCAAATTACTGTTCGTGTTGGTTTGTCCCTGACAATTATATTACGGTAGTAGTATTATACTTATACTCCTTTTTCAAAAATCAACGCAGTTAAGTGTGCCATGTCAGTTACTTCAGTATCAACGTTTTTGCAGGTTGGATTAATTTGTGGATTCATTTCTTTTCCAATGTTTAAACCATCTTCTTTAGAGTTATGAACCGTATACCGTTGAACTTGTATTTTTGTTATACTGTTCTGAAACCGGTTTTGAACAAAATACAGGTACAATATACCGTATGATATGTATATCGCCAATGAATAATACTAACAAGTCTGTTCCGAATCTTCCAAAATGTAAACTTCGTACTGATGGACGAAAAGATAACATTCAACACATCTTTGCCTTGTCTTCCGTTCGAAAAGCGCGCGTCCATAAGAGCAAATGATAAAAGTCGCTCACTGGCGGTGTCCCATTAAGCTACAACGTGGCGCCACTGGTACAAAGCTATACGTTTCCTTCACATAGCTTCGAAATGGCTGTTAAACCGCATAATGCACCTAGGTCACTGCTACAACCGGAATAAATCAATAATACACGTACACACGCACGTATAAAAAGCAGCACGCATAAGCCCACGCTTACACACACTCACACACATGACACACGTATATACTCACATACAACCACGCGCACGAATACATACGCACTTGTTTACAGGTAAATAAGCATACGCACGCAAACATGCGCATATACATAAAACAACCATATACACAGATAAATAACACAAAAACAAACACAGACACAAACAATACACCCACACACATACATCAACGGACTAACACAATCGAACATACAGACAGGTAAATACAAACACACACATACACGCACTTTCACGCAACCACAACATATAAATAAATACAATACGGCTGTGCACTAAAACGGGACAAAACCTCACTAATA
>OZ024854.1:32069260-32074260 GCA_964017155.1 Oasisia sp. SBJ-2009
CAGGCAGGCAGGCAGGCAGGCAGGCAGGCAGGCAGGCAGGCAGGCAGGCAGGCAGGCAGGCAGGCAGGCAGGCAGGCAGGCAGGCAGGCAGGCAGGCAGGCAGGCAGGCAGGCAGGCAGGCAGGCAGGCAGGCAGGCAGGCAGGCAGGCAGGCAGGCAGGCAGGCAGGCAGGCAGGCAGGCAGGCAGGCAGGCAGGCAGGCAGGCAGGCAGGCAGGCAGGCAGGCAGGCAGGCAGGCAGGCAGGCAGGCAGGCAGGCAGGCAGGCAGGCAGGCAGGCAGGCAGGCAGGCAGGCAGGCAGGCAGGCAGGCGAGCCGCTGATTGAGTGGATCAAAATGGAACCAGAGCTAGAGTCGTTTTAAGAGTGTAATATAATTATGCTTCATGTGGCACCTACCTCTTACGTCCGTCGTGTCGGCGGCAGAAGACAACGGCCATGCGGCTGCCAGCAACAGCGCTGTCGCGAGGAGCGCCGCTCGCCTCGCCCTGACAACGTCGAAACACAGAGATTACCGCAAGGGTTTGTCTCAACCAGCTTCCTATTTTATTCGGAGGTTCATAAAGAACACCTTTAAGCTGTTTCGTTTTGAATACAGGAATATCGTTCAGTATCTAGGGATGTTACCAATAGTACAATTCCTGAAAATCGCTCATGTTAATCATTTCGCATTGAAACAATTGGCGACTTAGCATCACTTCAGTGGTGATGAGACTTGAATGAAAACAAAAGTATTGAAGCGATCTGTCATGAGTAACCAGATATAATTACTTACATGATATGTATATGTTGGATTTCTGCTAGAACACTTTGATGTTGGTTCTTTTCACTACAGCTGCAAAGTGTCTACAATTGTATAGTTAACTATTCCAGTTGCTCATTGACATTACGTTGAACTAAGCAGTTTCATTTACTTACTTACTTATGCCTTTTCGCTCGCTCGGAGCATAGGCCATCGACTAAGGAACGCCACTGTTTTCTGTCTGTGGCCATCTTCTCCATTTCTTTCCAGGTGTACCCCATCTCTTTTGTATCTTTTTCTGTGTCTCTCTGCCAGGTGTTTCGTGGCCTACCTCTTCTTCTCTTCCCTGGGGGGTTCCATGTGATGGCTTGACGGGTGATTGATTCTGGTGGTTTCCTTAGTGTATGTCCTATCCACCTCCATTTTCTCTTCTTTATTTCATTTTCTATGGGTAGTTGCTTGGTTGTTTTCCAGAGTGTGGTGTTCGGTACCTTGTCTGTCCACTTCAAGTGTAGTATTCTGCGCAGGCATTTGTTGATGAAGGTCTGTATTTTCTTTAGTGTCTTCTGTGTGGTTCGCCATGTCTCCGCTCCGTAGAGCAAAACTGCCTTCACATTTGAGTTAAACAATCTCAGCTTGGTGTTAATTTTGATTCGTTTTGCTCTCCAAATTTTTCTCAACATGATGAATGCCACTCTTGCTTTCTGGATTCTTGCTTTGACGTTTTCATTTAGCCAACACATAAACGTATAACGCTTTAAAGAAACTATTGCTATCTAACCAGAATATCCTCTGGAGATACCGTAAGATCTATTGTGTTAAACTGTGACTTGAAACTGAAAACAAGAGGACGATTACAAATGCGATGATGGTGACGATTATAATATATCAATGGATCATATGTACGTATATTACGAATATGAATACATTTCAGTCTGTTTGCACAGTTATTGCTCTACTTACATTGTTGACTCGATGAATGCGGTATGCGGCGTAGATATTCTGCTAGCTGCCACCCAGCAACGGACTGACAATTTATTTGAATCCTACAATTTTATACTACAAGACGTCGTATCCAAATAGGAACGGCCTCCACAGCCTTGTATACAACAATACATATATCACCCAAATTAAGGTGATGAATGTCTGATGTAGCGTCATAAACGGAAGGGGGAGCAGGTGTTTTGGCTAAACGAGGTTGAAGACTGCAAAATGCCCGATTTAGTGCGCCAATGTGTGTCCATATACGAGCTAAACTAGGTCAGCTATTCAGCGTCACCTTGTCACACCGTGCCGCCAATTTAAGTCGGGTGCGACATTTGGCGACTCTCCAGCACAGACTCCTCTACTCTCCAGCACAGACTCCTCTACTCTCATATGCACAGAGACTCTTCTACTCTCCTGCACAGAGACTCCTCTACTCTCCTGCACAGATACGCTTCTACTCTCCAGCACAGAGACTCCTCTACTCTCCAGCACAGAGACTCCTCTACTCTCCTGCACAGAGACTCTTCTACTCTCCAGCACAGAGACTCCTCTACTCTCCTGCACAGAGACTCCTCTACTCTCCTGCACAGAGACTCCTCTACTCTCCAGCACAGAGACTCCTCTACTCTCCAGCACAGAGACTCCTGTACTCTCCTGCACAGAGACTCTTCTACTCTCCAGCACAGAGACTCCTCTACTATCCTGCACATAGACTCCTCCACTCTCCTGCACAGAGACTCCTCTACTCTCCTGCACATAGACTCTTCTACTCTCCAGCACAGAGACTCCTCTACTCTCCTGCACAGAGAGTCCTCTACTCTCCAGCACAGAGACTCCTCTACTCTCCTGCACAGAGACTCATCTACTCTCCTGCAGAGAGACTCCTCTACTCTCCTGCTCAGAGACTCCTCTACTCTCCTGCACAGAGACTCCCCTACTCTCCTGCACAGAGACTCCTATACTCTCCTGCACAGAGACTCCTCTACTCTCCTGCACAGATACTCTTCTACTCTCCTGCACAGAGATTCCTCTACTCTCCTGCACAGAGATTCCTCTACTCTCCAGCACATAGCCTCCTCTACTCTCCTGCACATAGATTCCTCTACTCTCCAGCACAGAGACTCCTCTACTCTCCTGCACAGAGACTCCTCTACTCTCCTCCACAGAGATTCCTCTACTCTCCAGCACAGAGGCTCCTCTACTCTCCTGCACAAATACTCTTCTACTCTCCTGCACTTAGACTCCTCTACTCTCCTGCACAAAGATTCCTCTACTCTCCAGCACAGAGACTCCTCTACTCTCCAGCACAGAGACTCCTCTACTCTCCTGCACCGACTCCTCTACTCTCCTGCACTGAGACTCCTCTACTCTCCTGCACAGAGACTCCTCTACTCTCCTGCACAGAGACTCCTCTACTCTCCTGCACAGAGATTCCTCTACTATCCTGCACAAAGACTCCTCTACTCTCCTGCACAGAGACTCTTCTACTCTCCAGCACAGAGACTCCTCTACTCTCCTGCACAGAGACTCTTCTACTCTCCTGCACAGAGACTCATCTACTCTCCAGCACAGAGACTCCTCTACTCTCCTGCACAGAGACTCCTCTACTCTCTACTCTCCAGCACAGAGATTCCCCTACTCTCCTGCACAGAGACTCCTCTACTCTCCAGTACAGAGACTCCTCTACTCTCCAGCACAGAGGCTCCTCTACTCTCCTGCACAAATACTCTTCTACTCTCCTGCACTTAGACTCCTCTACTCTCCTGCACAAAGATTCCTCTACTCTCCAGCACAGAGACTCCTCTACTCTCCTGCACAGAGATTCCTCTACTCTCCAGCACAGAGACTCCTCTACTCTCCTGCACCGACTCCTCTACTCTCCTGCACTGAGACTCCTCTACTCTCCTGCACAGAGACTCCTCTACTCTCCTGCACAGAGACTCCTCTACTCTCCTGCACAGAGATTCCTCTACTATCCTGCACAAAGACTCCTCTACTCTCCTGCACAGAGACTCTTCTACTCTCCAGCACAGAGACTCCTCTACTCTCCTGCACAGAGACTCTTCTACTCTCCAGCACAGAGACTCCTCTACTCTCCTGCACAGAGACTCCTCTACTCTCTACTCTCCAGCACAGAGATTCCCCTACTCTCCTGCACAGAGACTCCTCTACTCTCCAGCACAGAGACTCCTCTACTCTCCAGCACAGAGACTCTTCTACTCTCCAGCACAGAGACTCCTCTACTCTCCTGCACAGAGACTCTTCTACTCTCCTACACAGAAACTCATCTACTCTCCAGCACAGAGACTCCTCTACTCTCCTGCACAGATACTCATCTACTCTCCAGCACAGAGAATCCTCTACTCTCCAGCACAGAGACTCCTCTACTCTCCTGCACACAGACTCCTTTACTCTCCTGCACAGAGACTCCTCTACTCTCCAGCACAGAGACTCCTCTACTCTCCTGCACACAGACTCCCCTACTCTCCTGCACATAGACTCCTCTACTCTCCTGCACAGAGACTCCTCTACTCTCCTCCACAGAGACTCCCCTACTCTCCTGCACATAGACTCCTCTACTCTCCTGCACAGAGATTCCTCTACTCTCAAGCACAGAGACTCCTCTACTCTCCTGCACAGAGATTCCTCTACTCTCTAGCACAGAGACTCCTCTACTCTCCTGCACAGAGACTCCTCTACTCTCCTCCACAGAGATTCCTCTACTCTCCAGCACAGAGACTCCTCTACTCTCTTGCACATATACTCTTCTACTCTCCTGCACAGAGACTCCTCTACTCTCCTGCACAGAGATTCCTCTACTCTCCAGCACAGAGACTCCTCTACTCTCCTGTACAGAGACTCCTCTACTCTCCTGCACAGAGATTCCTCTACTCTCCAGCATAGGGACTCCTCTACTCTCCTGCACCGACTCCTCTACTCTCCTGCACAGAGACTCCTCTACTCTCCTGCACAGAGACTCCTCTACTCTCCTGCACATATACTCTTCTACTCTCCAGCACAGAGACTCCTCTACTCTCCTGCACAGAGACTCTTCTACTCTCCTGCACAGAGATTCATCTACTCTCCAGCACAGAGACTCCTCTACTCTCCTGCACAGAGACTCCTCTACTCTCTAATCTCCAGCACAGAGATTCCCCTACTCTCCTGCACAGAGACTCATCTACTCTCCAGCACAGAGATTCCTCTACTCTCCAGCACAGAGACTCCTCTACTCTCCAGCACAGAGACTCCTTTACTCTCCAGCACAGAGACTC